>JARHVA010005463.1:830000-1135000 GCA_037957365.1 Torreya grandis | reverse complement strand
TGGTTAGTCATAATTAATAACAATGGTATCTAAGGATATTTTTTTTTTTGTAATATAAAAATAAAACAACAATAAATTTTTATAAAAAATATTTTTTAATTAGGTAAATAATAACTATTCAAAAGACATCAGTGCAGAAAGATACAATCAAACACAAAAATTTCTATAAAGATATATTGAATTAGGTGAGTAAATATTTAATTTTAGCCACCTACAATGCCAAGATCATATTTCATTCAAAATGTTTATCAGGAAAGTAATAATATTCATAAAAACCATAGTTTAGCATATATCTAATTAAACAAGTAATAGTATTCAAAATAACATCATTTTAGAAATATCCAATTGAACATAACAACTATCTCTAAACATGAAATTTTAATTAAATGAGGAATCTTCAAAATCTCCACTAGCAATATCATGATTTTATGTGTATATATTGAAAATATAAACATATTAAAAAAAATATATAGTTGTCAATTATTCAATTTAAAATTAACATGTCAATCCTAAAAATCCACTAGCAGTGTCATACACTTTTGTATGTATACCGAATATTCAAACCAATATGAAAGGAAACCTCCATCTAACAACCAAAAAGTTTTATTATTATTATTATTGGTCAATGATTGGTTTTTAAAGGAATCATTCCCTTTTAAAATGAGCAAAAAATATAAAGTATGACAAGAAAATAAAGATCAAACAAGAAATAGGCTAGGCTGAATCCAAAAAGGCCAAACTACATAATTAATTAGGAAAAAGGCACTTTTAGTCAACATATCGTCAATAAAAGTGTCAAAACATAAAGAACTATTATCCAACTAGGTCACAAAGGCTCACCACTATCTCCAAGTCTTCCTTAAACACATGGAGTTAGTTTTCAAAGGAAAATTCCTTAGATATGTTTATTTCCTCTTTTTACTTCCTTTTCTTACCCTTTGTTATTTAATTAGGACCTTCCTAAATGTCATTTTCTTTCTTATTTTTTGAAATTATCTTGGAGGGTCTTTATGTTTGAGGTGTAGTTTCTAACAATAGCTATACCAATAAATATCATCTTATCCACTTTCCTTTTAAAAGATTATACTACCTTTTCCACTCTTTGTAGCCTATTTTTACCACTCTCCATGTCTTCTTTGATCTAGTAATTCTCTTAGAATAAGTACTAATAAACACATTCCTTGGTTTCTGTTGTGTTGGTGAATTTTTACTTGGCCATCTACAATTGCATGTCCTTAAATTATTTTTTAAGTTTTTTGGTTTCATTGGATAGTTCCTTCATCATACCCATTTTCAGTTTACAAGATTTCTCCATTTTTTCAATTATATCAACATAGTAAATTTTGTTCCCCTTCTTCTTCTTCCCCTTAGGGATATGGGTGTACTCACTTGACTTAGAGATATATCAATCAAAATATAGGTCCTAAAATGTGAATTATGGAGGTTATTAGGAGGGTTAGGATACACATCATCAACATATATATGTTGGGCCTATGGATACTCCTCTTTTTCTTCCCTCGTGGATGACCTCACCCTAGAGTTGAAACCCAAGGCAAAAATATTTTGAGGATTGGCCTAGTTCCAAGGGTTTCAAAATAATAGATTGAGTGGGAAGGCTAGTTGGGTTAGCATAAATATCCTCCTCTAGATCAATGCTTGTAATAAGGGGGTTGATAAAAACAATCTTAGGAGCCATAATGGAAAGAGGACCTTTCTCCCTTGAATGAATGATGGATGACTTCATCTCTTCCCTATTTTATGACTCAGGGAGGGTAGGGCAAGGCATAAGATCCTTAAAAATGATGAAATGTTGGGTGGTTTAAAATAAAATAAGAATATGGGATTTATGAATGGAAGACTTAGATTTCATTTATTTTAATTCAAAGATAGAGTTATCTAAGGATGAGAGGATGAATAATGGTATACTCATAAATTTTGTATGCCTAAAATGGTTAATCAATTAAAAATAGTATAAATGAAGTTTTTTGAACTTATCTTCTAAGGTCACATATTTGATGATGTGATGACAAGTTTCTCACCATGGAGAAGGAAGTGAGGCCATGAGTTTTTTGTTGGGAGGTCTTTTGATACACCAATTTAAGAAGGGGTTGTTAGTCTCTTTCTATCTTGAAAAGAAACTTATGTGAATAAATATCCCTAAGATCTCAGTTACCGAGTCTTGGTACACAGGGTAAACCACTTAGCTTGTTGTGACCAAACCATGTTAAGGGTCTTTAATGTGTATTTCAAATAGATCAATATGTATTAAAAATAAAAATCTTATGCCTATGAAACTAGTAAACTGATTTAACTATGAATATATCCTTGATTCAAAATGAAAATATCTATTTCTTATAAGTTCAACAATGCAAAAACTATAATAGATAAAAGAGTATGTAATCAAAGTAAGTGTTAGATTTAGATTGCAACTCAGAAACTAAACTAATCTAGAATAATAGACTAATAAAAAAGAAAAAGGAGAAAAAAGCAGGGAGAAATAGAAAAATATCCTTCTGTCTAATTTTGGTCAGCCTAGTTTTATTGAGAATATGAATATTTGTGAAGACCAATTCTTAGTTAAGGCAAACCTAGCACAACTCCAACTAAGTATGGTGCAAGAATATGTGAAATGAAGTAGTCGAGCCAAAAAGGAAAATAAGGTTTCCATATACATGCGTAAACCAAGTTTATTACATGACAAACATTTTAGATTAAAGATGATTCTATTAAGGATCATTTGTAATTCATTAAATACTTGGTGAGTTATAGACTCGACTTCCAAATAGCCTTGACTCAAAAAACTAATCTATAAAGTAGGGAAATGCATGAAAAAAATGACTGGTACACTATTCTAAGTTAAAATCTAAAATATCCAGCCAATCATAGTCTCCTCCAAACCTAAAAATGATATCCTAAGAAAAAAAATTTAGTCCTGAAAAATACCTGCCCTTATTACATCAAGAAGTCAATATTATATAGGCATGTAGGCTTGAAGATTTTTAATTCAATTGAATTTTCCAACTAATGGGGTAGTTTAAAATAAATCATCACCATGATTTGAATAATGTGGTTGAGGGGGAAATGTGAAATATCTTATAGATTGAAGGCATGATCAAAATTAATGCAACTAAACTATTCCTCAATTGAATTCTATAATTGAAAGCAGTCAAGATTGCATTGTGATTACCAGTTACCCATGTCTCTGCATAATTGAGGCCATGCTTCCTTAAGACTTTGATTTCAATATGCATGCCATACTAATTATTCCTATCTCATTCATGATTTGGGTCACCTTATTAATTATATTTCTATTTGGAACCATGTTGTAATCACTTCTATAAATCAAATTGAACACAATTGATTCTTGGACTTTGACAATTTTTTTAGGTAGATGAACCATCAAATTTAAACTAGTTATTTAATGGATACATAGCCATCATGTCATTTGATTTGATAAGTTTTTGCTACATAAATTCTCTTTTCTCTTCCACTTTGTGGTTATATCTTTGAATGCACATGTTGACTCTTCTTTATACCATGAGGCAAAATTTCACCACGTATTATGATCTCACTCACTTGTTGCCCTGACATACTGATCTACTTACATAGACTATCATGAGGTTATAGATTTGATTAGAATTAATTTTTAGTTATATTTAAAAAATCCTATTTAAGGTTCAGTTCAAAATCCCTATTTTTAGATTTAGTTTTAAAACAAAAGAGTGAAAAGGTAGTGCAAAGGGCATGTTTGGTATAAAACAAAATTTGATATAAATTTTGATTCATCTAGAAAAAAATTAATTGTAAATTTTTTTGCTGAACCATGGCCAAAAAAATTATATCATAGGTTTAAACTACTTTATTTCAAAAGGGTGCATCTTTGATTACTACTTACTAAGAGTCTTTAACACAAGGCACTAGGTGAATAAAATTCTACTTCTGACCTTTGAAAACAAATAAAATGAAAAATTTATAGTGATAAAGCTAAAGTTCTCATGGGATAATTAGTGTCTCCTAAATTTAAATTTCACTTTTAGGGGAAAATTTTACCTTTGGAAGTTTGTACTATATTGGAGAGGTATAAATTTTGATGAAATATTTTCTCTAGTTATTAAAATGATTTCCTAATAACTATTTTAAGTTTGGTAGTAGTAGAAAATTTTCATCTTGAATAGTTAGATGTGAAGACTTATTTTATTCATGCTGACCTAGAGGAGGAGATATATATGGAGCATCCATAGGGATACGAAGTCAAAGGTAAGGATAAAATGGTGTGCAAGTTGAATAAGAGTTTGTATGTCCTAAAGAAAGCTCCAAGGTAGTGGTATTTGAAATTTGACATGTTTATGATAGAACAAGGTTATAGTAGATGTCATTCTAACCACTATGTTTATTTTAAGAGATTAGATAATGGTAGATATATTATCTTATTATTGTATATAGATGACATGCTTGTTTCAAGGTCTAACATGTAGGATATAAATGAGATCAAAAGAAAACTATAAAATTTATTTGCAACTAAGGATTTGGGTGTTGCAAAGTAAATCCTTAGTATGAGAATAACAAGAGACTGGAAAAATAGAAAATTGACATTGTCTCATGAAGAATTCATCAATAAGGTGTTAGTTAGATTCAATATGCAATATGAAAAACTAGTGAGCACACCTTTGGGAGGGCACTTCAAATAAGCAAGGAACAGTGTCCTAAAACATAGGAAGAAATCAATTACATGTCCAAAGTCTCCTATGCTTCAATAGTTGGAATTTTAATGTACATTATGGTGTGCACAAGACTAGACATGACTCATGCAATGGGATTTGTCAGTAGGTTTATGAATAATATAGGAAAAGAGCACTGGGATGTAGTCAAGTGTATTCTTAGGTACTTGAAAAGGACCACTAATAAAAAGTTATGCTATGAAGGATCAAATGTTACCTTAAAAGGATATGTTGGTGTAGACATGGATGGATATTTAGATGGCAAGAGGATCACCATAGGTTATGTATTCACTATTGGTGATACAACAATTATCTGGATTTTAAAATTGTAAAAGATAGTTGATTTGTCAATTACAGAGGTAGAATATGTTGCTACTATACAATCAAGCAAGGAGATGATATGGATGCAATGATTCATCGAAGAGTTAAGGTAGAAGTAGGAATATTTTAGGTTTTATAGTGATAGACAAAGTAAAATTCATTTAGAAAATAACTTAATATTCCACCCAAGAACCAAACATATACAACTCAGGTATTACTTCATTTGTTCAATTTTGGAGGATGGTCAACTGAAGTTGGAAAAGATCCATATGAGTCAGAATCCTATAGATATGCTAACAAACATAGTCATAAAGGATAAAATGGATATTTTTTTAGGTTAAATAGGTATTCAAGAATAACCAAGAAGATGATAAACACGTCAAGGTCAAATTTTAAATAAAATTCTAAAGAAGAGTTATAGTGATGGAGTTGCAACAATTAGTCTCCAAGTGGGAGATTGTTGGATGGTGAAACCTGATCTTATTAGAATGCCTAGTTCTTGATAGGGTGGGGGGTATAGGTGGGATCCCCCCCCCCCCAACACACACACACTATGGTCTTCATGGGGGTCTAGGTGGGTGATGATCTATATGGAGCCCCCTGGTAGGGGTTCAGGGGTAGCACCCTTGAAGTAAGTTTTTATGAAAATTGCATTGTAAAATACTATAATTTTATAGTAAATCTAGATCATTTACTATTAGGTCACATATCTGATGATATAAATTATGTTGGTTCATTTTTGACCTAATATGCAACCTTCCTTTTATATGAGGGCATTGTAATCATAGCGGTACATTGTGTGTGAGTGAAGAGGAGATTGCAATGGATGTATTGCAAGTTTATCCCTTCATTTATTAGATTGAATAAGAGAATACTTGGCTATTTCTATGTGGATGTAGCCCATATTGGGTGAACCATGTTAAATTTGTGTTTCTCATTTATTGTTTTCTTGCATTTTATTTTCATGTTTATTTCATTAATATTGATTTGAATTATATATTCCTAACACTATACATTAGACCTATTTTTTATAGTGCAAGGATGTTATAGATCAAATTTAAATCTACCTATTTACTAAATCTGAACAACAAATTTCATTATTTTCATGTTTTTTATAACAACATTATCTCTTTTGATTTATACACTAGGAAAAATTTTAGTTTTGTATTTATAGCTAGTATTGGGTACTGGGATACACTGACAATCCCACTAAAGAAAAAGGAGATCATGTCTCCAACCAATTTAAGATGAAGCCTCCAAAGAGTAGAATCCATAAATAACATGATTTTTGATGTCATTAATTCAGGAGGAGAAAAAAGGTGGGTAGGCATGAGATTTAGACCACCACTCCTTATTCCTATTCCACCATGGCACAAATGGGCTCCTCAAACAGATGACCAACTTCAAATCTAGAAATAAATGTTATAAAACTATCATGGTTTCACTAGTACACAGAATAACCATTAGGGTGTTAAATTCAATGTTTCTAACTTTAGCCAATGTCTACAAGAAAACATTTAGAGTTATGAGGGGGTAAACAACTGAGTTTACAAAGGGACTTGAAAAAGTTAAAGCATGAAGGAAATGATGAGTCTAAAATATGACTCATTATTACTATCAGTTTACTTAATTTTCCCCTAATTACCTTTCCTCTATATTTAACATTGCGAGGATATTAGGCTTGTATTTAATCTTAATGTAGTAAATACATGCTTTATCTTATTGAATACAACTAAAGTCTATGTTACTAATTCTGTCATTTTATTCTAAATATTTACATGTTTAGTCTCCCTATTTTATGTATATATAAATAATAAAACAAACAATAGAGAATAAGAACCTTTTTGATGATCTTATAAGTAAACCATATGAAGGATATTGACATTTGATGAGCTAAAAAATCATTTGGCATGCTTTCAGCTCAACCAAGTCTACTCTATATTCAGCTATAGACTCACCCAGTCTGTAGCTACAAATTCATTCAAGATTGGATTCCACCCTTTATTGAAGTATTTTATCATACTTATCAGCTTGGTAGCCTTAATATAGACTTTCTTAACATAAAATATCCTTAAATCACATTACTATGAACTCTACTAGACTTTAAAAAATACAACTCTGAACTCTACCAAAATTGCTATGGACTTTTCCAGAGTTGGACTCTCCCAGTCCAACTCTTGAGCTTTCAGAATTGAAGATACATACTTTCCACTTTTGTAAACATACTTGAAGATTGTTTTAATTAATTAATATTTATAGTATTACTATAAAAATATATATATAAATAGACTTTCTATATATATTAGTCATTGTAAATATATCAATTTTATTTTATAAGATAAATCAATCTAATAAATCTAAGAAGTTATTATTTGTAAATATTTTGTGAATTTTGTAATAAATGATTATTCCTATTGTAACCATTGATCATCTATTTTTAATATCCACTCAAATTTAGATATTTATCTTGATAACATAAGATTAGTTACTGAGATCTAGGGATATGTAGTTGTAGCATTATATATAGGCAGATCTCTATCTTAAGTAGTAATAGAGAAAATTATTACATTATTCACTTGATATTCCAATAAAGTAATACAAATTTGCATTTATATTCATGTAATCTATTTTGATAAATTAATGAAGATATCTCCAATTTTCAAGTACTAAGTTTTCCTTCCATTCTTATTCCCAAAGTGAGCAAAGGCCCACTCGCCTCAAGAATCAGGAATGTGTTTCTATATAGTTTTTTATGTGTGTTTAAAATTTTAATAATTACAATTATATTTTATTTTTATCACCTACATGGAATTATATTTAATTTCTAAGATTAAATTCAAGCATTGCAAATCACTGTGTTTATCTTTTCAGTAGAGTGTTTACTTTCAACAGAGTATTTACTTTCAACAAGTGTGTTTAATTTCAACATAGTGTTTACTTTCAACAAGTGTGTTTATTTCAAAAAAGTAGATTACTTTCACAAAATGTTTTAATTTTTCAAGTGTGTTTATTTATTGCATAATCAAATCCTTTATATAATATATTAGATCAGACATTTATAAGATTAACAACCCCCCAAACCATCTCTATAAGACCCATAATCATAAACCTTACTGCAAATAGATTTGGATGTCACCTCTAGTTTGAATGAAACCAAAAACAAAATTGGTTAAATTAAGGAATATATGACACCTATTAGCTTCCATCTACATTGTTTAGCTAATATACCTACAATAAATGCAAAATTCTACATGTAGACAAATTATCGACATATGTAAATTTTAATTTTGAAATTTAAAAAAAATTAATTTTAATTTGAAAAGAGAGAATATGAGTGAATACACCTACTTTGTATCACTCCAAATTTCATACCAAAAAAAAATTGATGGGTGTTGAAACATATCAAACATTTTTTGTGAGTCCTTAGAACCTAGTTGGACTTTTAATAATATTTTTTTAATAGTTTCAGATCATGTTTAGTGAACCATCATCATGATACTATTTTTTATCATCTCGATGATAGTTCACTTAATGTAATCTAAAATGTTGATTTAAAAATTATTTCATGATTTATACTAGAAACAACTACATATAACTTTATAAAACATATTTATTTTATTTTATATATACATAAGTTATCAGTGGTTATTTAAATAATCATTTAATTTCTTAAAAGTAATTTTTTTGGACTATTTTATACCTATTTTTAGTTTCACTTTTTCGATCACCAAGAGTGATGCATCATCAAGTAAAGTAGATTTAAATTTAATAATATTTTTAAAAATTATTTAATACATGTTTTAAACTCCACATTTTGAATTACCAACAATGATCTATCCTCAGATAAAGTAGACTTAAATTTTAAAGTCCAAACTTGATATAGACATATTAGTGAGTGTTATTTGGTTATACTTATGGATGAGAATAGAGATATTTCCTTTTGTGATCACTTAGTTTAAAATAACACATGTAACATTTAAAATGTTGCATATAATTTTGATATAGACACATTAGTGAGTGATATTTGGTTATACTCATGGATTAGAATAGAGGTTTTTCCTTTTATGAGAACTTGGTTTAAAATAACACATGCAACATTGAAAGTGTTGCATATAATTATGATATATACACATTAGCAAGTGTTATTTAATTATACTCATGGATGAAAATAGAGGTTTTTCATTTTATGAGCACTTGGTTTAAAACAACACGTGCCACATTGAAAGTGTTGCATATAATGAGTTAAAATGATATCAACATAGGTAAACATCATTACTGGATGAGATCTATTTTTCTCCTTTTGTGAGCACTTGGTTTAAAATAAAATGTGAAACATTGAAAGTGCTACATAAATTTTTTACAAAAACATTAACGAATGCTATTTGGTTATACTCATGGATGAGAATAGAGGGTTTTCTTTCTATGAATAATTAATTTAAAACAACATGTGCATCATTGAAAGTGTTGTATATAATTTTAATATAGATACAATAGTGAATGCTATTTAGTTATACCCATGGATGAGAATTGAGGTTTTTCCTTTTATGAACACTTGGTTTAAAACAACACATACAACATTTAACTTGTGTTGCATATAATTAGTTAAAATGATGTCAACTTAGGTAATGATCATTACTAGATGAGAATAGAGATTTTTTCCTTTTTTGAGCACTTGGTTTAAAATAACACATGAAAAATTGAAAGTGTTACATATGATTTTGATATAAACAAATTAATTATTATTATTTGGCTATACTCATGGATGAGAATAGAGGTTTTTATTTTTATTAACACTTGGTTTAAAAGAACATGTGCAACATTGAAAGTTGTACATATAATTTTGAGATAGATACATTAGTAAATGCTAAATTTAATTATACTTATGGATACAAATTGAGGTTTTTCTTTTTGGGAGCAATTAGTTTAAAACAACACATGCAATATTGAAAGTGCTACACACAATGAATTAAAATGATATCAACATAGGTAAAAATCATTACTGGACAAAAATAGAGTTTTTTCCTTTTGTGAGAACTTGGTTTAGAACAACATGTGAAGCATTGAAAGTGTTATATATACTTTTAAGATAAACCCATTAGCGAGTGTTATTTGTTTATACTCATGGATGAGAATAAACCTAAAGATCATTATTGTCAATTCTTAGCATGTGCTTGCCATGCATCCATCAATTCAAACTCACCATTAAAATCATGTGGTGACATCAAATTATACTAATGATGATATTTCCTTAGAATTCATGTTAACTGTCAACTTTTAATGAATATAATTGATTATAGTGTCTACATGTTATTTCTTGTGTGTTTTATAGCATGTATGTGTTTTGTTATATGTAATTTTAAAAACCTACCTTTTGGCTTAGAAATGGCTTGAATTCCTAAAACCTTACCTAGACTTGAAAATAATAGTTGAATCTAAGTTTTTGATTGAAAGTAAAAAGTCTAGTTTTCATCATCATAAACACTATGAATTTTAGTGAGACATTTCATAAAATTATTACTATAATGTCAAGCACACTCTCCTCTTTCTAAATATATGGGTGTCTTTTTTTTTTTTTTTTTTTTTTTTTTAAATTTAAAATTTGGACTATTTTAAGGTTTCCATCTATGTTGATTTCTAACTACGTATTTTTTAGGCCTCTATATGTTGCAACTATACATGTAGTTAGGGGTTTGCATGGCTAGATATCCATTTTTTTGTAAATTTTCAAGATCTATTTACTTGTAAAATTAGTTATATATATATATATATATATATATATATACATAGGTCACAAATGATATTATTTTATCCAAATTTTCACCAAAGGGTTTCAAACAATACCAAATGATGTTAAATAAAATGAGGGGCCACATGGTTGATTATCTGTTATGGTTTTTTAAACAACATGAGTTATTCTAAAAAAATTAGACATTTGACCTACTTATACTTAACCATTTTAAAAAATAGTGTTTTAGAAACTAGACTTGAAATACTAAAATTTGTGTTCTTATACCATCTTCAAATTTTGAGTGTAGCCATCTCAAACAATCTATATAAGTTTAGATTTCTCAAATTTTAGAAGAAAAAAAAACATGTCCATGGGTAGGCCTCTTTTTGTCCCCCAACATTTTGCACTTACCCTAATAGTCCAAAGGTGTTGACAAATGTATGTTTTTTATAAGTTTTGAGGTTATTGTAGCCTCAATGGACCAATTGTAAGACTATATGGGGCTAGGATTCTCCTAGAAATAGTCTACCATGTATTTTTTTTCCAAATAACATAAATTAGGGATAAGACACTCGGATTAAGGGTCTTGTCCCAAATTTAGGTATATACATAATTTCCTCACTTTTACATGAATATGTGATTGAGATGCATGCATACATCAATGTATACAAATAAATAATTGAAACACACATCTCTATTTACCTAGGGAAGGATGAAGGATTTTTTATGCACACTTGAGTTATTCTTCTATCCACATTGTTTAGATGATATACCTATAATAAATATCAAATGCTACACGTAGTGAAATTATCAACATATGTAAATTTTACTTTTTAAAATTTTAAAATGTTTAATTTTAATTTGAAAAGAGAACATAGAAATGAATACACCTACTTGTTATCACTCCAAATGCCACATCAATAAAATTATTTGATGAGTGTTGAAATATATCCAACATTTATTTACAATTCCTTGGAACCTACCTTGATTTTTATTATGTGTTGAAACATATCCAACCATTCTTTTAGAGTCACCAGTGCCCAATCCACTTCTTGATCAAGGAGGTAAATAAAAACTATTCAGTTTGCTTCCACTTTGAAATTTGATTTTGAAAAAAATCCTAATATAAGTCCCCATTTTGAGATGATAAATGAATACATACATGGAAATTACTCATCTCAAAATAGAAAGGTTAAATTCCACATAGGTTATAAAATCATTATTTATTTGAAGCATTTTAAGATCCTAGAAATATATTAATTTTGAAAATTTTCCACCATCATAATGTTTTGAAAATATGTGTATTTTCAAGTTTAAATTATTATCTAGCTATGCCATATAGAATCATGCAAAGTGTAATCAAGCATATGAAACTATTGGCCCACAATTTCAACCAAGTACAGTAGTGCACACCTAATTTTGATAAATATTCATAAGTGTAAGAGGCAAAATTATTTTAGATTGTAGTGTAAAACAAATAAGGCATCATGATTATATCTACCAAACACTACCCCAAATTTTACCTATGTCCAATAGAGCACCACCAAGATTAACAACTCATGAGGAAGAAATTTTCACGTGTACCAAAAAATCCACAAGCACTTGAATCAAAAGGACCAACCAAATGAAATCTTAGCATGCTCCAAAGATGACACCATGGTCAGGATAAAACATGGAATGTAGTGAATGGAAAATAGGTTACATAAAACAAGGAGTGTAGTGAGTGGGAAAGAGGTTTCACAAAACATAGAGTGCAAATTCAAGGGATCCTATGTTGAAGAGTGAGTAAACAAAACTAGTCTTCAGGCAATGTGGTATTTATGATAGTCCTCATTTAAAATGTCTTGAGTAGATTCTGCACAAGATTAATAAAATAAAAGGATTTTTAGTTTAGGGAATTTATGATAAATAATTATTCCTTTCTATATTTATAAACAGCTTTGCTCTTTAAGGAGTGCATAATTACTTAATGTAATGGGCAGGTCGTGTCTTAAATCTATAAAATCCCACCTTGCATCCTTATTTAAGTTGTTGAGAATGTTTTTTTTGTTATTGCTATTTTTTATGATATTTTTTGAGGCTATTATGTATTGAGATATTTTTTTTGGTTACTTTTTCCATATACTCGATACTTTAATGAAAATGGCCTAATGCTCCATTAATGGATGATTGTTTCATTTGATATTATATTGGTGATAACTTATATTAATGATGTGATTTAAATTTGAACTATATTTTCCATATACTTGATACTTTAATACAAAGGGCCTAATACTCCATTAATGGATGATTGTGTCATTTGATCTTATATTGGTGATATCTTATGTTAATGATGTAATTTAAATCGAACTACATATATGATTATTTCCCCTTTCCTTAAATGTTTACATATTTTCTTAATCTATTTACATCCTATAGTGAATCATGAATAAATATGTTAAGTCATACTTTGAAACTAACACAATGTACCTTAGTTGTCTCTCTTTAATTTTGTAACTAAGTGAGTGCACAAGCCTAATTTTGTGATATGTAAATGTGATGATTTCTAACCATGAAGGTAAGTGTAGTGTCACAAACACTTTGTTTAGTGCATAATAAAATACCCCAACATTTTGGTTCTGTTGTCAAATATATGTTGAACCAGTTGTAAAAGATGATGTTCAAAGACGATTCACCCAGTTTCTTTGGAAAACATTGAGAGGTGGCTAGGGGATGAGAATCTCACTATTGGGAAGGATCTTGTGAGCTTAGGAACATTATCTCTAAATAAATTGGTGGAATATTATTTGTATTATCCTCTTTATGAAGTGATTTTATGAATTACCTAAGCACATACATGCATGAATAGCCATGTATGTTATGGGCCAAAGTATAAATTTTGGCATAAAAACCCTTTGATGAAGGCATGGGTTGGAAAATTTTAGTGAACCAATAAATTTTTGACCTAAGAAATGGGCATGTGCTAGAAAGGCACAAAGAAAAGTTACTTATTAAAGTCTTTAGTCTCTATATATTCTTTCTTGGAGGAAGCATAATATGAATTCTTCATTGAGTTGAAAGGACCTTTTATTGATTAGTTACCCTTAGAAATTAAAAGGCACATGGTTGACTACGATATTGAAGATCTTCTCATAAAGGGATAAACCTCCATTACGCATGGTTCAAGAAAATAGTAGAAAGAGAATAGAGGGAAAGTTTTTCATAATGTGTTAGTTGGAAATACAAAGGATTTCAACATGGATATTTAATATTATTGTGAGCTCAATTAGTGAAAATATATTGAAGTCTAATAAAAAGTGATTATCACCATGGACCATGTAAAGTTGGGAGGTAAGTCAAAGAAATTCCATGAGGAACTTCATAATATTGGAATGGATTGAGGAAAAATCTTATGCTAAGGAGACACACTTTAATGAGATAGAGGCACACATCATTGAGTAGGGAGTCGATATGCTGATAAAAGTAGTTGAAGTTACTTGGGACATTTTGAGCATGTATAACCATGTGTTATTTATGGAATCACCCATTCCAAGTCTACCTAAAGTTTTGGCCTATTCCTTTCTTCATCAAATGGAGTCAAACCAAGGAAATAATGTAAAGTGGTCTCAAATAGTCGAGTTTGTGAGAAAATAGGTCCAAAAGAATGTTTTACAATAAATAGTACCATACTAGCCAATAGGATTGGTATTAGAACCAATAATAAGACCTAAGATTCCATCAATATTGGGCATTCAACAAACTATAAGTGATAACTTGAATATATGGATAAATAAAAACATAGTACGAGGGTCATTGTTTGCAGCCATGGTTCCTATCAATGTAGGAGTGAATCTAACCTCAACATAACCCATTTTAGGAGTGAGAGGATATGCGCCCCCACCCAAAATAAATATTGGTTGATCAAGTGAAATTGACTGTTGACACTTGGATTTGCACCCTTGAGGATATGCTTAAATATCCTCATCCAAATGGCACCATGGAGACATTTCTCTTACTGTGGGTGATAATATTGAGAAATAAATCTCTGGATAAGGGGATAGCTCCCCTTGATGCACATTTAAAGTTCTCTCTCTAATTTAACAATTTAGATATGAAAAGGGATTAATAAAAATGAATGAGAAACCAAACAATGATGCACCAATTTATAATGTCTTCCCAATTGACTAAAACTACTACTTAAAGACAAAAAAAGTGTTTTTCACATAAAACTCATAACTTAGGATTCATTGTTGCATCAATGTTTCATATGCTAGATTCAAGAAGGTGTACGATTCTTGGGAAGGTAATGAATGATAATAAAGAGGGATACAATCATGGACCACTTTTAGGATATCTCTATACTTAGAGAAGAATACTAAAAAAGACCTGTAAAAATCTCTTTTTTACAAATTGGTAGACCATCAAGAGTACAATCTAGAAAAGACAATCTTTCACTAGACTAGACCAACAAGATTCAAGTCATTACTCAATATTATAGCATATGAGTGGCAACAACACTTTTATATTTCTTCAAGAGGTCTTCAAATACAAATCTAGCCAGAGTTTTCCCAATAACTAGTGGAGGCTGCTAAAACAAGCCAAAAGAATGCATATATATAGCTTTTGAGAGAGAGGTCAAGAAAAGGAAGTTCAAGAGTCACTTAGACATGTGTCCATATGTGAAAATTAGTTACAATTGCATTTAAAAGAGAGGTGGTATAAGCTATACCATGTCAAGAGCTCTACTTGTCCAAAACAAGTCCTAAGAATGGTGAAAACTAGTATAAAACCTTTAGAATTGGCACAAGAAATTGTCTCCATCAAAGACCATCCATGAACATTTGAAATTGAAAATAGGAGATTCAATAGATAACACTATTTGAGGGAAATTGAACTCATTGTGATAGATAGCAAATGTTCTTCCTAACTACTAGCCATCTTTTGGATACCTATTTTTTTCAATTTCATGGAAGCTCTTTGATTTGGTTGGCTATTAGAAATGACCCAAACCATCAACCTATCTATTATTTATTTGTTTTGTATATGCCAGATGCTTAGGGTCCTACCATTTTTTACTTCCACATTTGCCCTCAAGTTCCTACCAAGCTTTTTTGACTCCAACATCTATTTTTTGTAATTTAAAGTTGACATTTTGTGGTCCATCATCCTTCAGGTATTTTATTTAGAATTTTATTTCCCTTGGACAATCCTTCCTAAATAATTCATTCCTTAGACACTTTTATCCTTCAAACTTTTTATCTCAACATTTTTCTCAAAATAATTCATTCGAGCTTTTTCTTGGCAATTCTTGTGGATAATTTTCTTGAACAATCTTTTGGGATTTTTGTTTCTTTTGTATCAGATAAAATGTCTGAAAGAATTGGGATTTGACCTCTTTTTTATGTGGACAAGTTTTTTGAAAGAATTCTTTAGACAATATTTCTGAAATAATTCCTTCAGACTTTCTGTTTGGCCTTTCAAACTTTTATCTTTTTGCCCTTCGATCAAAAGAAATGGTCCTTCAACAATCTATAAATGACACTTCAACACTTGGAAATGTCCCTTTGAAAAGTTGAAGATGAATTTTAGAACTTCTATATTTGAATAATTCCTTTGATACTTTTGAATAGGGCACCCTGCTTGAAAAATACCCTTTGAAAAGATGGGGATGCACCTTTCAAAACTTCTATTTGGTCCACCTTCCTACAAAAATACCCTTCATATTTTTTCTGAAGTACCTTTTGGCTTTTTAAAAATGCCCCTTCAAAAAAATTGAAGTGACCCCTTTGGAAAAGTTGAGGTGCCCTTTGAAAAAGTTGAAAATGACCTTTTTGGAAAGATGGAAATGACCCCTTCAGCTTGAAAAGATCCTTTAGGGAAATTGTGCAAACAATTTTCTCAAAGGAATTAGTCTTCATCTTCAGGAAATATATCTTTAATAAATTGTCTAAAAGAATTAGGCACTTGGATGAATGAAAAGTCTGAAAGAAATAACACTTAGTCAAAAACAAAAGACCTAAAAGGATTACTATGCAAAGGCTTAGCAAAAGACCAAAACCAAAATTTCTGAAAGAATTGGACTTGTACATTTGTTGTGGGATTTATATAGAATATTTATTCCAAATGAAACCTACATATTAGACCTAGACAATGGTATAGACTTAGGTGGTTAAGTTTACAAAAATGGGTGCCCAATTTTGGCTTGAAGGGCTAAAATTTGGTCAACATATTAGTGACTCATAGGGGTAGTATTCCTGTTATACTGACTAGACCAGTAGCTAAATTAATCCATTAGGCATGGAGTCATCTAAGGATACTCAAATAAGGAAACATTGGCCATGACTCAAAACTTTGAACAACACACTAGACCAGAAGGAAAACTCATGCCATAAGAAATGACATATAACACAAATAAAACAAACAAGACACAAAATAAAGCAAGACATAAGACAACTCATGCATGTGCATAAGCACTTAGGGAACACAAGAAAGTAGGAAACTATGTATAAAGGAAAAGGAGAACCTCAATAATAATGCTTTAGATATAACCCATTGACTGGGATATGCAACTCCTCTCCATCCAACTTTAAGAGTTAGAAAGCATTGTGTTATTTACACTATGTGATCACATATGGTCCACTCTATAAAGCATCAAACTTTATGTGTCTTCTAGGTTTGACCCTATCTTCATCCCATTTTAGGACAATGTCTCCTTCTTTGAAGCTCCTTGGCCTCAATTTTTGGTAAAAAAACTTCTTTGTTTGCTCTTGGTGAGTTGTCATGGCGTGCATAGCTTGATTTCTTGCCTCCTCAAGCTCCATTAACTCACATAACCTGACCTCCATGTTGTCATTTTCCATCAATTATAGTTGATAGGTAAGATCTAAAGCTGGTAACTCAAGTGAGATAAGAAGTCTAGCTTTGCTTCCATAAACAAGTGTATATGGTGAATTACCAATCACTCTCTTTGGGGTGATCTTATTATCCCAAAGGGCTATCTTCAACTTGGCATGCCAAGCCCTTTGATTCTCTTCCATTGTCCTTTGTATAATCTTGATTAGATTCTTACTTGTGGACTCATCTAGTCCATTTAATTGGGGGTAATAGTTGGAGGAGGTACTAAGATAGATGCCATGCTTCAAATCCCATTCACATGTTCTTACTCCTAGGAAGGCTAATGCATTATCTAAAATGATTTTTGAAGGAGATCCAAACTTGGTTACTATACCTTCATATAATTCTAGGACTAAGCTTTCATTTGCCTCCATACCTACAGCCTCCACCCATCTTGTAAAGTAATCAATAGCAATAAACACCCACTTGTGACCTGCACTAGAAGGTGGATTAATTGGACCTATGAAATCCAAACCCCATTACATAAATGGTTGTTCAACCTAGATTAGATGAAGAGGAAAAGAAGCTATCTTTTTTTTTCCATTAAAAAGAGCACGTTTTTGGCATTTTCTTATCAAGCATGGGTATCTTCGAACAAACTAGGCCAAAATTAACTAGCCCTCATAATCCTAGTAACTATAGTTCCTAGAGCAAAATGACCACCAACTAGTCCATCATGGAACTCATACAATACTTTTTCAATATAATCCAAATAAAGACATCTCAAAATCACCCCTAAAAATTCCTTCCTAAGTATTAATCCATCAACAAGTACATAATGAATAGATTGTAGCCTAAAGTACCTTCTTTTATCCCTATCAAGACCTTGTGGACACTCGCCCATTTGAAGGAAATGGATCATGTCATGTACCCAAATTCTCATAGATGAAGGTGAAACTATCATAGAGTCATCATGAAGTACCAAAATAGCTTATTTTTGTTCTTTCAAGTCTGAAGTAAGATGCTCACACAGTCCTTTTCCTTTTGCTAACTTGGTAGTTTTGATCTCCACATCATATTCCATCACCCTTGCCATCCATCCTACCCTATTTTCATTCGAATATCTACTCAAAATAAAGTATTTCACACTATGATGAGGCACAAAAATGTGAATATTGTTGTTAGATAACATATTCTTAAACTTCTTTAAACTCCTTATAATTGAAAGTACTTATTTCTCAACATATGTGTACCTTATCTCATAGCCTTGCAAACCTTGGTTGAAAAAGGCAATAGGTTGTTCAAAATTCTCATTATTTTATTGATTAAGCATGGTATATATTACCTCATCATTACCAAAGGTATACAAATTTAATTCTTTGGAGAATCTAGGACTTGCAAGGGTAGGAGCTTGGGTAATGGCTTGCTTGATCTCCTCAAAAATTTCTTTCCTCCTTCTTATCCAAGTGAACACCTCATCCTTACTTAGTATGGAGGTTAAGGGATTGAAAAAGTTAGAAAAATCAAGAATGAATATCCTTATGAAATTTATCTTTCCAAAGAAAATTTTCAAACCTGTCTTATGTTTAAGAAAAAATAATGCCAAGATGGCACTTACCCTTTCAAGATCAATATACAGACCTTTCTTAGAAACAATGTGTCTTAATATTTTTTCTTCATGAAAAATAGACACACATTTTTTTGGGTTTAGAGAGATACAAAACTCTCTATACCTCTCACAAATCTATCTTAGGTGATTCAAAGGATGTTTTGCTTCCTTGGAGAAAACTATCACATCATCAAGATATATAAATATAATGTCATTGATTAGTCCTTGAAAAGCCATATCCATTGCATGTTGAAAATTAGATCCAGTATTAGACAACCCAAAAGGCATTTTTATATAGTCATATGTACCCAATTTATTAGTAAAGGCTATCTTATATTGGTCACTTTCCTTCACTAGAATCTGATTATACCCAAAATACCTGTCAAGGAGAGAAAACCTTTCACTACTAGCCACAACTTGTAATATTTATTCCATGGAAGGGAGTGGGTAATGATCCTTCAAAAACACTCTATTTAAGTCCTTAAAATCAACACACAACCTTATCTCTCAATTCTTTTTCCTAATAGGAACTAGGTTTTCCAACCAAGATGAATGTTTAATGGGAAAGATGATTTTGGATTCAATCAGTTTGGTGAGTTATCTCCTCATGAGAGGCTCAATATTGGGATTGATTGGAATTTGAATTTTCTTAATAGGATTAGAATTCTCATATAACTCTATAGTATGCTGAGCTATATTTAGATCAAAACCTTTTAAATCACTATACTCCCATGCAAAGACATCAAAAAATTCTTTGCATAACTCAATGAAAGCATGCTTCTCTTCACTAGTACATACCTTCCAAAGTGCAAGAAATTTATATTTCAAGATTTGAACCTTCTCATAGTTTTCCTACTTGGTATATATGCTTATCTTCTCTTTCTTTAGCTGGGCATCATCATTAAATATGCTCTCAAGAGTGACTAGGCCTTTAGGGAGTTTGTTAGACTTCAAATACACAATCTGCCCTCCATATTGTTACTATAGTTTAGAATTATTCTTGAAATAAAATTCATATTATTCTTGTATAAAAAGTTTTATTTGATGATCACTATCAAACACCTACCAATTAGTGACATTATTCGGTATGGATGGCCTTACAATCACTTTTAGATGAGGTTGGTTCTTGTCTTCTTTTAGCCCTTTTAGAACATCAAACTGAGCTCCAATTACTACCAAAATATCAACATGCTTGTTATATTCTCTTGAAATAGAAGTGATGTTGAAGGATTTTAAATATTCCACAATATCCCACACTCTATGCTTATAAGACTTAAGCAAAGAGTTTTTTTTATCAAATTCTACCCTCTGACCTGATTCACAATAAGCTCACTATCTCCATATGCTTGTAGTTCCTCAACTCCTCTTTTTATATCCCATTCAAGGCCATGGATAAGGGCCTCATACTCTACCACATTATAATTTAATGATAAATAAAATATAGAGGTTGAATAATACCTCTCCTTGGAAGTTGAAACCAACATTTCTCCACCACCTACCCCAATCTTGCTTTTAGACCCATTAAAGAAGAGCTACCACAAGCCATTCACATCCTCACTTGAATTAATCAAATTAGGCATGAAATATTCCTTTTCATACATATACTATACTACAAGACTAGATTCTTCAATAAACTTTTAAGGATCATGCTCATAGCTTTCATCTCCCCACTCATCTAGGAACAAATCAGAAACTCCCTCAAGGGAAGATGACAGAGATTGGTCAATATGAATTTCCTCTTCATCAATGATAGCATAATTAAAATTTTATAAATTATGTGATTAAGGTTCCAAGTGATCTATATGAATATTTTATGACTCAATCTTCACTTTAGTGCCATACTTTGTCCTAAACACCATGTAATACCAATTGGTTGCCAAATATCCACCTATCTTGGATGTGAAGTCTCTTGATAAGAAATAGAAAAATAGGAAGTTAAATATACCAAAAATACATCATGAGTAATTTAAAAATCAATACAATCATAAAGGGTCAAATTTAAACCTATAACTACCCCCAAAGTCTTGGCTAGTGATCCACCCAATAACAAAACTCCTTTAGTCATTGGCTCATACTTGAGGCCTAGCTTATCTGTTATACATTTGGGCATAAATGATGTGCTTTCTAAACTATCTATGATGAAATATGAACCAATAAATCACAAATTATTACAGATAGGTAAAAATGATGAGTCTTTTCATCTTTCTTCACTTGACCATCTATAGATTGAGTTCCATTGACCAAAACCGCATTATCATTTCTAGATGGGCCACTTGTTTACCCAATCCATGAAATTCCTTTTAGAGTATATATTTATACCTTATTAATATTATATAATACCAAAATGATATTTTCATATGAATCTTCTTCATCTGGTCCACCACATTGATGTAAGGACTACTCACCTTGGGGTTCTCTTTATGAACATTGGCACCTTGTAATGTAGCTTGTGGAGGTAGAGTTGTAGCAGCTAGCATAAAATTTGGAATCCTCTAATTTTTTTATATTTTAGGAGTTTTATTAGACCCAATTACCATATTATATGATGTATGAGTCACAATAGGTCCTTGATTAGCTCCTTGAGCTTCATCAATAGCCCTCCTTTTAGACCTAGTATTAGAGGCAACACTAGTATTTTGATTGCTTGCATTTCCCAAGTAATTAATGACACAAAACTCACCTTCAAAATGATTTGTGAGGGTATAATAAATCTTAGGATGTCCATTTTCCACCCCTCCTTTTATATATCCTTCAAAATTTGAAACTTGGAAAGATTGACTATCTTGCATTACCATGCCTTGATTGTGCATCTCATTTGCATAAGCAACATGTTGTTGACCATGTTTGGAAGATGGATAGTTGGGATATTATTAGACCAATATATTTTGAGTGGGTATAAGGGCTTTATGGGATGAGGGATAATTAGGATTGTATCTTAGATAAGGCTTGACATGGGTGATTTGGCCTTGTCTTTGTGCATTGTTTTGGAAAGGAGTTCTACTTATTTGCCCAAACTGATTATATGTTTGATATGGCCTATAACCTTTAGTTTATTGTATTTTGAGGGAAAATAACTCATTTGTAACACTTTAAAAAAATATTTTAACTTCATGTATTTCATTTTAAGGAGCAATGGCAAGCCTTTTTTGATTAGGCAAAGGGGCTAAAGTGGGCAATGCACCTTGACTAAGAGAATGCAAATCAAGGAATAATGACATTAGAGGTCTAGGAGTTATCTTTCTCACTTAGACAAGACAATTCTTAGAATTTATGGCTATTTCATAGGCAACAGGCAATGTATTTCCACCCATATATTGAATCATCATGGCAATGTCACTATTCAACACTTTCAAGTAGTACAAAAATGCATAGTTTGAGGTTGGCCTCATAAAAGTTGGGATTCTATTCCAAGTTTTTTGGAACCTAGTATTAAAGTCTTGCATGAATTCATGTGGTGCCCTCTTGATTATGGTTAATTTCTCAGCTAGAGATAGGTAATCACTCTTCTCCCTAAACCTATTAGTCAATAAATCTCCCAATTCATCCCATGAGCTAATGGAATTTACAGGTAGAGTCCCATACCAATCCAAAACTTTTCCTTTGAAAGACAAGGCCAATAACTTAATAGCTAAATTTTCTTAGGTGATGTTGTGTATATTAATTTTTTTTCTATATTACTAATGTGCTCAATGGTAGTAATAGGATCATCCCCACTAAAAGATGGGACACTTTTGAGGGTTACTCTTTTGATCATATTGGGCAAGATGCAAGGGAGATACCCCAGTGAAAGGCACAAAAGGTTGTCTTATAGACATATTTGAATGATCACTATGGATATTAAGAATAGAATGTAGCAAAAAATTAGAAGTTTTAAACATAAAATTTCTTTTGTAAGGATGAGTGTTGACAAACCTAAACCTTTTGGTGGAATATGGAGGTAGTTTCACAAACTCAAAGGGTGTCTCTTTAACATTAGATCTAGTTGTAACCTTTGGCATGGAAAATAGGAATGATCATCAACCAAATACTTGAATTATTTAATGGAGTTTCCAGGTATTGAATCTATATTCTTTTTTCATCTTCAAATATGCCAAGACTAGCACTAACCTAAAACAATATTATATGACTTGGAAGTCCCACCATGCATGCCAAAATCTATTAACACTTGGATTCATACCCTTTAGGATATGCCTAAATCTCCTCATCCAAGTGGCATCATGGAGACATTTCTCTTGCTGTGGGTGACAATATTGAGAAATGAATCTTTGGATAAGGGGCTAACTCCCCTTGAAGCACCTTTAAATCTCTCTCTCTCTCTCTAAATCAAAAATTTGGATATGAAAAGGGATCAAGAAAAATTATTGATAAACCAAATGATGATCCCCCAATGTATAATGTCCTATCGATTGACTAAAACTACTACTTAAAGATAAACAAAGTGTTTTTCACACAAAATTCACAACTTAGGATTCATTATTGCATCAATGTTTCATATGTTAGATTCAAGAAGGTATATGATTATTTTGAAGGGAATGAATGATTTCAAAGAGGGATACAATCATGGACCACTTCTAGGATATCTCTACACTTAGAAAATAATACTAGGAAAGACCTACAATAATCTCTTTTCTACAAATTGGTAGACCATCAAGAGTACAAGCTAGAAAAGACAATCTTTCACTAAACTAGACCAACAAGATTCAAATCATTATTAAATATTATAGCATATGAGTGGAAACAAAACTTGTATATATATTCAAGAGTTACTCAGATATAAATTTTTATAGAGTTTACCCAATAACTAGTGGAGGCTACTAAAACAAGCCAAAAGAATGAATATATAGCTTTTGAGAGAGAGGTCAAGAAAATGAAGTTCAAGAGTCACTTGAACATGTGTCCATATTTTAAAATTAGTTACAATTACATGTGAAAGAGAGGTGGGGTGAGCTATACCATGTCACAAGGTCTACTTGTCCCAAACAAGTTATAAGAATGGTGAAAAGTGGCATAAAACCTTTAGAATTGGCATAAGAAACTATCTCCATCAAAGACCATCCATGAACATTTGAAATTGTAAATAGGGAATTCAACACATAACACTATTTCATGGAAATAGAACTCATTGTAATAGTTATAAAATGTTCTTCCTAACTACTAGCCATCTTCTAGACACTTGTGTTTGTTGATTTCATGGAAGATATTTGATTTGGTTGGTTGCCAGTAATGACCCAAACTGTTAACCTATCTATTATTTACTTGTTTTGTTTGTGCTAGATGTTTAGGGTCCTACCATTTATTACTTTCACATTTTCCCTTAGGTTCTTGCCAGGTTTTTTTGACTCCAAGGGCTATTTTTCATAGTTTAAAGTTGACATTTTGTGGGCCATCATCCTTCAAGTATTTTCTTCAGAAATTTATTTCCCTTAGACAATCTTTCTAAAATAATTCATTCCTTAGACACTTTTCTCCTTTGAAATTTTTGTCTTGACACTTTTCTTGAAATAATTCATTCAGGCTTTTTCTTAGCAATTCTTGTGAATAATTTTCCTGAATAATCTTTTGGGGCTTTTGTTTCCTTTGTATCAGATAAAATGTATAAAAGAATTGGGATTTGACCTCTTTTCAATGCATACAAGTTTTTTGAAATAATTCTTTGAACAATATTTTTGAATGAATTCCTTTGAACTTTTTGTTTGGCCCTTTGGAATTTTGTCTTTTTTTCCCTTTGGCTGAAAGAAATGGTCCTTTGGCAATCTGTAAATGACCCTCTAACACTTAGAAATGTCCCTTTAAAAAGCTGAAGATGACTTTTATAACTTCTACACTTGACTAATTCCTTTAGGACTTTTGAATAGGGCACTTTTCTTGAAAAATAAACTTCAAAAATATTGGGATGCACCTTTTGACACTTCTGTTTGGTCCACCTTCTTGTGAAAATACCATTTATATTTTTTGTAAAGTACCTTTTGGCTTTTTGAAAATGTCCCTTCAAAAAATTTAAAGTGACCCCTTTGGAAAGTTTGAGGTGCCCTTCAAAAAATTTGAAAATGACCTTTTTTGAAAAGGTACAAGTGACCCATTCGGATTGAAAAGATCCTTCAGGGAAATTGTGTGGATAATTTTCCCAAAGGAATTAGTCTTTATCTTTGGGAAATCTATCTCGAACAAATTGTTTGAAAGAATTTAGCACTTAGCCAAATGAAAAGTTTGAAATAAATAATACTTAGTCAAAAACAAAAGACCTGAAAGGATTACTATGTAAAGGCTTAGCAAAAGACCAAAACTAAACTTTTTGAAAGACTTGGACTTGTACAATTTTTGTAGGCTTTGTATAGAACACTTATTTCAAATGAAACCTACATACTAGACCTAGCAAAAGGTATAGAATTAGGCAAATAAGTTTTCAAATATGGGTGCCTAATTTTGGCTTGAAGGGCCAAAATTTGGTCAACAGTAACCTTGATGGAATTCAAGTTTCAAATGCTCAAGAAAAATGTAGTGTGTCATTATCACAATCTCTTTCCCCCCAAAATTTTATTTAAAAAATGTCCATGATTATAGATGAATATTGAGTAGTGGAGAATGTCATAAAACATGTACAAAAGTGTGAAATAATATGATTCACTAAAGGCATAATCACACTATAAAATAAAGAAATCTAATTTATGACTACCCTATTAGATTGCACACACATTTGGTATCATAATTTAAATCCATAATATCTTATTATGGATTATGACCTTTTGAAAGAGGTACTCATAAAATAGTTTGACATCCAAAACTTTGATCATTAGATCATCTTAGGGGTTAAAGAAATCAAATAGGACCTCACTAATAGCATTCACACATACAGTGCAAGGTTCAGAACCATGATCTCCAAGCTCTCATTCAAAACATTCCATATAGCTATCCTACAACATGTGTAATGGTTCATTGTGGGTTCACTTCTTCATTTTAGATGTGTAATTTCAATTAGTACCTTTATGAAGCCAAGAGAGGCTTTAGAAGTAACATTGAGAGCTAAAATAGTTGGGAACATGGACTCAATAATTAACCCCTTATGGAAGCACAAAAAATAATAATTTTTTAAATAAATGTGATATGTGACAAATCTAAGATAAAAGCCTTACGATTGAGATATTTACTAATATTTTGTAAATAAATGTACTTAAGATATCTATAATAGTTAAGATTAACATAATTGTAACTTTTTTTCACATTTATTAAATGTTAAAGGATGAAATATGAATGTTTTCATTATGATTGCATGTCAACATATGATTTAATTGAACCGATATTTTTTAAGAACTTTAAACCATATCATATAATCTGTTAACAAGGGCCACATGGTGGCATGTTCCCCCCTTTGGGTTGTAATTTGATTGTTTGTTTGTTGGTGGGTTGTAAATGATAGTAAATCATGATAGGAATCACATCATTAGTGTAACAAACACATAATAAGTAGTGATATGGTATAATTAGATAGTAAAATAATAGTAAAATGAAGATACAATTTAATTTGTACTTTAATAGACATAGCCAAATTTTTTTTTTGGGATTGATGACAATGGTTATAGGCTTACAACTGCTGTGAAAATTATGAGAGACCCAAATAAGTGGAATTTAGTATGAATGAATCAATAAGTAAAATTCCAATATTTTTAGTGTTATTGATTAGTTTATAAAATCAAGGTGGTGAAAATTGAATAAATAAAAAATTCTTTCCATTTCTTTTGCTTCAATGAATGCCATTCTTGTTTATATTTCAATGTGTATGCAACCAACCTTCTTTAGTACAAATTCATCTATGCTTGCAATGCCACAAAAGTGTATAATATTATTTGGAAGATGGAAAATAGAACATGATAGGAAGTAGTCAAATAAATCTTAGATCTAAATTCTGGATGATGAAAAACATAACTTGAATAAAGTAGCCAAGTAGCATAAATGATAACCAATATTACATTACAAGAGGAAATGGTCATGTACAGGATGTGCTTGGTAGAGTGATTTTAAAGGGTAAGGGAAAACTATCTTATAAATGTGTTGATTCATTCAAGTTACCAGATATTGCTGAATTCATCATTACTCTTCTTTTCCACATTTAAGATAACATCCATCCTTGATTCCACTTAAAGTGGATACAATTGCTAAATTCCAATGGATTGGGTAGAACTCGAATCTATAAAATATCTATGGTTGGTGGGAATTATTTTAGAAAGATACCTTACCTATATATAGTTTGGTATTAAGACATATATGGTAAATTTAAGGAGGCCATACTGCTTACTTTTTAGTCTATTTGGGAAGAATTGACTAATAATTTTAGGGTTTTGAAAGAATTTGGTTTGTATACAGTTAGGTGGTTTGAAGGTCATTTAAAATGCAAGAGGATGGTTTACATGGAAATAAAATTAAGTGCCCATATCCTAAATTTTGGTAGACCTGTTATTTATTGATAATGTGATAATATTAGGAGTTTGTATTATTAATTGGAGATGTTGCAATCAGTTCCATATTATTGTTAATGTTTTGAGCCATCATTTAGGTTCATCCTCAGGGTAAATGTGATGTCGATAAGATACATCTCACTTGAATAACATAAATACATAATTATTTAATTAATAGTTCATTAAATCCATCTAACCATTGTTGATTTAAGGAAGTCATATCTGATCACAACATTTCTAATTAATGATGTCAATTCTAATCACTATGAATTCTTAGCTAATAACATATTAAGAGTTGTTTTAATTGATATCCTTTAAAAAAATTCATGGATAGAATTTGAATTTCCACTCACTAAGTCATTCTAATGGTGAGATTATAGGTCACCTAAACCTTGGTCCATTGCCATAGTTAAATGTGATTTCACATACTAACTGTATGTATACAAAATTGACTTTATAATATCATTACAATTATTTTTCTAGTTATGCTTGTAATCTTAATCTTGTTGTGATCATATTTAATTATATAATCTCCCTAATAGAAAAAGGAGGTGATTGCAAGCCCTATAGTGAAAAAAAATGTTTTGTAATGGATATAGGATTACAATATTTGTCAATAGACATGCAAACCTTAACCACTTGAAGCCACTAAATATTCTTCTCTATACATATGTAAGCAATTATATTACACTTTTTTTTAATGGAATGCCACTCTAATATAGTATCTTAACATCATAAAGTAATCACATAAATTTTTTAATGTTTGTGTTTATGATCAATAAATATCTACTAATTTTATGTATGACAATCACATCCAAATAAATAGGCAAACTTATTCGAAACTCACAAATTTATTGATTTTAGTTGGATAATCAATCACAATTTTTTTTAATATTTAAAATTTTGGTATGAATTTTATGATTTGTGGAGAGTTTTGGCCCCATCAATTTATGAGTGTTAATGAAACTCAGGAAAATAAAAAATGTATTATTTATTTTTGATATAAAATATTTTGAAATATTTATTTTTTAATAATTTTGAAATCTACTATTAAAAGGGTAATGGGAAACCTTATTTATCACCATGTGCATGGAAATTTTTTGTAGAGATCATAAAGTTTGGATATTAGGCTAGCCTCATTATTACTACACGTATGATATCTGATAGAGAGGATGTTGTTGTGAAAAATTTTAAGAGAATGGTTTTTTGTTGTTATGCACAAAAGTAAAAGTAAAAGTAAAGTTATTTTTAAGATTCATGATGACAAATATATTTAGTATGGTTTGTAAGATAGTTTATATTATATGAGACCACCTTACACATGTAAAATTGATCACTCACATTATAATTATACATCAAAGACAAATAATTTTTTTTTTATGGTTTGTAAGGTGATTTACAGCATATAAGACCAACTCATACAATGATAAATTTATTTTTTATGGTCTGCAAGATAGCTTATAGTATATGAGACAAACTCACATGTGTAGAATCTAATCACTAATATTATATCTACACATCAAAGACACATGCATTTTTATGGTCTGCAAGGTAGATTTCAACATATAAGTCCACCTCACACATGTAAAAGTTGATCATTGAGACTACAGTGACATATCAAAGATAAATGTTTTTTTTATGATCTACAAAGTAACTTATAGTTTATAATACCATCTCATACATGTAAAAAATATTCACTCAAATTATCACCGCACATCAAAGATATATATATTTCTTATGATCTACAAAATAACTTACAATATATAAGACTACCTCACATGTGTTAAAACTGATCACTAACCAAATTGCACCTCTAAAAATTGATACTAACATTTTACTAATTATAACTAGTAATAGAATTCATATTTGACTAGCATGTTAGACGTTGAACCCTTCATTAGGCCCCATCTCATTCTCCGTCTATGCACCCCCTTCATCAACCTTAACCACAACTGTTTAGCTTAACCACTATCATTTTCCTTAATCATAATTGTTAAGTTGTTGGCCCCACCAACACTTTAACCATAAATTAAATAATTTTTCCTATCCCTTTAGTTATCATTACTTTAAATCATGCACATACTAACAGGATCTCCCAAACACCCTAAGTGGCAATAGAAAGAGCCCCTATCCTCACCCAACATTATTGGAATTGGTTTATGAGATCCCTCACTAGGTAAGTTCGAAATGCCCAAGAATGTTTGGAAATTTTAGTTATTCAAATGCCTAAGAATATTTGATAGTGTAAATGGTTTTGAATGTTTGGAATTTTGACACATTCATATGTGTTCATTCTTCCTCCTAACTATGTCGATGGGGCGAGGGAAACACCTTAACAATCATGTGATTGAGGTTAATGACATTGAATGAATAATGAATTCAATTAATTATATGTATCATTCAAATAAGAGTAAATGGGGAAGGGGAGGTTCCATATAGCTCATGAAGTGGTGCAAGGTTTGAAAATTATGAAATCTAAAATTTCACTTTTGCATTATTGAATAACATCCTTATGACTTCATCGGTGTGGTTGAGAGTAGTCATGGCTAATGTCGCAATAGCAATTAGGTAAATTTTATATAAGATGGGGGGAGAGTCTCTAGTCTTAGAAAATTAAATTATGTGTTGAATGAATGATTATACCCTAAATAATCATTAATTCATTTAATAAAGTAACAATATACTTGACATAAAATAGCATATGCCCTAACTAATCATGAATTACTTTAAATAGTCAACAATATAGATTCCTTAGTACTATGTTTCTCTATATGTGTTATATTTATCTTAACTTAGTACTCGGTATTTTTATTTATTATAGAGTTTTTTTGTTTTTGATCTATACTTTTGTATTCTAGCTTTATATTGCAAAGGAAATTGAATGTTTGGAAATTTTACCCCTATTGCACACATATAGTAAAGTATAGTTATAACTACCATCATCATGAGATTAGTAACAGAAGATAGAAGCACGTATCTTGAATTGAATAGGTTAATATCCTAAAACCATTCCCAAATAAGCATACCATTAGGGGTTAAATTAATTATCAATATAATCAATGCCTTGTTTTAGGAGGTCGTGTATAAGAGTGTGAGTTCTTTTAGAAGTAGTAATTGACATTAAATGAATTATGTGTTCAATGAATTCTATGTACCATATCCTAATTAAATAAACACACAAAATAAATTATGCATTCAATTAATGCCTATGCCATAATGTATAATTAATTCCTTCAATTAGTTAAAAATATAGTCAACATAATACTCCTCAGTTCTTTGGTCATAATTGTCCTTATATGAAGGATGGGCTTGTAAAACACTCATGCTCATTTTTATTGATAACTCAATCAATATAATAATAGAAGGATCATGGAAAATAATTGACTATATTTTTAACTACTTGAACCCCTTGATGGTATTCTTATTTAGGAATGATTTTAGGATCTTACCCTATTCTGTGTCTAAATGTGCATTTATCTTTTGTGACTTAGCTAATTCCCTTAAATGGTGATATGAATGGATATTTATAATGTTTAATTTAATGTTGTTAGTGTAAAGACTCACATAGGTGTTGGATATGTTAATACTATGTTTTTATCTATGTCTTATGTTCATCCTAACTTAGTACTTGATATTGGTCTTTCTTGTGGTGTTAAAAAATGTTTATCAAGTTAATGATAGGAGGATCATGGAAACCCATTTACCATATTGTTGATTGCTTCAAATTGATTATATGATTATTTGGGAATGATTTTATGCTCAAGGTCTAGATATTCAATAATGTAGATAATTATTATATATTGAATGAATGATTATTCTCTAACTAATCATGAATTCCTTTAAGCAGCCAACAATACAGTCAACATAATACTCCTCAGTTATTTAGTGATAATTATGCTAATATGAAGGATGGGCATGTATAACTATTTTTTCAAAACACTTATTGTGTTAATTTTTATTCATAACTCAATCAACTTAATAATAGAAGCATCATGTAATTAAACATTGATTGTATTGTTGACTACTTGAACCCCCTATTGGTATGCCTATTTGGGAATGATTTTAGGATCTTACCCTATTTTGTGTTTAAACATGCATCTATATTTTGTGACTTAACTACTGAGTACTATGTTAAGATAAACATAAAATAGAGAGAAACATAACATAGTGATAGTGTAGCCACTATCCACTAAGAAGATAACCACCACCAATATCACTCTAAAGTATAATTTTTTGTTGTCAATTCAAAGAGTATAGGAGTTTGAGTTTAGTTTGAATTATTAATTGACATTAAATGAATTAAGCATTCAATGAATTCTATGTAGCATATCCTAATTACACAAACATACAAAATAAATTATGCATTTAATGAATGTTTATGCCATAACTAATCATTTATTCCTTCAAGCAGGCATCAATATAGTCAACATAATACTCCTCAATTATTTAATAATTATTGTCTTAATATGAAAGATGGGCTTGAAAAACACTTATGTTCATTTTTTTGTATAACTCAATCATGTTAATAATAGAATGCTCATGGAAAACCATTGAATCTATTATTGATTGCTTGAACCCCTTGATGGTATGCATATTTTGGAATGATTTTAGGATCTTACCATATTCTATGTTTCAATGTGCATCTATCTTTTGAAACTCAAATAATTACATTAAATGGTGATATGAATGAATGTTTATAATGTTTACTTTATTATTTCTAATGGAAAGACTCACATAGGTGGTGGATATCTTAGTACTATGTTTCTCTCTATGTTTTATGTTTCTCTTAACTTAGTACTATGTATTGGTATTTCTTGTGGGGTTTAAAAACACTTGGTGTTCCTTTTTTTTCACAAATCTATCATGTTAATAATATAAATGTCATGGAAACCCATTGGCTATGTTATTGATTGCTCGAAGCAATTAATGTTTTGGAGGTAGTATTGGAGTTTTGTGTGACTAGTGTTTAGCTATAACACATAAGTATGGAGTTTACATTTCTTTATATGTTGCATATCCAATAATAATTATGCATTTAATTCATATGCATTCAGTAAATTGTATGTATCATATCATAATTACAGAATCTATTCAATAAACTAATCATTTAATTCCTTCAAGCATGCAACAATACAATCAACATAAAACAAACCCAAATGTATTACACAAACTAAAATGATATGACCTTTTGAGATGAGTGTTGACCTCCATCTACCTACATAAAGGAAAGGAACCAATGAACCATAATTATAAATAATGGTATGCTATTTTCCATCTTATTATAGTCTATATAATACCCTTTACATTTTGTACTTTCTTTATAATGGTTTACTATATAATAGTAACACCATTTTTATTGTTTTTCCATGCTAATGGGATGTCTATTGGTTCATTGGTTCCTTTTCTTTATGTATTGGGATTGATTATTTTAGTTTTTATATAAAGGTTAGTAGAATCCTCAATGCTTAAGATAATACTTAGTATTGACAATGACCAATAGTATACCATTATACAAAATAATTGTTCATTGGTTCCTTTCCTTTATGTAACAATATGGAAAATAGTGTGAATAGACCATCAATAAACCATTATATAGACTGATGGTTCATTGCTTTCTTTCATTGATGTAGTAAGGTAGACAACAATGTGAATAGACTAGGGGTCAAAATTCTAAATGTTCAAATTCTTTTATAGTACAAATCTAGAATACAAAGGTATAAATTTTAAATTCCTTTACAAGTAGAATATCTGAGAATAATATATAGAATGTAAAATTTATTATATAGACAATGAATATATATATAATAAATGAATATATATACAGATTATTTTTTTGAAAAAATCTGAATACTTGATCTATGTATACCATTGCAAAGAATGTAAAGGCTATGAGTTTTCCCTGACCTCCAAAAAGGTGGATAAAATTTCTTGTAGCTTTGATGGTGTGGCTATATAAAATTATAGTGTGACTATATATTAAGATGACATAATTAAATGAAGAAATTAAGATGTTGTCTTATGGAGGGAGTAGAGGTGTCTCTATCATGATCACTTTGTTATTATTATTTTGATTTATAATAATACATTTTCATGTGCACATGCACACTCAACCTTTGAATATGAATTTAAAATACTATTCCACAAATTAGGATTCATAGACCCCCATTACATTTCATTATGATCCATACACACATGGAACTTATAGATGGTAATTAAGTTATGAAGTTGAACCTCGATAAACTGTAGGTGGTAGACAAAATAATTAATGGTGATGCAGAGGTCAACTACAACTATGGTCATTCATTTTGTATTCTTAATGCTCATAAATTATTTGGGTTGGATCAATTATTAGATCCTCCATTATGAGTAGAACCAAAAGATATGTTTAGCATTGGATATCATGTTGGTAGTTGACCTCCACATCCCCCTCTAGCTATTTTATCTACCAATGTTGTTAGGGGAATAAGATTTTAAAATGATGATTTAATATTCTATTTATTATCACTTGCATTAGCCCATTACCCCTTCGTTGATGGGCCCCACTTATTACATCCTTGATTCTAAGATCATATTTAATGTACCAACTAGTTACACTCATAATTAAGGATGTAAGAAGTGAGGCCCATAATCTGAGGGATAACTAGCCAACAAAATAGACAAAGAGGGAGGGGAGTCAAAGTATCCATCATGAATGTGTAGTTAAAATATTAGTGTGACCTCCATGTACTTGTTGAATTCTCCAAGGGTAGATGGAGTATCTAATAGGAACATGGAGGTCAACTGTCATCTGGACCTCCACATATATGTTGGATACTTTGAGGGTAGATGGAGTATATAGTAGGCACATGGAAGTCAACTATTAATTTGACCTTGAAATTATTAATAGATACTCTAAGGGTAGATGGAGTATCCAATAGGCACGTGGATTTAAATTATCTATGCGACCTTCATGTTCCTACTAGATACTCTAAAGATCCCTCCCCTCTATCCATTTTGTTGGTCAATTAGCCCTTTGATGATGTTCCCCACTTTTTACATCCTCAATTTTGAGTATAACCAAGAGGAACATTCAATGCTTAAGCCAAAATACACTGGGGTAAATTGATAGAGAAATATGATGTGACCATCTGGGGGTCAACATCCAGTGTGGAATTCCACACCGAATGTGAGTACCTTAACTAGTCAATGTGTTCACATTTCTAAATGATGTATCTATGAGGATTAACAAATTAGTGAATGTATAATGCTCACTATGAGGATAACATATATCAATAACATATTAAGATAAACAATAATGGTTAAGGCAAATGCTAGTTGAAAAATAAATTTTAATATCTATTGCATGCTAACATGTTACTTACACACCTTTCCCCTATTTGAAGGCTATACCAGTGCTTATTTCCCATTACACCATTCCTTTTATACCTATGTAAGAACATGTTAACCAATAATGAAAACAAAAATAGGAACAAACTTACTAGTTAAGGTACTCAAATTTGGCGTGGACTTCCACATTGGATGTTGACCCCTAATTGGTCACATCCTACTTCTCCATCACTTTTTCCCTGTGTTTTATCCTAAGCACTGAAAGTACCTACTAGCTATGCTCACAAATAAAGAAGGAAGTGCCTTAACTAGAAGTAGCATTTACATTTTTGGTTGACTTATTTGTGATTCCCACCAAATCAATCAAATTATAGTGCTCACATCAAGGCTAATGTATGTTAACAACATGTTAAAGCAAATGATAGTGGTTAAGGAAAATGATAGAGGTTAATAAAAATGATAGGGGTAAAGAATAATTAAATGTAAGAATGTACTAGCTAGTTATGCTTGAGTCAAGGATGTAATAAGTGGGGACTATCATCAAATGGATAATGGGCCAATGGAATGAATAGAGGGGGGAGGGTATATAGAGTATATAACATGCACATGGAGGTAAAATGTGAGCATGACCTCCATGTGCATGTTGGATACTTTGAGGGTAGATGGAGTAGGCACATGGAGTCAATTTTTAGTGCAACCTCCATGTTCCTACTAGATATTCTAAGGGTAGATGGAGTATTTAATAGGCACATGGAGGTCAACTATTAGCATGACCTCCATGTGTCTATTAGATATTATAAGGGTCCCTCCCCTTGCCTTTGTCCATTTTATTGGCCCATTATCCCTTTGATAATTGGAACCATTTATTACATCCTTAATTACCTATAGGCCTTTACCTTATTCCATTTCTATTTTTTCATTACCTTATTCCTTTTTGACCTCTACATGAGCTTGTGTGATCATTACCTATTTCCATAAGCATGCACCACATTCATAAGAGCATCTTAGAGGAGGCATTTTTTATACTATTCGGTTACCTAAAATGAATTGGATTGTCTACATTATTTAATCTTCAATCCCATTTTGCATAATATTAGTTTAGCATATAATAAGGGTACAACCTTAACATGTGTAGACTAGGAAGAAATGGAATGTAAAACATGTTTTTTAAAGTAATACAATCACCATGGATAACATTGTATTTTTTAAACTTGTATTGTATTGTATTTACACTTTTAAAATTTATCATGTGCAACATTTTATATTTTTACATGAAAATTGATAGATAATCATAATTTAATTATTTTTCTTTTTCTTTTGATAATTAAACTAGTTATGTCATGTACTAATGTCATGTTTTGGGATCGTTCGACGTAACCTATAATAGAATCCATGGTGGTGGTGGAGGTCATAGTGTGATATTTCATTTTTTTTCATTTTACCATCATAATGTACTTTTAACTCTATTTTTGTTTACTATCGTATGACATATTTTCTTCTTGTTTGGATACAATGATTGAAAAAGTCTAATATCTTGATTATTTAACTTGTAATTTTATAGGTTGTGAAAGGAAGAGTAAATAACATTATCGATCACTAGATATGAATGCCCTCATTCTGTATACACTCCCTCTTAATTGGCTTTTCATGCCTTACTTTATTGGCCAAGGTAAATGAAATGAAGAACATTGCAGCTCCAAGTAAGTTTGTTTTATTTTACCAAATATTTTAATTGATCAATCATGATATAAAATGCTCACATAATAGGGTTATAAATCCTTCAACTTATAAAATGGACATATAATTCACTTCTCTAATATTATGTCTATGAAATGGTGTGTATGTTATCTTATCATTGGATTCCATAATTGTTCATGACCCAAAACATGGTTGTGATCCTTTCAAGAGCATTCAATCATTGGAAGCATAATTTTCTCCAATAAAATTACATGAAATAATTAAATGAGGAATTAATAATTTGTATAGCTTTGGACAATAATTTAATGGATTAGAAGATACACCAACACAAATAATTAAAGACATGTTGGTTGAACTAAATGGCATTATTTTGGTACTATGAAAACATTATTTAGTTTTAGGTTATTATATTTAATTATTTAAGTGATTATAAGCTATACATAATGCTAACCGTTTATCATTTATGATTTGAACTTGGATACAAAAAACCCTTGGTCATTCTCAGGCAACACAAGATGTTAATGTTTCTAAACTTGGATCTCAGTCTCCCCCAATTGAAAATGTTAGTACTATGAATTGATTGTATTCAAATTTTAATTAATTTATACTTATGATCAATCATGATTTAAAATTATAATTGGTTCAACCTTTTGATATATAATGTGGATAGTGATTAGCATGCCCAACCTAAAAGAAGATTCCCTAAGTTCCTCCAATAACATCAACACAAAAGGGAACAATCGGGGAAGGTAGAGAGTTTTTATTAATTTGTTATGTTTAAATGTCCATATTATTTTGTGCAATTATAATTTATCATTATAATTAATGCATAAATTTTTTAGTGCAATAATGGTAGGGAGGATGGATGAACTACTCCCATTCTTAGGACAATCATAAGAATTAAATAGATGAAACCATGATTTACAACTTCCTTTTGTGCACACAAAAAACCTCCTCCCATGAAGAAGGTAACATGGGAGAATGGAATATGTGGGGTTTGAGAGATTATGAAATTGGTATGAAAGTTGATATTGATCATCACTTTTTTATTTTTCCTTCAAAGGAACCTATTATTATATCTGAAGAAGAAATAAAATCACTTTTTTCATCAGAGGATGAGGACAATTCAGATTATGACATTGCAAATTATTCTCATTATATAATGGTAATTCTTATTTCATGTTCTTCCATTTTCAATTTGCATGTATATATTATTATATACCCATTTGAGATTTATAACTTTTTCAATTTTTTATTAGGTAAACATTAATAGTGAGGAGGGGTTCATGCCTACTTTTTTGGAGGTTGATGACTTTGCAAATTTTGACCTACCAAATGATTTAGTGTAAAACAATTAAAATTTTGCAAATGATTCTCATGATACAAGGGTAATTCTTATTTCACATTCTTCCATTTTAAATTCACACACACATATTATTGTATACCTATTTGAGATTTATAACTATTGTACTTCTTTTTTAGATAAATAATGGTAGTGAGGAGGGGTTCACACCTATTTTGTTGTAGGTCAAGGACTTTACAGATTATGAGTAGCCAGATAATTTGATGGTAACCTCTCCACATGCCCATGAGATTAATAAAAAGGAGAAAGTAATATGTTGGGATTTGGGAGTGTTTTTTATAATTTTTATGAAAAATGATTGTGATATTGTTTTATTGATTTTACCTACGTAAGAACCTATTATTCTCCCTCACAAGAAGATAAAATGAATGGAATGAATGACCTCTACAACCTCTTCACATGGATTTGGCCATAGATATAAGGACAAAATAATATCCTCCCTCACAATAAGAGTAAAAGAATGAAACATGGGCAACCTTCAAATGATAAGGTAGAATGTGGGGAATTGTGAGTTTTTTAAAGTGCTATGAAGTAGGATTGTGATCTTATTTTTGTGTTTTAACTTGTATAGGAACATGTTACTATTTATAAAAAACTAAGGGACTCATATGTTTCATGTGAGCATGAATATGATGTCAAATTTTAGCTAACATAATTTTGCACTGTTAAGCACGGGATATACTAAGATGGGGGGGTGAATCAGTATATCATATATCTTATAAAAATTTTCCTTAACCAAAATCCACTTAGTCAAACATTCAAGATATGCAATAAAACTCAAACAATAAACACCACACAAAATAGAGAGAGACACCAGATATAACGTGGAAACCCAATGTGGGAAAAACCACAGAGAACAATCTCAAGTATATGAATGAGAACCAACCCAAACAATATTCACAAGCACCAACTTGCAGGAGCACCAACCCCTTTGTTGATCACCAACCCAGCAATGATTTGTGAGCACCAACCCATAGGAGCACCAACCCCTTTGCTGAGCACCAACCCACAGGAGCACCAACCCCTTTGCCGAGCACCAACCCACAGGAGCACCAACCCCTTTGCCGAGCACCAACCCAACAACAATTCGTGAGCACCAACCCACAGGAGCACAAACCCCTTTGTGTATACCACACACTTATCTCTCAAGGTTGCTATCTCAAAAAATGATAGTTCAATACAACATCTCTTTCCTCGCTCTCACCTTTGCTCTTCTAAGCTAGATATAACAAATACAAATCATATTCATCTCTCACAATTACTCTTCTAAGCTAGATATTACAATATCAAATCAACCTCTATATTCCATATTAAAAATGGCTTATCAAGCCTTTATTTATAGATTTCCAAATGACCTTTGGCCTTCCCCCTTTGTGACCCTTCAATCCTCATGGAAAATGGCACCAAAATTGTATGACCCTTCATATTCTTGCCTTTGAAAAGTCATGTGGTGACCCTTCATGACCAAAAATGTCCTTCCCACTTTTGTCCTTATCTTGGTGGCTTTTCATATTCCTCAAAGTGTCCCTTGATGAGAAATTGTGCCCTTACTCTTTTGTCTTCACTTGGTGACTCTTGGAATTCCCCAAGATGACTCTTCATGGGAAAATGCATCCCATCCTTCTTTTGTCTTTATCCTGTGGCTCTTTGACTTCTCCATGGGCCCTTCTTTTGTCTCATATGCAACCAAAAATATATTCATTAATATTAAATAAATATTAACTCATATTAGCCAAGATATATTTATTACAAACAACATTAAATGCAATGGGGCCTTTATCACCAATAATGCTAGACCTTTGACATTAATAACAATATTTACAACAATCTCCCCCTTTTTCATTGATGGCAACCTCAATCCTGAAACTGCCACATCCTGTCATCTGCACATACTATCATCTAGAAACATACAGTAACTCCCCCTTACTATAGCAACCTGTATCTATTCCCTGTACCTAGTTTCTACACCTATACCTATACCTGTATCTGTACCTATTATTTTCCCCCTTTGACATCAATGGCAAAGGGCCTACTTGGAGCTAACACTTAGCTCCCCCTCAAATGATGCTGAACATCAATGGTAGGAAGTAATATAAATTACTCCCAACTTCTCTCATAGATCTTTAAATGTGTCCTTTGATCGTGCCTTTGAGAAGATATCTGACAATACATACACATTGTTCTCTGTCCTTTGAGCATCTGAAATCAACTCATTTGAATCTTTTCTTATAATCTCACAACCTTATTTATGAAACTTTAATGTCTATCCTTGATTACATATTTGACTAACACTCAATAGATTATGCTTAAGATCTTTTACATATAAAACATTCTTAGTCTTAGTTCTACCATAATCCAAACTCAAAGTACCTTTTACAGCTATCTTGGCAGTGGTTTTATCTCCAAATCTCACTGTACCACCATTGATCTTCTTTAGAGATATGAATTTACTTTTATCTCCTGTCATATGCCTCGAACATCCATTATCAATTAACCATGGCTGATATTTACCTCTTACATGCAAGGCTGTCTAAACCATCACAGAATCTTCAGGTTGTTTCTTCTGCCATGAACATGTCTGAACCTTCTTCTTGATGAATGGAGCTTTGAAACTTTGATCCTTCTTGACTGACTCAAACATGCTTCTACAATACTAAGCTATGTGTCTAAAGTTGTTACACTAGTAAAATATTATGGTCTCTTCATCAAAGCTTGATAGAGGATCAAAAGAGTTGTGGCTTTTGCTTGACTCTACTTGACTTTCCTTCTCCTTATTTATAAAATTGTTAGCCCTTTTTCTACATTCTAATTTCTTATGACCATATCCATTACAATAAAAATAATAGCCATAAAAATAAGATATGTTTGTATATCTCTGACGTGATTGCCTTTTGTAGCTTTGTTCCTTCCATCCTTCTCTATTTGAAATGTCCTCTGTATTCTCCATTTCTCCCATTTTTATTTCCTCTTTTGTAAGAGCTTTAGCATAGCTCTTTTTCTTTTCAAATCTAATCCCTATCTTGTTTGAATTTTATTTTTGACTTTCCAATATCTTATTCAGCATGTTAGTGCTATCCTCAAATTTTGAATCACTGACTACTTTATCATTGATTGCTTTCTTAATATCTTCTTTTAAAGAGGAAATTTCAATAACATACCTTTGACATTATTTTCTTGCTATTTTCAACTATGTTGTTAGATCTTCTTCATTCTTCTTGGCTTCTTCCAAGTGTGTTGTTAGATCTTCAATCATTTCCTTTGACTCTTGTTCATTTTTCTTGATCTGGCACTTTAATCTTTGATTCTTCTTTTGAACAACTTCTAACTCATCTAAGGCAAAAATGAGCTCTCCTTCCATATTCACTTCAGCTTCCTCCTCTTCTTCTTCTTGATCACCTTCATGTATGGCCATGAATATAATCTCTTCTTCTTCTTCTGAATCACTGACTCAACTATCTTCGATTGAGCTAGGATCCTTAGAATACAGGCTCTTCTTCTCAAATCCCTTCTTGGATTTGCCTTTAAAATTCTTCTTATATGTAGGCTTTTCTTCTTCATCATCATTACCCTTATTTGGGCATCTATCTGAAAAATGTCCAATCTTTCTAAAATTAAAACATTTAAAAGGTAATTTTCCTTGATATTTACCTGTTCCTCTTTTCGACTTGTGAATGAAAAGTGCTCCGTTGTCATCTTCATCATCACTAGAACTATCACTTGATTCTTGAATCTTAGCTTTCTCTTTCTTTGATGTCTTGAAAGCTACTTCTCTCTTTGAGGTCTTATCTTGTTTTGTTTGCATCTCATATGCCGTGAGTATACCATGAAGCTCATCCATCTTTAGCTTGGCTAAATTCTTCATCTCCTCGATTTCCAAAACCTTTGCATCATATCTGATTGGTAGAGATCTCAAAACCTTTTTCACCACCATTGAATCTTCCAAAGTTTCTCCAAGACCTTGAATCTGATTTACTATTTGATTAACTCGTAAGAGATAACTTGCTATATCTTCTTCTTCTTCTATCTTCAAACTTTCAAACTACCTTCTAAAAGTCTAAAGCTTAGCTTGCTGAACCTTTCCATCACCTTTGTAAATATTCTCAAGTTTTACCCAAGTTTCATGAGTAGATTTACATTGCATAACTTTAACAAATTTAGATTTACATAAACCACATAAAATAGCATTTAAAGCTTTAGCATTACATTCACTTGCCTTCTTTTCTGCTGGAGTAATTACAAATGTTTGTGGCTCTTCATATTCCTCCACCACTATTTTCCATATGTCTAATCCAAGGGCCATCAAATAAACTTTCATTCTCATGCTCCAAAAAGAATAATTCATCCCATCAAACAAAGGTGCCTTATTTGTAGAAAATCCTTCGTGTGACCTAGCCATTGTGCTTTCTCGATCTACCTTCAAGCTTTAAAACTTTTCAAAAGGAACCTGCTCTGATACCAATTGTTAAGCATGAGATATACTGAGAGGGGGGATGAATCAGTATATCATATATATTATAAAACTTTTCCTTAACCAAAATCTACTTAATCAAACATTCAAGATATGCATTAAAACTCAAACAATAAACACCACACAAGATAGAGAGAGACACCATATATAATGTGGAAACCCAATGTGGGAAAAACCATGGAGAACAATCTCAAGTATATTAATGAGCACCAACCCAAACAATATTCACAAGCACCAACTTGCAGGAGCACCAACCCCTTTGATGAGCACCAACCTAGCAACAATTTGTGAGCACCAACCCACAGGAGCACCAAGCCCTTTACCGAGCACCAACCCAACAATAATTCATGAGCACCAACCCACAGGAGCACCAACCCACAGGAGCACCAACCCCTTTGTTGAGCACCAACCTAACAACAATTCATGAGCACCAACCCCTTTGTTGAGCACCAACCCAGCAATAATTTGTGAGCACCAACCCATAGGAGCACCAACCCCTTTGCCGAGCACCAACCCAACAATAATTCATGAGCACCAACCCACAAGAGCACTAACCCCTTTTTCGAGCACCAACCCAACAACAATTCATGAGCACCAACCCATAAAAACACCAACCCCTTTGTCAAGCACCAACCCAACAACAATTCATGAGCACTAAACCACAGGAGCACCAACCCCTTTGTGTATACCACACACCTATTGCTCAATATTTCTATCTCAACAAATGATAGTTCAATACATCTCTTTCCTCTCTTTCACCTTTGCTCTTTAAGCTAGATATAAAAAATACAAATCATATTCATCTCTCACAATTGCTCTTCTAAGCTAGATATTACAATATCAAATCAACCTCTATATTCCATATTACAAATGGCTTCTAAAGCCTTTATTTATAGCTTTCCAAATGACCTTTGGCCTTCCCCCTTTGTGACCCTTCAATCCTCATGGAAAATGGCACCAAAATTGTATGACCCTTCATATTCTTGCCTTTGAAAAGTCATGTGGTGACCCTTCATGACCAAAAACGTCCTTCCCACTTTTGTCCTTATCTTGGTGACTTTTTGTATTCCTCAAAGTGTCCCTTCATGAGAAATTGCACCATTACTCTTTTGTCTTCACTTGGTGACTCTTGGAATTCCCCAAGATGACTCTTCATGGGAAAATGCATCCCATCCTTCTTTTGTCTTTATCCCATGGATCTTTGACTTCTCCATGGGCCCTTCTTTTGTCTCATATGCAACCAAAAATATATTCATTAATATTAAATAAATATTAACTCATATTAGCTAAGATATATTTATTACAAACAATATTAAATGCAATGGGGCCTTTATCACCAATAATGCTAGACCTTTGACATCAATGACAATATTTCCAACATCCACAATGACATGTTAGGATATCCTCACTGTACAAGGGTAATTGTCCCACATTTTTATATTTTTAACATATGTATATCTTATGAATTTGAAATTGGATATGATTGTTTAAATTAACCTTTTGATGTGTGTATATTATATTTGAGTAAAAGGAGCATGGTTACAAGATTATTCAGGAGTTTGTCTATAGGGACCAATTATATTGTATTGCACTAAAATGTTTTGCATTGTATGAAGGTGGTAAGAAATTATGGTCAAAACCATTGTTCAATTCAAACTATGTTGAAATGTACATGTTACCTCCCATTCTAAATTGTTCAATACCAAGGCATCCAATCAATAAAAGAAAATGGAGGTATATGGAATAGAATTTACAATAATAACTATATGAGATGTGAAAATGCAATAAATTTTCTTTATTAAAAAAGAAAATGTTTATGAATCTGATAATCTAAGCTTGAAAGGGTTGGTGACCATAGAAGAACTCAAGATATACAATTCTAAAGAAAATAAAGAGAAAAAGATGAAGGAGATTCTAAGGTAAAAGGAATTTATGAAAGTAAGTTATAAATTGTGTTTTCCTTTATATTCATTCCTTCACCATTACATTCATATATTGTGGTTACACATGAATTACAAAACTTGATAGAAAAAATAAACTTCATTAGCTACAAACAAGAATGTGAAGGGGAGAAGACGAGAGTTGAAAGAGAAGGTATATTTTTTTATCCTTGGTTTTTCAATCACTCTTTCTCTTGAATAAATAATTACGGTTTTTATTTTTTATTTATGAAAGTAATTGTATTCATTTTTTTATAACATGACAAGGATGATTCAGCACAAGAAGAAATGAAAAAGGAGAAGAAAATTTTGAAGAAATGTTTGATTCAGTTTGTGGAGATTCACTATGTTTTTATTATACATCATGTCAAATGTTATGACATACTAAAGATAGTGTAAATGTGATATCATTTTTTTATATTATGAATGGATTCATTCAAGATAATGAGACTTTTACCATAAGGTAAATGTATGTAGATATTTATCTTCATTAAATAAAAAGTGTCATTTATGCATTACAATTCTTTTTCTTTCTATGATATGATTGTAACATGCATATAAGGGTCATAAAAGTAATTTTATCTTCAAATATGCGAGTTAGTTGACCCAAATAAAGTTGATTAACTAAAAATACCATTATTTTTCTTTGTTTCATTGATTTTATCTTATGGTGTAGGTGTCTTATCCAAAGTGTATTAAGAACTCAAGGCTCTCTTATGTTTTGGTTTCATTTAGGGTTCACATGTCTATGGTAAGTATTCATTTGGATCAAGTAGATAGGGTTTGAGAGAAAGATTATAGACACCAAATCTTCTATTCATCTTATTTCAAACAATTGAAACATAAAACTTTATTTATGCATGTCCAAATTTTGTACACATTAGATGAGAGCTATGCATTTTATTTTTTTTATGATTTTATTTTTTTATGATGGAGTTTTCAAATTTTGTAGATTTTATTTGCAAATGATATGAGCTATGCATTTGACTTGAATTATTTGTGAGGGAATTCATATATTTTCCCATAATAAAAAGTCCTTTAAGATGTGTTTGTGCTTAAATAATCTTTCATTACTTTCAAATCAATGAATTTCATGTGACTTCAAAATTTGTTAACATTACCACTTATATATGTGATGGAACTTCAAGATTGACTTCTCAACATCCTCACTAGGCATGTATAACTCTAGTCTCTATTGAATTTTTCAGCAACTTTCCATGATTTTTCAAAGGGTGGAATTGTGGAGAGTTTTTATATTTGTGATATCTTTAGAAACCAAGGTGTTTGTAAAGTCTCTTAATTTTCTAAGAGTGCCAACCTTCATTGGGACTTGAGAGATTACACTATTAAAGTTGAGGAGATGAAAAATGAGTGTGAATATTTATTAAACCTATTAAAAGAGAGGAATATCAACATTAGAAATTCTCAAGATGAGATAATGAGGGGAGCCTTTGTAAAATTTGGAAAGTATCATCTCCATCAGGGTTATGACATGCTTATGTCAAAAAATTATAGTTACCTGTTCACTAAGGACAACATTTGGGAGAAGTTATAGAGGGTTAAATCAATTATCATTTTATTTGTTCATATGGAATCTCTCCCATAAGGCCTTCTCTGTGTGCTCTATGGAATAAAGAGGATGCAGATATAAAAATGTGACAAGAGGAAACGATCATAAATTTGCATGTATGATTATTTTGATATTAATAATTTGATTATGATTTAAAATCTAGATAAATATTGATTGTACATCACTAATTTTCATGCATAAATTAAATTATATTCATTCATACACCTAGGGTAAAAACTTTTTAGCATGTCCATTATAGCATCACCCTAGTTAGTTTGACTATGTCTCCCACTTTGTGGATGATTAAACTATCTCTGTTTAGTAAGACTTTCAAATATGTAGTATGTATTATTTTATTTTATTTTTTATTTTTTTATTTGAGGTATGCCACTCAACTTGGTCATCATTAATACCAATGAGGACCTAATGACTTGGAGCACATAATGACACATGGATATAGGGCAAGTCTTACAGACTAATTGTTAGGCATCATGCTTGCCCCTAAGCCTTTCAAGATTTGAACCATGGTTTGGTTAATGGAAACCATCTAACCTACCCAGCTAGTCTAACACATGGGGCTACTTATAGTATGTATTATTATCACTGAGGTTGGTAGGTTTTTTCTTTCCACTACCATTCCATGGCACAAAACACCATGTTATATACTAGACACAATGAATAAAATTGATATATAATTTATTTTTTTAATTAATTATTAATTTACCATTTGCATTTTACATGTTCTATGTGCCATGGAATTTACTATATAAAAGTGCCATGTGTGTACAACTTATAATTAAATTTAATGGGGATTCATTCATCATGCCATGTGACAATTACATGTTAGATTCATATTAAAATATCAAGTGTGTAAGTCATCATGAAAATGCATTATTTTAAAATGGAATAATAATAAAGAAGTGATCATGTTAGACACTCCTCTACTCCTTAAGATAGCTTCCATATTTCCTCATTTCAGTATTTCCTCTCAGTATAGAGTCACAACAACATCATCAAAACTACAAAGATGCTTATACAGTCATAAAAACATCAACAAAGCTACAAAGACATTTATCCACTTACTTCGAAGTAAGGAAAAACTCATAGCCTTTACATTCTTTGTAATGGTATACACAGATCAAGTATATAATGTCTTGCATCTTTCTTGTCTATATAATACTCTTTAATATAATATGTATAATGTTGCACATCTTGATTATCTATATAATACCCTTTTATGTTTTGTGTAATGGTCTACTATTGTCCATCTTGATGTAAAAATAAAATGAGATAATGTATCATCAACCTGTATCATGGTCTACTATGGTCCATATTATTACAGTCTATATAATGCCCTGTGTCTTACTTGTTTGTATATTACCCTTTAACTTTTATGTAATGGTCTACTATTTTCCATCTTTGGTGTCAATGAAAATAGATCTTTGTATTCTAATTAAAAGACACTCTCAATAGCCTTAAATAGGGTATTCAATCCCAATATTATTATCTACCTTCCTTATCAACTTCTGAAGTAATTAAATACTCATTCTCACTTCTTAGATCATGAATAATTTCAACCTCAAAACTCAGTTGACAACAACTTAGTTTTTATAGGCCTATTAGGCCTACTTTTGCTTATAAGGACTTGATGAAAAATTTAAAGTGAAGACATTATATTATATATTTGAACAAGTATAAATTAATTAAAAATAATATATATACCTTTTTATAAGTTTAAAGACTTCAATTCCCAAGAAACATTGATCCAAATCTCTCTTTTTTGCCTTACCTTAATGAACACCTATAATAGTCTTAAATATACTCCAGTCCTTTATATTTTGATGGTAAATGAGTATTTTGATTCAATTATAATTTAAATGTCTCAATAAGATGATAATGTACCATTATAGGTGTTTACACAAGTTTAAAACAATGGCTAAATCACCAATGACCAAGAAACTTGACTTAATATTAATATGATATAGTACTATATATAGGCCTGTTTGGTCTTGAAAAGGTATTATTATTCTTGAATTACCTTAGTAGTGTATTTAAGGATTTATAAATATGTTTATAAGATTATATATACTAATGAGAAACTAATTCCTTCATTGGTTTCTTACAGAATTGTGCTCAATGACAATATTACTCTTTTAGGTCTAGATAACCCTAATTTACCTTCTTGAGCATATTTTAGCTAGTTCAACTACCAAATTAGTTGGATATATTACTAATTATATTATAGTGACTTAATAATGGTATAATGGTCTACTTTATACTCTCTACTAGTCTAATGGTTTATTTTTCTCTATCTTTATAATCATCCACTTGTCTACTGTTGTCCATATTTTTATAGTCTATATAATTCCCTAAATCTTGATTATCTATATAATACCCTTTACATTATGTGTAATCAGCTATTGGTGTCTATATTCATACACAAAGGAAAGGAAACAATGAACCATTGGTTTTTATAATGGTCTACTATTGTCCATCTTATTACAATATGTATAATGCCCTATATCTTGCTTGTCTGTATAATACCCTTCACATTATGTATAATGGTCTACTATTTTCCATTTTTATACAAAAAGTTTAGGAACCAATTAATCTCCATGTAATTATATTACAATGTTTATGTTTTTAAAGTAATGGACAATAATAAAGATAAAAAGAAAAGAACCAATGAAGCTATCAAGAGGAAACTAATTGACATTTTGAGTGCAAATTATGATCCCAACAATCAAACTTCAGGTGATATCTTTTCATAGGAATAGATGTCTATTTATTTTATTAGTGTCATATATTCAATAAATATCCATGGTTTTTATTTTTTTAGCTTATAATAATCCCAATCCTACCCCCCTAAGTGATTTTTTGGACCAATTTGAAAGTCTTGAACAAATGAATGTAAAGGTGGATGATGAATTTTGAGAATGTGAACAAAGGCATTGGAAGACTAGGCTGGACGTATGAGAGAAATGAGAAAATGATAGAAAATAATTGAAGGAATGAATACAAACATATCGTTGAGATGAAAAATTAGAAAAAGGAACTAAAGCTTTGTATTGAACATGTAAGGAAAGAAAAATTACATGCTCAAATGTGGATCAAGGATCAAATTGCATTACTAATATATTATATGAATTGGTGTTAAGTGTTAGGGTTATTGATTTGGAAATAGAGAATTATATGAACATAAGATAAAATAAAATTTATGAGGAAGAGATCAAATTGTGGACAAACTTTATAATCTATCTTATGACTTTCCCTACAACAACTCCCACTGCATATATGCTTCCTAACTCCAATGACAATAACAATGATCATAATTAGTGTGTTCTTATACTATGGTTCATTTCACTATAGTTGTTGACTTTTACATTTTAGAGGTTTTTATTTTTGTGAGCACTTGGTTTAAAATGACACATAGAATAGAGTTTTTTAATTTTTATGAACACTTGGTTTAAAAAACCATGTGCAACATTGAAAGTGTTGCATAGAATTTTAATATAGATACATTAGCAAATGTTATTTAGTTTTACTCATGGATGAGAATTGAAGTTTTTCTTTTTTTGATCACCTGGTTTAAAATAGCACATACAACATTGGAAGTGATGCATATAGTGACTTAAAATGATATCAAAAAGTAAATATCATTATTGTCAATTCTCAACGTGCTATCCATTTTTTGTGAATTTTTAGAATCTATTTACTTGTAAAATTAATTAGAAATATATAATTAAATTTTTAAAAACTATATAGATAAAAAATGATATGATCTTATCTAAATTTTCTCCAAAGGTTTTCCAACAATACCAAACTATGTTAAAAAAATGAGGGGTCGCATGGTCAACTATCTACTTTATTTTTCTTAAAAATAAGAGTTCTAAAAAATTACATGTTTGACCTTCATACTTAACCATTTATTTTTAAAAATAGTGTTTTATAAATTAGCCTTGAAATTATAAATTTTTTTTCTTATACCATATTAAAATTTATAGTGTATCCATCTCAAATAATCTAAAAAAGTTGAGATTTCTCGATTTTCAAAAGAAAAACAAAAAACATTTCCAAGGGTAGGGCCCTTTTTGTCCCCCAACTTTTTTCAATAACCCTAATACTCCAAATGTTTTAACAAATGTATTTTTTTTAATAAGTTTTGAGGTGATTTATAACCTCAATAAACTGATTTTAAGACTATATGGGGCTAGGATTGTCCTAGAAATAGGCAAAAATGTTTCTTTTTCCAAATAACACAAATTAGGGATAAGACACTCAGATTAAGGGTCTTGTCCCAAATTTAGGTGTATACATAATTCACAAACTTTAACATGAGTATATGAGTGAGATTCATGTGTGCATCAATGTATAAATGTAAATAATTGAATAGATATCTTCATTTACCTAGGGAAGGATGAAGGTTTTTTTACACACACTTGAGCTATTCTTTTATCCATATTGTTTAGATGATATACCTAAAATTGTTGGAAAGTGTTTTCATTGATGTAATAGGTAATTAAAAAGTGGTGATGTCATTGATGAATGTTGATATCATAAAGTGACAAGAAGGCTTTGAGAGGTCTAATTTTGGCATGTGGGACCTAGTGTAGACACAAGCTTGGTAAACTAATGAGTTGAGGAAGTTGAGGCTAAGGAGAAGAAGGTTGGTATATGTGGAGAATGTAATGAATGTTTATGACATTTTTTTAAGGTGGTAAGATCATTTTTAGATGTTTCAATGTGGTTTCATTGTCAAGGTATGGTCTGCAGTTCTAGGCCTAGTATGCATATAGAACTAGTGAGGTCCAAATGGAGGGTCAAAGTGAGTTGTCAAGATGGTAGAGAACATATGATAATTTAATGAGTTTTGAATATTTATTTAAAATATGTTAACCAAGTTTTATGTCATCAATTGAATAATAAATCAAGATATCACATTGGAAGGTCTCATGTGCATGTAGAATAATGGTTCCTAAGCCTAAAAAAGGAAGTTGAGTTGCTCATTGACATGTGTATATTTTTCATGGTGACCTGATAATTTTGGAGTAGTTGGGTAAGGGTCATAATAATCCTTTAGAATCATTTTGTATAGAAACCAAGCCCTCATATTTATGAACAAATGTTAAGAAGGTAAGGAGGTTTTTGTCCTTGCAAACCCTCATAGTGGAGTGATTAGAAAGATATGAATATTTAGTTCCCATAATGGATTGGTAAGTCAATTTTTATGATTATATGTTTTATAGGAATCCCCTATGCATCCATAAGTGGTAGTGATGTGTCAGGGAAGTGAGCAAAAAGTAAAGGAAACTACTTATTTTTTAAATTTTTATTGTTATAAGAAGGGTTAACTAAGTCAACACATGAAATTTAATGGAGGTTGAAGGTAAAAAAATTATTAATGTAAATTAAGTTATTTTGGCAATAAACACCCTCTATATCAATCGTTTTGGTCAATGAAGTTATCTTATCGCTAATCTGCCAAAGAGTGAAAACATTGAAAGAAACCAAGCAGAGTGAAAAAGTGATTAGGGAAGGGTTTAAAGTCATTAGGGATGTATAAAATGATTTGGGGTATTTTTTTAATACCTATTATTATTTTTCCCATGGATGGTAAGTCCTATTTATGCTCATACATAAGCTATGAAGTGCTCACAAGTTGTTTAGTTTGTATAAGTCAATATACTGAAGATGCATGTCTCATAAAATGATCCATACATTTCATATTTGCTATTAAACATTATTTTATTAGTTTCTTAAGTTATGATAATAAAAATTAAGAAACTTGTAAATGAATTTGGAGTTAAATTAAGTGACTATAGGTGTTAGGATTCATGTTCACCATGACTATGTTTTGAGTCAAGATGATTAATATAGGCATGTGAGGGAAGTGAAGTGTTTAAGGTTTTATGTCAAATGGTGATGTTTCAAATGGACATAATGATGTTTTTTAAGACCTAAATGATCTTTATAATATTTTTTTGAGATTAAGAGACAGTTTAGGTGATTTAATTATGAAAGATAAAAAGGCTTGTCTAGCTGTGTTGAGACTATGAGAAATAGGTTTGAAGATTGGTTTGTTAGACCAATGAATGATGATAAAATAAGAGAATTATCAATTTTATTATGGTATATAATACTAATATGATATATTAATATGTTTTATATGTCTTGGGATTACTCTTAGAAGTGATAGACATAAACTTCTATAGGATTATACTTTTGGAGGCTTCAATCAGTTTGAGTGACCAATTTACAAAAGTGATTTGGAAGGGTTCTTAATAGAGTTAAAGGATAAAATAAGAATGGATATGTTGTATAAGTATAAAATTATAATAAAAAGGAATTTAAATTCATATTTTTTCCTTGATCAAGTGTGAAATGTCAAAGTTTATGACTGTACTTTGATTGTGTTTTGAACAGTCTGAGTGGTCATGTTACAGAGGTAATTTTGGATACTTGGAGCCTAGGTGAAGGTGTAAAATGGACATGGAGATGTTAATAAGGTCATTTATTATATATTAATTTAATTTTTTGAGTGGGTTGTTACATAAAATTGTTTTTATGCTTCATTTCTATATTACAAACTTTTCTATTTTTCTAGGCCTGATAACAAGCAGGCTAGAATGGATTGGTTCAAGTGGTAAGTTAGATTTAAAGGTGGCATGGACCTATGTAAGATTGATAAAGGGTATATTATAGGAGTGTCTTATGTGTTACATCCATTTTTAAAGGCTTAATTTGTTCCAAGAGGTCACAAGTGTAACATATAGGTGTAAAGGCCTATTAGCTTTAAGTCTTAACTAGGCCTAATAGAGGATTTGAGTCTTAAGGACTATGGATGAACTATAGATTAGATTGTCTCACCCATGTAACATGTATGTGGAATTTCTATAGGTTTTATTCAAGTATGAAAATTATCTTTTCTGACCAAGATAGGTTAGATGACGAGTGAGGTATAAAGGCAAAGCCTAATAGGCCTATTTAGATGAGTTGAGGTGTGTGAAATTAAGCAAAGGAGAGAACCTTTGAGAGAGAAGTAATAGGTCATTTAGGAACATCAGAGGGTGAATAAGATCCATCATGAATATCTAATCAATTTTATGTAGATGGACACATAGGTCATTAGATCTAATGAGCCTAGAAGAGGCATATTGAGTGAGTAAGCCCTATAGGCTATTTGAGTGAGAGAGAAAGGGAAAGAGTGAAAAAAATGAGGTCATCATCAGTTGAAGAGTAGAAAATATTTTTTCAAGATTATTAGAGATAAAATTTATCTGAGTTGGTTCTTGGTTGCCTATGGGGTTGTAACCTCCTTGCTAGTTGGTGCTAGCTAAAGGTCAAATGGGTGTTTGACTATATTGAGGGATGGGTGCTCCTTGATCAATTGGTGTTGGTATAAATTAGATATTTTCATAATTGGAAAATAGTACATATGCATGGTTTAATGGGTTTTATCCCCCAAGAGGGTTTCCCACATAATCTCTTGTATTCTCTTATGTTATGCTTATTTAGTTATTTATCTTTACATTGTTTGATCTTATGTGAATGTATGTTTCATGAAATGGTATTTGGAATTGAATGTACATTTTTGTCTAATGATTCACCCCACCATCTTAGTGATTATGCTTCCAATAATTGGTATCTGATCTAGAACTTTTGGAGGAGGCTTTATAACCTATATGTTATCTTAAGTAGCTTGAACTGTGATAAGGACAATGTTCATCTTGTTTGCAGTGATGGATAAGTTTATGAAGATCATGGTTGAATTATGCATAATATTTTTCATGATGGTGTTAAAAAGGTTGAAAAAGGACTATATTGAATCTAAGTCTAATATCAAACCTAAGTTCAATGATAGAGCTTATTGAAGTTAGTCTACTTGATTAACTAGCATGATAGAAGAAATATAGGCAATGGTTTGATTAGAAGCCTCGAGTATGAGATGTAATTGAGGTCTATCTAAATCTTCACAAAGTAAAAACATATGAGCATGTTTTCTTTTGTTAAGCATATATACTTTGAGTTGACAAGATATAATGCAGGATCTTTGAATGTCACATGAGGTCATGGAGTGTTGGTGTCTTGATTGTGAGAAGAGACTTGTTTGCATGTAATAGAGTTCAAAAGGATGTTTTGTGAGTGTATGGAAGTATTACAAGTCTTAGAGGGATTGAAGGATGATTCAAGGCATTATTAGATGCATTGAGGAGGTTTTAAAATCTTAAGGTGTCCTTTAGAGAGAGAAAAAGTGCACTAGATCTACCTAGACAAGTTAGAACATCTTAGGACATCATGGAGGTAAATTAAGACCAATATGTTAGATTATTTATTGTAGGTACCTAAAAAGTCAACTATGGTCAAAAGAGATCATGGGAGTGAGGTATTTTATGCACTGAAATAGACCTAAATTTTTGGTGTCTTGAGGTGTTGTCTATCTTAATTTTTAATCGCTCTAAGTTGGATTACAATCAGATGATGGTACAGATGTCAAGTTAATGCTTCAGGAAATAACTTTTGGGAATTCAAAAATATGACCATTGGTGTTCAATTTCAAATATTTGTGTAATAACCAATTTGTAAATAATGGATTGTAGAAGCTATGAATGATGTCAAATCAAGATGGGGTAAAAATCAAAGTTGTATTAGACTTCAAGAAAAAGGTGATTCAAGTTATGGTTTGATTCAAATTTCCATACAAGTGCATTCATTGCACATAGAAGTTGAATATAATTGACTAGGTTTTATTTGAGTGAACTTAGGAAGACTAAAAGTGGATCAGAACTTGTTAGATGACCTTATTTTGATGTTATAATATTTGGATTCTATTATTAACTCTTTGAAGATCATTTTTATGCATTAGAATAGTTTGGAAACATGTGTTTGTGCAAAAAAAATCATCTTGAAAGATAACTGTATATGAATGTATTATGAATGATAGAATAATGTTGACTTGTATAATTATTTGGTGTTTCTAGAAGCTCAAAATGATTGGTCAAGGTGTCTGAAGATGTTCTTGATGTCTTGTATCTCCTATAGATGCTATCTATATGTTTAGATTATTGCTTGAAAGGAAGATCAAGTTCTAAAGGTGAAAGATCATAAAATGAGGGTTTGGTTTCAACAAACCCTAAGGAGATTGTTCTTGGTGAAGATGGACTTGTGATGGCTTCTAAATCTTAGTGATATTCTAGTAGAGAATATGAAATGTTTCCTATAGTGGTTTTCATGATTGTGTTACTTATTTTAATGCATGATGGAGATCTTAGTTGTCAAGATTTGAGCAGGGGTATGAAAGTTAAAGATTGGTCTTTTAAGACCAATGCCATTATGGCAAGGGATGCTGTTCATATATTATAATTAATAGAGGTTATATGAGAATGATGTTAACATGTTGTTAAGATTTTATTTGTATATCTGAAGATGTCAAAGTGTATCAGAGTTTCCTCAAAGTGAATAAGGTCTTTCAGACCTAGTATTGAGTACTTATTATCTGTAAGGGTACTTGGTAATGTTGAGTCTTGATGGATTGTAAAACATGTAGGTGAGTAGTTGATGATGTGAGGACCTTATAGAAGTTATTATCATATATGTTAGGTGGTTTTGTTGGCTCAAGAAGGAGTCTAAAGTGAAAGATTTAGAATAGTGAAATGGAGTTTGATGAATATTGATAAATAAAAATGATTATTGTGTTTTACCAAGAAGATGAATGGTTCCATGAGAGGTAGAATGACCTAAAAATAATTGAATGACTGTAATCATGTTGGTTTGATCTTGTTTGAAAATCATAAATAATATAGGTTGTGTCAAAAAGTCTGTAGTAGTGAAGTTTGTGCTCACATATCTATATAATTGTATGCTTCCCTAAATATGTCTTAAAGTATTCCAAACCATGTTGCCTTGTGAAGTTTAATGGTTAGTTGTATATTTTCATAAGAATTATATGGGAAATATTAATGATGATTTCAGATGTTCAAATTGATCTAAGAAGATAGAGGTGAGAAAATGAGTGGAGTATTCCAAATCTTGTTGAAGGTATAAAGGACCTAGTAACTATATATCTAAAGAGTTTCTTTCATTGGTTAAGGTTAATTAGTGTTGAAAAGAAATAAAGGTGAAGTTTATTAAAATATCAAAAGAGATGGTTTGAGCTATGATGAAATACAAAGAGTATAAATAGTAACAGGCCTAGTACATGGTAATGAGGTGTTGAGCAAACTTGACACATGTATCATGGAGTTAGGGGGAGATCACTCAAATAGTTTGAGAGGCTTGAAGAGATGAGCATGGAGTTATGGGGAAAATATGTGAGATATTCAAAGTTTCAGTCATGGTGGAGATGTGGATAAGTATGCTACAGATGTGAACTCAAGAAGTTTGTATGATGACTTGATCAAACCAAGTCATAAGTTTTGAGAATGAATCAAATATTCATACATGAAAAAAGGGGGATATTTGTAAATAATTAGGTCCTGAGATCTAAGGATTGTGTAGATGAATTCGAGAGGAGTATATGTCCACTTTTCCATTAATGGAAAAGGGGGACAAGGAGAAGAAGATGTTACCATCAATGATAAAGGGGGAAATTATTTTCAAATTTTGTCATTTATTTCAAAGGTAACAAAAAATTCATTATGTCATTGATAACGGTTGATATCATAAAGTGATAATAAGGCTTTGAGAGGTCTAGTTTTAGCATGTGAGACCTTGTGTAGGCACAAGCTTGGTAAGCTGATGAGTTGAGTAGGTTGAGGCTAAAAAGAAGAAGGTTAGAAGTTTTGTATCATGGAATTAAGGTTTATGACATGTTTTTTAGGTTGTGAGATCATTCTAAGAGGTTTCAATATGGTTTATTGGTCAAGGTATGGTCTATAGTTCTAGGTCTATAGTTCTAGGCCTAGTATGCATAAAGACCTAGTGAGGTCTAAATAGAGGATCAAAATGAGTTGTCAAGATGGTAGATCATATATGATCATTGAATGAGGTATTAATATTTTTTTCAAAGATGTTAACCAATTTTAATGTTATCAATTGAATAATAAATCAAGATATCACGTTGTAATGTCTCCTATGCATGCATAATGATGGTTCCTAAGCTTGAAAAGTAAGTTGAGTTGCTCATTGGAATGTGTAGAGTTTTCATGGCAACCTAATCCTTTTGGAATATTTGGGGAAGGTTCATAAGGATCCTTTATAATCATTTTATATATAAACTAAGCCCTCAACTTTATGAATAAATGTTAATAAGCTAAGGAGGTTTTTGTGCTTGCAAACCCTCATAGTGGAGTGATTGGAAAGATATGAATTTTTAGTGCATATAATGGATTTAAAAGTAAATTTTTATGATTTTATGTTTTATATGACTCATACATTCATCCTCAAGTGGTAGTGGGGTGTCAGTGTAGTGAGTAGAAGGTACAAGAAACTAATTGTTTCTAAAGTTTTAATTGTTACAAGAAGGGTTGACTGAGTCAACACATGAAAATTGATAGATTTTAAAGGTAAATAATTTTAATTTATTTAAATGAAGTTATTTTTTCAATAAAAATCATTTTATTCAATGAATTTGTCCTATCACTAATCTACCAAAGAGTGAAAACAGTGAAAGAAACTAGGTAGAGTGAAAAAGTGATTATGGAAGGGTTCCAAGTGATTACGAATGGATAAATTTATCAAAATATTTTTTAAGACCTATTCATATTGTTACCATGGTTGTTAATTCTTGGTGATGCTCATACACAATCAAGAAAGTGCTCACAAGTTGTTTAGTTTGTATATGTCAAGATAATGAAGATGTATGTCTCATAGAATTATACATATGTTTCATATTTAATATTATACATCATTGTATTAGTGTTTGAAGTTTTTATAAGGATACTAAAAAAAAAATCAATTAATTTTTAGTTCAATGAAATGACTCTATAGGTGTTAGGAGTCATGTTCACCATGATTGTGTTTTGAGTCAAGATGACTACTACAGGCATGCTGAGCAAAATGAAGTGTTTAAGATCTTATGTCAAATGGTTATTCATAAGATGGAAATAATGATGTTTTTAAATACCTAAAATATATTTATATATATATTTTTAACTTAATAGACATGTTAAGTGATTGAACCATGCAAGGCAAAAAGGCTTATCTAGTTGTGTTGAGACTATGAGAAAGAGGTTTGAGAAATTGGTCTGTTAGACCAATGAATGATGCTATAAAAAGATAAATATAAATTTTATGATGGAATATAATCCAATTATTATATATTATTATTTTTTATATGTCTCTGGATCACTCTTATAAGTGATAGACATAAACATCTACAAGACTGTACTTTTGAAGGCTTTAGGCATTTGAATGACCAGTTTACAAAAGTGAGTTGGAAGGGTTATTAGAAAATTTGAAGGATAAAATAAAAATTTATATGTTTCATAAGTCTAAAATGATCATAATAAGTCATTTTAATTCATATTTCATCCTTGATAAAGTGTGAAATGTCAAAGTTAATTAAATGTACCTTGACTATGTTTTGACCAGTCTAAGTGGTCATGTTGTAAAGGTGGTTTTGGATACTTGGAGCTTGAGTGAAGGTATAAAATAGACATGGATATGTTTATAAGGTAATTTATGATATATTAATTTAATCATTTGAGTGTATTATTTGAGAAAAGTGTTTTTATGCATTAGTTCTATATGACAAACTTTTTTATGTTTCTAGGCCTAATAACGAGTAGGCTAGAATGCCTTGGTTCAAGTCGTGAGTTGGAGTTATAGGTGGAATGGAAATATGTAAGATTTATAAAGGGTATATTGGATTAATTTTTTATGTGTTTCATCCATTGGTAAATGTTGAAGGTGGTCCAAGGGGTCATAAGTGTAATGTATGGGTATAAAGGCCTATTAGCTTTAGGTCTCAACTATGCCTAATGGAGGATTTGAGTCTTAAGAACTATGGCCAACATATAGAGTGGATTATATCATAAATTTAATTTTTTTGTGGACCTATTATATATGTGATTCAATTTTGAGAATTATCTAGGCTAACCAACATAGGTTAGATGAAGAGTGAGGTATAAAGGCAAGGCCTATTTGGATGAGTTGAGGTGTGTGAACTTAAGAAAAGGAGAGAACCTTTGAGAGAGAAGGAACATGTAATTAAGGAACATAAGAGGGTGAATAATATCATTCATTCATATCTGATCAAGTTAATTCATATGTACACACAATTCATTGGACCTAATGAGCCTAGGAGAGGCATATTGAGTGAGTAAGCCCTATAGGTTGTTTGAGTGAGAGAGAAGGGGAAAGAGTGAAAAAAAAGGAGGCCATAATCAGTTGAAGAGTAAATAAAAAATTTTAAATATGATCAGATATAAAATTTATTTGATTTATTGCTTGGTTGCCTAAGGGTTTGTAACCTCCTTACTAGTTGGTGTTAGCTAAAGGTTAAGTGGGTTCTTGACTAAATTAATGGGTGGGTGCTTCTTGATCAGTTGGTGCTGGTATAAATTGAATATTTTAATTATATTATAATATTAAATATGCATGGTTTAGTGGGTTTTATCCCCCAACATGGTTTCCCACATAATCTCTTGTGTTCTCTTGTGTTGTGCTTATTTGGTTGTTTCTCTATGCACTGTTTGATCTTATGTGAATGTATGTTTCATGGAATGGTATTTGAAATTGAATGTAGATTTTTGTATACTGATTCACCCCCCACCCCATCTTATTTATTTTTATTCCAACAAAAAAAAATGTTAAATTCTACATGTATTCAAATTATCAACATATGTAAATTTTACTTTTGAAAAATTTGAAGATTTTAAATTTAATTTTAAAAAAGAGTATAGGAATGAATACACCTACATGGTATCAATCCAAATGCCACACCATTTTTTTGTTATGGGTGTTGAAATATATCCAATATTTATTTGTGAGTCATTATAACCTACCTTTACTTTTTCTATATGTTGAAACATAGCCAACCGTTCTTTCAGATTCACCCGTTCCCAATCTACTTCTTGATTAAGGAAGTAGATAAAATTTGTTCAATTTGTTTCCACTTTGAAAATTGATTTTTAAAAAATCCTAATATATTCCCCCATTTTGAGATGAGAGATGAAGATATTACATTAGAGTCACTCATCTCAAAATATAAAGGTTAAATTCCTCACAGGTTATAAAAAAATTATTTGAAGAATTTTAAGATCCTAGAAACATACTAATTATGAAAACTTTTCACCATCATAATTGTGTGTATCTTCAAGTTTAAATTATTGTCTAGATATGCCACATAAAACCATGTAAAGTATAATCTAGCATAGGAAACCGTTGGCCCACAATTTTAACCAAGTATATTAGTGCACACCTAATTTTGCTAAATATTCATAGGGTGTAAGAGGCACAAGTATTTTGGATTGTAGTGTATGATAATTAGGACACCATGATTATATCTACCAAGTTCTGCCACAAATTTTACCTATGTCCAATAGATCACCAAAAATCTTAACAAATGATGAAGAATCAATTTTCACATGTACCAAAAAATCCATAAGCACTTGAATTGAAAGGACCAACCACTTGAAATATTAACATGCTCCAAAGATGACATTGTGGTCAGGATAAAACATGAAGTGTAGTGAGCGAGAAATAGATTGCATAAAACATGGAGTGGAGTGAGTAGGAAAGAGGTTGCGTAAAATATAGAGTGAAAATTTAAGGGCTCCTATCTAGGAGAGTTGGAAAATGAAAATAGTCATCAGGGAATGTGGTATTTATGAAAGTCCTCATTTAAAATGGCTTGAGAAAATCTAGCACAAGATTGATAAAATATAGGGATTTTTAGTTTAGGGAATTTACAATAAAAAATTATTGTTTTCAATATTTATAAATAGTTTTGTTCTTTTAGGAGTGCATAATTATTCAATGTAATGGGTAGGTCGTGTCTTAAATGTATAAAATCCCACCTTGCATCTTAGTTTAATAAGGTTGTTGAGAATTCTTTTGTTACTAAATTTGCTAGTTTTTTATGATAGTTTTTGAGGTTATTATGTATTGAGATATTTTTGTTTTGTTACTTTTTCCATATACTTGATACATTAATTTAAAGGGTGTAATGTTCCATTAATGGAAGATTGTGTCATTTGATCTTGTATTGGTGATATCTTGTGTTAATGATGTAATTCAAATTTGAACTACATACATGATTATTTCCCTTTAAATGTTTACATATTTCCTTACTCTATCACCATCCTACAATGAATTATGAATAAAAATGTTAAGTCAAACTTTGTGGATAACCAAATGTGCCTCAATTATCTTTATTTTTAAAACTTGGTGAGCACACAAGCCTAATTTTTGATATGTAAATACGATGGTTGTTAACTATGAAAGAAAGTGTAGTGTCACAAACACTTTATTCCTAGTGCATAAGAAAATACCCTAACATTTTGGTTCTATTTCCAAGAATATGTTGAACCAGTTATAGAAGATGATGTTCAAATATGATTCACCTAATTTCTTTGGAAAACATTGAGAGGTGGCTAGTGGATGAGGAGATCATTATTGTGAAGGATAATGTGATCTTAGGAACATTATATCTAAATAAATGGGTGGAAGAGTATTTGTATGATGCTCTCTATGATTTTGTTTTTGAATTACCTAAGGACTTGCATGCATGGATAAACATGTATGTTATGGATTGAAGTATAAATTTTGGCATAAAAAACCCTTGGATGAAGGTGTGGGTTGGAAAATTTTAGTGCACCAATAAAGTTTGGACCAAAGTAATGGGTGTGTGAGAGGATCCTCTTGAAAAAATTAATGAAAATGCATGAAATGATAAATTTATTTAATGAAAATATATGAAATAATAGATTTATATAATTAGTATAAACATCGAAGGGATTATATGGATCATAGGCCAATTCAAGGGGGCAACCTCCTTTGAGCAATGTCAATACAATAATTTCATGGATTCCTTCATTGGAATCAACACTTACTATATACTAAGTCTAATCTAAGCAACTACTACTTCCCATGAATGTGGGATAAAACAAAATGCTCACGGGATGACTTAAAAATCATATGCATCCATAGCAACTAATATACTAACAAAGTAAAGAGAAGGGGTAGCACAGGTTCCTAACATCCCATACCTCTTAGAAAAAAATTTATCCTTAAATCTTTAGATGTGGGAATTGGTAATGAATCTAAAATAGTGGATATCATGCTGCATCTTTTGGTTACATTCTGTGTCACTAAATTAATACCTCTATGATGGAGTGGGAGTGAAGTTGGCATGTGCACCTATCTAGGATTGCTCTAGCTCAATAAAGATGGATCTTTCATTATCAAGTTCTAGTAAAATAGTTTTCACTCTAATGTTTTCTGCCAAGAACTTTCTTTAGACAAGAGACATGAAATACTAGGTGCACTTAGGAAGAAGGTGGGAGCTCCAACTTATAAGCAATCAACCAAATCTTTTGGAGAAGCTTATATGGCCCATATAACTTGGGGGACAACTTATGATGCCCTTTGAGTTTTAGAGAGGATCACTTGTATGGTTGTAGGAGAAGAAAAACCATATCACCTACTTGAAAAGTGTGCTTGGAATGATATAGATCATCCTGTTGTTTCTTTCTATTTTATGCCATATGAAGATTATTCTGCAGGGTGTTGAGGATATGATCCCAAGTTTGGAGAATTATGTTGACTGTGTGAATTGGTGAACTACTAGGGGTGTATAGAAGAAGCACTAGTGGTGATTGACCATAGACTATTTCATATGGAGTCAATTTAGTTGAATTGTGGTAGGAGGTATTGTACCACCATTTGGTGAGAGGGAGCCACTTTTCTCACTCATGTTGTTGTTTTGAGGTGAAGAAATGAAGGAGAGTTTCCAAGCATTTGTTGACAATTTCAGTTTGGCCATCCATTTGTGGATGATACCTAGAACTCATCTTTAGTTAGGTTCCAATGCATAAAAATAGTTCTGTCCAAAAATGGCTAGTGAAGGTTGCATCATGATCAGAGACAATGGAAGAAGGAATGCCATGAAGATGGGAAATTTGGTCCAAGAAAATTTGTGCAATTGTGGAGGAGGTATAGGGATGGATAAGGGCACAAAAATGACTATATTTGGAGAGGCGATCAACCATAACCAAGATCACTATTTTCCCTCTAGATTTAGTGAGTCCCTCAATGAAATCCATAGAAATATTTGTCCAAATCCTGGTAGGGATGGCATGGGTTTGAGCAACTCAAGAACGAGTGTTGTTTCACCCTTGTTGTGTTGGAAGGAAACATATTCAACCACCATCTATTGAATTACCTTTTCCCTTCCAAAATAAATTACATCGTGCCTGCTTATAGTTTTTGAGAAACCTTGAGTGCCTTGTGGATGGAGAAGCATTGAGTTCATAGAATACAACTTGTTGAAGATCTGTGCTATGAGAAAGCACTAGATGACCCTTATATCATAGAGAAGCACCATCCCAAGAATAGTGTGGTATGATAGAGGGGTTAGTGCCTAAGTATTGAATGATTTGAGATAATGAGGTGTCATTGACATACCCCTATTGTATAATGTCTAATAAATTTGGAATAGGCATGGAAATAGCTAAAAGGGAAGCTTGGCCCACAAATGTGAGAGATAGAGCATCAATCACAATATTATCCTTAGCCTTATTGTTAGTGATCTCATAGTCATGACCCATGAGTTTTCTAACCCATTTTTATTGTGATGGGGAATAGACACGTTGTTCTAGGAAATATTTTAGATGTTGGTGATAATTTTTTATGCAAAAATGATTCCCTAGTAGGTATGGCCACCACTTCTATACTGCATGAAAAATAGTCATCATTTCTTTCTCATAAGTAGAGAGTACTAAATTATTGCCAGAAAGGGCTTTGTTTGTGAATGCAATGGGGCATATTTCTTGGAGGAGAATAGTACCAAGTCCATTATCACAAGCATCACTCTCAATAGTGAAGGTCTTGGCAAAAATTGGCATAACTAAAACAAGTGTAGCACACATAGCTTATTTTAATTCTTTAAATACACACTCAATAACTCATGTCCATATAAAAGAATCCTTTTTCAACATAGTTTTTGGTAGATCTATAATCTTCCCATAATTTTTGACAAAATTGTAATCGTATCTAGTCAGCCCCAAAAAACCACAGAGGCTCTTGAGTGTCTAAGGAGGAGGCCAATTTGTCATGGTAGCTATTTTTTTGGGATCCAACTGAAACCCTTGAGATGAAAAAATATTCTCAAGATACTCCACTTCATCTTAGCCAAAATTCCATTTGGACTATTTTGCATAGAGATGATGATCGAAGACAAGGTGCAGTGTGAGTTCCAAATGTTAGAGATGCTCAGACCATGTTTTACTATAGATGAGGATATCATCAAAGAAGATTAGAATGAATGTCCATAGGTAGGGCTGGAATATTGTATTAATTAATGCTTGAAATGTTGAAGGAGAATTAATGAGGCCAAAGGGCATGCCCAAAAACTCATAGTGGCCATCATACATTTGAAAATTTTCCTTAGGGATATCATCCTCATGAAGTCAGATCTGGTGATATCTAGAGTGTATATTCAACTTGGAGAAAAAATGAGTGCCATGAAGCTCATAAATAATAGGGATCCAAAACTTATCCTTGATTTTGATGTGATTAAGTGCATGAAATTTAATGCATAGGCACCAGGACCCATCTTTTTTATGGATAAGGAGAACTGAGAAAGAATATGGGATGGTACTAGGGCAAATAATGTCTTGATTTAGTAAGTCTTCAATGAGCATCTCGATCTTGGTTTTTTTATGAAATGGGCAGTGTTAGGGCTTGATCTTAGGAGGAATGCTTCTAAGAAGGAGCTGAATATGGTGTTCCTTTGGCCATAAAGGTGGCAATCCCACTGGTTTGACAAAGACACATGCATACCTATGTAAAATAGTTTGTAGATCAAAAAGAGTAGTAGAGACCATTGATGGTTGCATTTTAATGAAATGGAACTAGGAAATGATGACATGTAAATTATTCTTAAGAATATTTTCATGTGATTTGAACTTATGATGATGAGAGACCCTGCATGTAAGACTTTCAATGTGTGTTTTTTGTCACTATCTAAAAATTGCATCAAAGTTTAGTAAAATACCATAAGATGGGGCTAAGTGTGAATAACCATTAGGCTCACAAAACAACATCACAGCCATTTAAGGGAAAGGCAAACATGTTATAGTGCAAGCTATAATCTATAATAGAGATACCCACATTACAACACCTCCTTTTGAAAGGTAATGTGCCCCCATTGGCAATCATGAATTTAAAATTAGAGCAAGGATGGATAAAACAATCAGCCTATTTGGCAATCTGAGGGTCAATGAAGTTATGAGGGCTACCAGAATTAATGAGTATTATGAAAGGGACATTATTGAAGTAACCCCTAACCTACATGATTTTTGGGGTGGTGATTCATACTAAGGCATGGAGAGAGATCTCTAGGTGGTCTTCCTAAGAAATAGGTTCCACAATCAACTGAGCTTCTTCTAGATCATCTGTTGTATCTTGAGCATCTTCCAAAACTTTATTTTTGGGTGGAAAGTCCACATCCAATATATAGAGATTTTACTCAACATATCAATGTCCCTGAGTGAAAAATTATAACATAATCCTTTTTATCTACATGCTCAAATTTTTTCTTCAGTCAAATGCTTAATATGAGTGGTTATGGGGGCTGGTGTTGTTTGAGATCATTATGGAGTTATAAAACTAAATGGCACAAAATTGGATTTGAATCATTGTTGAGCTATGATATTGTCCTTTTCCAACTTAGCCAAACCTAGGGGTTCCATCATTTTGACCTCAATTTGAATTTCATCTTTCAATCTACTGATAAATCATCTCTTGAAGAATTCATCAGACAATCCCTATATGTGATTGGCCAATTTTTTGAATTATATTTGATACTGTCTCATGGTTTTTATTTGGCAAAGTTTAGTGAGTGCTCCAGTGAAGTCATCAAAAGAACTATGGCTAAACTGTTAAAAAATAATGGTGCAAAAATTGGTTCATATTGGCTTATCATGAGCCTTGATATATCAATGATACCATTGAAGGTCTTTATATTCTAAGTGAAAGGATACAAGTAGGAATTTGTTGGCATCAAAAGTATTATGCAAACTAAAATATTGTTATGCTTAATAGATCCATCCAGTCAGATCTGCACCATTGAATCAAGGAAAATCAAACTTCAGACCATAAAAATTACTGGAAGAAGAAAACCCAATGTCTAAAAAGGACTCTGGATTTCATCTATTGTCAAAGGCAGTATGTTGAAGATTGAGGCTAATAATTTTTTCATCAATATCTTTGATTTGGGTCTTGAGGGTGACAATTTCATTCTCCATGTTTTTTACTCCTATTCAAGTTACTACCATGGCCAGAATAAGAGTTTTTTTTTGCAATGGGTTGGAAAACTAGAGTTAAGACACATTTAGTAAATAATTTTTTTAATTTGTGCAAAATTGAAAGTGGTAAAAGTAATTTTACTAATTTTTTGTAGTGTGACTATGATTGATGAAGGCAAGGGAAATTTTAGAAGTGAAAATGAAAAAACTATAAAATTTATTAAAGAGGGATAAAGGAGTAGAAAAGGTAGATGAACACTAGAATTTTTTTGAGGCAAACAGACAAAAAAAATAAAAAAAATTATGACAAAACCTAAAAAAGGGAAAAATTGATATTTGCAAGAATTAGGAGTGGAATCAGCATATGGGACCTCAAGGAAGAAAATGTGGAGAATAGAATTTCAGGTGTTTGAATAAATTTTGAGGATCAACAAAGCTACAAATGGAGAGATATGAAAAAAAATGATTTTTTTTTTAAATTTTTTTGAGTTTGCTAGGAATATTTTAAAACTGATATGACAAGTCTTCTAATACTTTACTAGTAATATGCATAGATATGATAGGGTAGTTTTATGATACTCTACTAGTAATATATAAAGATCTAATATGGTAGTTTTATGATAATCTACTAGTAATATGATAAAATTGGTATGGTAAGTCTACTGATACTTTGTTAGTAATAAATAAATATCTGATATGGTAATTTTTTGATACTCTACTAGTAATATGCTAAAACTGATATAAATGGTCCCTAAGTTTCCATCATTGCCTAAGGTTTTAAATATATCTATTTGGCAACCAATGTCATCTAAGTGAGTACCGCTATCCCAAAAAATTTGGCCATGAATTTACCCCTAAATGATAACTCTTGGTTTTCCAAAGAGGTGGGAACTAGTCAATCAAGATGGGGTTGTTACCCTTTTTGTTAGAAGGTCATCTCAATGGGTTAGCTACTTTGGGGTTCTTGTGGTAGTCCTCACAATGAGTTTTAGGGCTTACGCCCAAGCACTTCTCATAGTTATGTGGATAGGTATTTAACCTAATCTGAAACAAATTATTTTGATACAAAAAAATATTTAAATGAGTTATGTAGTAGAACAAAAAAATAATTCTGAGAAAAAAAAATTGATCCTAAAAAGCACTCTGATACTAGATGAGAGGATCCTCCTACAAAAAATTATTAAAAATATATGAAATGACATATTTATTTAATGAAAATATAAGAAATAATAGATTTATATAATTATCAGAAACATCGAAGGGATTATATTGATCATAGGCCACTTCAAGGGGGAAACCTCCTTTGAGCAAGCTTAATACAATAATTTCATGGATGCCTTCATAGGCCTCAACACTTATATATTAAGTCTAATCTAAGTAACCACTACTTCCCATGAATGTGGGATAGAATAAAATTCTCACAGGATGACTTACAAATCATATGCATCTATAACAACTAATATACTAACAAAGTAAAGAGAAGGGGTAGCATGGGTTCCTAACAACATGTGGTGGAAAGGCACAAAAAATAGTTACTTATTGGAGTTTATAGTCTCCGCATGTTCTTTCCTAAAATAATCATAATATGAGTTCTTCATCAAGTTGAAAGGACCTTTTATTTCTTAGTTACCCTTGGAAATTAAGAAGCATATGGTTGACTATGACATTGAAGATCTTCCCATAGAGGGATAAATCTACCCTACACATGGCTCAAGCAGATAGTAGAAGGAGAAGAGAGGGAAATTTTTGCATGATGTGTTAATAGAGTTTGGAAAAACAAAGGATTTCAACATTGATATTTAATATGCTTATATGCTCAAGTCTAAAAATAGTGATTTCCACCATGGACCGTAGGAAGTTGGGAGGTGAGTAAAGTAAATGCATTGAAAAACTTCATAGGATGGGAGGGACTGAGGAGAACTCTTGTGCTAAGGAGACACATTCTAATGATATAAAGGCACATATCATTGAGTAGGGAGTAGATATGCTAGGAAAACTAGTTGTAGTTTCTTAGGACATTTTGAGCATGTAGAACCATGTGTTATTTAAGGAGGCACCAATCCCAAGTCTACCTAAATTTTCAACCTATTCCTTTCTTAATCAAATGGAGGTGTTGTCTCCAAATATTTCACCCTAGAAGAGGTTGTTCAAGGCTCTTCAATATTTTTCCAACATGGGAATAGTTCTAGGTGTGTGGGGTACCTATAGTGGAAGTAGACCTCTAGAATTAAAAGGGCTAGCTCCCTATATATGAATTGATGTGTTTTTGATACTAAAACTACCTATTATGGGTGAAAAGGGAGAGAAAGATACATAAAAAAAAACCTAAACTAGGTGGTGATACACTAAGAGTTACTTCCATTCATACACTTGGAATTTGTAGAATGAACTAAGACAACCAAACTATCCTCAACACCATTAATGGAGCTCCATAGCATTAGTGTTTCTCATGAAGGCAAACAAAAACTCAAAAAATGAAGGCAAGTGAAGGGAAGGTCAGATATGACACTACTAAACTCATACACACTTCAAGAGTCTATTTTAGTAGCATACACTTCATGAAAACTATTAGGAGAGAATTAATTTTCAGCAACACATTCAAAGATTACATGAAAACAAGATGAACTCAATCTATACTTGACATTCAAGATGGATCACTTCAACATGTAGTGCAAATGGGCTTAGAGTATAACCAATTTGCTTCTCATTAGCTTAAGTAAAAATAAAGGTACAATTTTGGTAGGGATTCACCATAACAAGAGTTAGAATCCCCTTAAATATCCAAAATGGCTCATACTTATTAAACTAGGAAGAAGAGATAAGTTGAAGAGGCATAAGGACAAGTGTCCAAAGGAGAGAATCAATTATAATACATGTGGATGTAGCGAAAATGAATCATGAAACTAATTTACACATCATCTCATCCCAGATCAACCTCTTCTCCAAGTGTGTCATAGCAAATATTCTAAATAATTATCTCTTGCAAACAACCTTTTACTTTGGACAAGTGTCTCATGTGTGATGAGGAGAGGGAGTTACAAAAAAGTCTTTACCTGAATTGGGAGTTTTCTTGATCATGACATTCTCTTACACAAGCTCAATCATCACCTATCATCAAGATCACTCTCTAATAGGTATTACTTGACACTTGGCACTAGAATATTTTCATTCTTTGAGGCCTATAAAAGTAACGAAGCTCTACTGATGGAGTCTATTGTTATACTAATGGAGTCTGTAGTTTTTCTAATGGATTCAACATCTCTATGTAACCCTTATTGGTTAGATCATATTTATTTATTGTAAATATTATAGGTTGATTTATTATGATCCATTAGATGTGTACCAGCTATTCAAACCTCCATTTTATCTCACTTGACCTCTTTTCCATGATTTGACCCGTTTATTCTTTAAACTGTCTCCTTGGGCATGGAAAATTGCCCCTACTCTGAGATAAAATAGGGGTGTGTTACCATTCCTCTTATTCAAAACCAATAATTATAGGTTCTTACCCAACTCTAAAGGGTGTTATGTACCAAAAATCATCCTTTAAATATAATTTTTAGACCTCCATCTAAGACCATTTCTAAGGCAAACTTTGGAGTGTAGGATTGTGTGCAGGGGTGTTATAATGACAATGTTTCTTGCATGTTCTAGCTTCCTCCCTTGGTGATAATGACCCTTTATTGTGCCCATATTGTGAAAAAATCATGGTGTAAATGGATTTCAACCATTAATTACCCTATCTCACTATAACCCTTCCACCATATAGCCTAAACCTGCAAGATGAGCTCTCCTTTAGGTGTCTGACTATGTTTCTCATTTATAGACCCTTGATATAGGTGAATTTGTAAATATTTGGCCCTTTGGATGGTGTACATAGGTTTTTTATGAATTATTAGAGGTCATATTTCATTCGTCTAGGCCAAACTCCACCCATACCATCCTTTTGATGTAAAGGAGACCCTACATATCACTCATTACCCACATACCCTATTTGACTATGTTTGGAGGTTGTTCACTACAAAACAAGGCTTGAAAAATGTCTAAAATCATGTTGAGGTTCCTTTGAGATCATCCCACACTTTTTACAAGTCAAAATTCACTAACACAGTCCCATTTGGCACAAGGAAAACCTCTTTTCAACTCACTACTTGTCTCAGTCCACACAAGCCTATAGGTGTGTTTGGGATTATTTGAAAATTGTTTAAGGATGTTTTTATTGTCCTTGAATGTTTTGAAGTCAAAAAACATCCTATTATCTTTGAAATTTTAAAACAAAGATCAAACTCAACTCTTTATTACATACCTCAACCTTTAAGTAACCTCCTTAGAAAGACTATGTTTCACTTCCCAAGCCTGTGTACAGATTAGGGGAAGTGCTTAGAGGTCAAAACTGTTAGGAACCCAAGGAAGCACCATTGATTACCAAGCAACTAAACATGTAGAATTAAACTAGAAGTAACAAGTAACTAGAATTCAGAAATAACATAGAATATGAGAGACAATACACAATTGTATTAATACTCTTTTAGAAAAGAATTACAACCAAGAAGATGCCACAATTATTCTTCACCTTACAGAGGCTTGCCACACCTCAAGTGTACAACAATTCACTTTCAAGAGTTCTCTCTTAATTATGGTCCCAACACACAACTCAAACATAGAGTTGGTGTTCACCTCTAACCAGTCAGTATCACTACTGCCAATACACAAGTGCTCCATGCACTCCACAAGTGCTCCACGCACTTCAAGTACACAATCGTACTTCAAGTAGATCTCCCATGAACTTGCAACAACTTGCAACTCAAATGATCTTACTTTGGAAGGAACTACCTTGCCTTCTTCTTTGTTCTCCAACTGAGTACACATCATACTCCAAGTAGATCCTGCCTAATCTTTCTCCCTGTTGTGTTGTTGTCACCTTGATTCTGCTGCCACCTGCAAATCAACCTGGTTCTGCACACCTACAAACGTAGACCTTGCACACACAAACACCTGCAGATCAATGATCTTACTTACCATGTAGATCTCCAAACATGGCCTTACACACCTGCTGACCAAGATCCTACATACATGAAGAATCCCTCTTATTCTCCAAACTAGCACCCATACTTGGCACTGTGGCACTAGGAGGAACACACCATGCTCTCTTCACACACAGAAGGAGCTAATATTTGCTCTCTTACTCTCTAGTAAAAATTACAATACAACCTATGAGTCTATTATATAAATCTCATGCAAACAATAATTAGACACCTAATTACAATAATTAGATCCACAGCTCAAGACTATAATTAGCTTGCTTCATGCAAACAACTAGTTCATTAACGAACTATCCATAGAACTCACAGTTTAGAACCACATAGGTGACTGACGTCGGTCCCTATCTGTCTGGGGGTCACCGATGTCGGTCGATCTCTGACCGTCATCGGTAGCTTCCTGTCTCCACCTGACCGACGTCGGTTGGCCTAACCGACGTCGGTGACTATGACACTCAACACCCTCCTCCAATGTCTGCATCAGTGAAGCTTTTAGCTCCACAACCTAACAATCTCCCACTTGGAGATAAATAGCTACACTGTACTTATACTTGTACCTTGTCTAATCTATTTCTTGGCTTGTATCCCTCTTCAAGCTCAATCTTGAAGACCAACCACCACAACACCTGTGGTGAACCTCCTCTCATCCAAGTAACCTGCCACATCCGCATCTACAAACCCATGTAGAAAAGAACTTGACCCTGCATAGCATGTTAACCTATTGCTGGTCCCTCTTAAACACCTGAGAATCCACTGAACTGACCTCCAGTGCTTCTTTCCCAGATCAGCTCCAAACTTTTTGACAGCTCCCACTACGTGAGCAACCCAGGTCCAGTACGCATGTACTTAACCTCATCATGTGAATCAGGACCCTATTTTGTGAACTATCCAACCATCAGCATGTTAACCGGTATCACACAATCATCCAAAGATAAAATCAACCTATGATCTCCATGTCTCTAGAACACACTCATGCCAAAGAATTTTACTGCTCCAAATTCCTCATGACATGCCACTAAACTAACCTTACCCTTAGCTCAGCAAAACCCTGTATGTCTGAACCTGCACCAAGCTCATCCTCCACATACAGTAACAAGATAATGTTGTGACCATCATCCACCTGGTAAGACAAACACAATGGTTACACTGACATTGACTAAAGCCCTACTTTGTCATCCACCTATCAAAACCTGTACCACTATCCTACAGCTTCCTCAAGACCATATGACCTGGACTTCCATCTCACGTATCCATTCTCTCTATTCTTTAACTAAGAAATCCATTCATCTCTCAGTGCTTTTCATACTGACTGGCAACCCTACCAAATCTCTCGTTTGGTTCTGCATCCTGTTCATGCCATGCTCCCACTATTTCCTGGATCCTTCCTACTTTGTAGTGAGCAATGAGTATAAAGAAGAGGAATAACGAATTTGAGGCTTACTTACCCTTTCAGTCCTCCATATGGGCATTTGAGACTCCTTGACAGCTTGCTATCTACCCAAAATCCATTACAGTGACCGACCTCGATCACCACACAATCTGCATCTGACCGACGTCGGTTCCCATGCGACTGTCCTTTTTGCCGATGCCAGTTTCTTGACCAACATCGATCTTACCTGGTTGCCGACATCAGTTTTATGACTGATGCTAGCAACCACCCTGCCTGACACCACCAGCTCTAGTTTACACATGACTGACATCGGCACCTGTCTGTTCGACGTCGGTTCCCCTTGACTGATGCCGAAAACTGTGTTCTCCTGTGAGTGATGACTTTTTACCCATGAGCTCTCCATGGATCAAAACCCTATCCAAACCACCCTGGTCAAAGTTACTCAGTCCCATCCACTGATCTCTGTCGATCATCTCCTCCAGAAACACCAAGGCTTTCCAGTTCTTAAGTCTATCAAAGACATCTGACTTCCTCTTAAGAACATGCATCTCCTTCTTGCTCATGTGACCAAGCCTACAAAGCCACGTCTTCACAATAGAAGAAGAATCGGTAATATAAGTAGATAGATAAAGGATACCTACTTTGTTACCACCATCTAATTCAAGTGCATCCACTATGAGAGTTCTTGTGCATCTCTCATCACCCAACTTTCCTAAAGAAATTAGCCACATCTTCAAGACTGGGACCTGCATGACCTCCTTCAACACCCATGTGTTGGCCACCTACAATTTCAACTTCACTTCTCCTTTGCCAATTCTTTGGCAAGGCACACTAGCCCCTGAATAAATCTTTCCAAAGTCTCTAAAGACCTTAACATGGAAAAATACTCTATTTCAGACTGCATGGAAAGAGGCAACAAAATCTATAAAACAAGATTCTACTTTATCCAAGGAACATCTCAGAGCATCTTGTGCAACAACACCTGCAACATCTGCTTCTTCAATTCCTTCATGTTGATCTCCCACCAACCAGCAATCTTTCTTTACCTGCTCTTTCTTTCCATAACACCATAATTGACCATTCATGCTTTTCAATTCCTCCATTCTTAGTGTACTTTCTTTTGCCATTACTCTACTCCCACTCAATTAGAAACCCCTAAGAGTGACCTGTAATCAAACACAAAACCTGCTCCCTGCAACCTTAGCTCTGATACCAACTGTTAGGAACCCAAGGAAGCACCATTGATTACCAAGAAACTAAACATGCAGAATTAAACCAGAAGTAACAAGTAACTAGAATTTAGAAATAACACAGAATATGAGAGACAATACACAATTGTATTAATACTCTTCCAGAAAAGAATTACAATCAAGAAGATGCCACAATTCTTCTTCACCTTACAAAGGCTTCCCACACCTCAAGTGTATAGCAATTCACTTTCAAGAGTTCTCTCTCAATTACAGTCCCAACACACAACTCAAACACAGAGTTGGTGTTCACCTCCAACCAGTCAGTATCACTACTACCAGTACACAAGTGCTCCACGCACTCCACAAGTGCTCCATGCACTTCAAGTACACAATCATACTTGAAGTAGATCTCCCATGAACTTGCAACAACCTGCAACTCAAATGATCTTACTTTGGAAGGAACTACCTTGCCTTCCTCTTTGCTCTCCAACTGAGTACACACCATACTCCAAGTAGATTCTACCTGATCTTGCTCCCTGTTGTGTTGCTATCACCTTGATTTTGCTGCCACCTGCAGATCAACCTGGTTCTGCACACCTACAAACTTATACCTTGCACACACAAACACCTACAAATCAATTATCTTACTTACCATGTAGATCTCCAAACGTGGCCTTGCACACTTGCTGACCAAGATCCTACATACATGAAGAATCCCTCTGATTCTCCAAACCAACACCCATACTTGGCATTGTGGCACTAGGAGGAACACACCATGCTCTCTTCACACACAAAAGGAGCTAATATTTTCTCTCTTACTCTCTAGCACAAATTACAATACAGCCTATGAGTCTATTATATAGATCTCATGCAAATAATAATTAGACACCTAATTACAATAATTAGATCTGTAGCTCAAGACTATAATTAGCCTTCTTCATGTAAACAATTGGTTCATTAACGAACTATCCATAGAACTCATAGTTCATAACTGCACAGGCAACCGACGTCAATCCCTATCTACCTGGTGGTGACCGACGTCGATCGATCTCTGACCATCGTCGGTAGCTTCCTGTCTCCACCTGACCGACGTCGGTTGGCCCGACTGATGCCAGTGACTGTGACACTCAATACCCTCCTCTAATGTCTGCATCAGTGAATCTTTTAGCTCCATAACCTAACAAAAATCATGTTATAACCTTGCTAAGGTCAAAACCCTCACTCTAATGCAGAAAACCTCCATTCAAGACCCCTGAGGTGACAAGTGTGAAAGACTAGTTTGGGAGCATATATAAGCCTAGAAGAGGATTTCCTAAGACATTGATATTTAAAAAATAATAAGAATCATGGGGATGTATTTAAAAACATGTAAAAACACCTAAAACACACTAACCCATTAGACCAAATCAATAAAAATTAAGACAAGCTCAAACATCGACCCCCTCATGGTTGCAAGCCCATAAAAAGCTACCTAGAGTGTTAGCCATTGTTCATAAAGGAGGAAGCACCAAATTGAAAGTTATTATTATTAAAATTAATTGCACTCAGAAACACTCCTCCCAATTCCACCTGTACCATCCACACAAAGTGCTCGAAGTTGACCCTTCTTTGCTTGTCAAGAGAAAATGGGAGAAAATAAGTTACAAATGAACTTTTTTGCATTATCCTTGAAAACCAAATGTGTAAATGAGTGTGGTGAGGTGAAGAGTCACATTTTCATGTTTTCCAAGTGGCACACTTCCCAAAGAAGTCGTACAAGTGCCCATTTCTCTCTCTTTAGCTAAGAAAACTACCTTTGGTCTGAATAACCTAAAATTTTTAGTTAGTGATACTTATTACAGACCTCCTAGGACACATGGCATGTAATAAAACTCTTTTAAACTTGTACATTTCCTAGGAAACCTGTACAAAGCATTAAATGCACCATTTTGACCCTTTAAAAAGACTTAGAATGATGAATGGACCTAGAGAACACTCAACCAAAGTTATTACAACATAAATTGACACTAATTGACTTATGAAACACCTTATGACAACATATTATACCCCCTTATATTCCTAAAATCAATGTTTTTTACTAGAGGTGCCCTAGTTTGACCTAAAAGTCAAAATTGGTCAACAAATTGATGACTCATAGGGGTAATATGACCGCTATACTAACTAGACCAGTAGCCTTATTAGTCCATTAAGATTATAGATTCATCTAAGGACTAAGATAAAAAATATACTTTGACCATTGAATCAAACCTTTGATCAACAAGACAACTAGTTGCTACCTCAACCACACAAAGGAATAAAATAACACACACAAAGACCAAAGCAAACACACTTGTGCACTTAGGGGAAGGAAGGAACAACTAAAATCAAACTAATATGTAAATGTAACCTAATATGTTTTTCCCCCTCCTAGATCAAAGGGGAAGCTTCTTAGATATCCTTCATGACAAGCAACCTCATGGTGGTAACCAAGTAGTTTGTTGAAGTAGGATCTTGGTGACTCATCCTTTTTGCTTGCCACCTTAATTGGCATGTGTCCAAATGAATCAGATTAAAACATGTATTAAAAATTCATGTACTTGTCTTGCTCCTTGAAACATGTTTCATTTTGGACCTTCATGTTAGTGTAGTCTATCAATGCATCAAAGGCTGCAATCTCATCATTATAAGGCTCATTTTATTCATATACCTCTTGGTATATGTCTTGGACCAATTCATCTTTCTCTATTTCTTCAAGAAGTTTGACAAATTGATCCCTAGCCTCTTCACGATCCTCTTGAGGAAGGGTAGATGGTATGATGTTTGAATTGAGATGAAATTCCTCTAATTCATCCCAAAAATCATCACTCTCTTGTTCCAAATCTCCTTCTTCAATGCCTATATTAAACCAACATGATTCCTCTCCTTTCTAAAAATTAAAGGTCTCTAGCTACTCAAGAACATGCTCTTAAACTTCATCCAACTCATGTCTCATGGATAGGTCACTATCTTCATCAAAGCAAGAGGAAAATTCATCAAATAAAGGGGAAGAGAGCTCACCATGCTTGTATTCTCCATCATCCAACGTTGGCATGTTAAGTTTGTCAATCTCATCTTCATATTCTTGAAACATTTGCATGTAGGTGTGACCTATGTCTTCTCCTTGAACCATACCACCTTCAAGAGCCACTTCTTCATCTTGTGTTTCAAGTTGATAATCATCATCTTACATGAAGCATGGCAATTCATCAATCCATTCAAGGTCTATTTCTTCTTGTCTTATAATTGAAGTGTCTTCTTCTCCTAAAACCTCTATTTGTTGTTCCATGTCATCAACTCCTTCCTCAATATCAAAATTTGGTCTACTAGGGTGAAGAGGTGTGATAATGACAATCTCTTCATCATAGCTTCTTGAGGTATCATCTTCAATATGTTCAAGGAACTCATCTATGGCAGCATCATCCTCCAACTCTTGAAGAGTCTTAGGAATAATTAGTTTATTCTCTAGCTATGAAGGCAATAGAGAAATAGTACTAAATGGCAATTATGCAAGTACCTTGTCGACCTTTGGTATGTCTTTCAATTTATGAGAAGCTCTAGCATGAAGGGTAGATGGAGAATTGGAACAACTTGTAGGACCTTTTGAATTTCTCCCAACACAATCCTCCTTTTTCATAATCTTCCTAGGCATAGGACCTTCTTTCCTCTCAATGTTAGGCATGACATAGTTTGGGTTCTTGGTCTAATATGGACTACAATATGAATTTATGGTAGGCTCTTTATTAAGCTTAGTAAGATTGGGAGGAGACTTAGGATTAGAAGAATGAGAATGATCAATGTTTGGTTTTCTTAGAGGGAGGAGTTACAAATGAAACTTATTACATGGCTTTGACTCAATTTGACCTTTCCAATTAGGCTTAAACATAAAGATAAATTGAGACATATCATTGGACACTCTTCCTTAAATATTATCCATGAAGTCATTAGCTAATAATAGAGGAAAGTATGGTTGCACATCTTCAACTATTATATCTTATGGGATTCTAACATTACGATAAGCAAGAAAATCAAAATACACTTTTATGTTTCTTGTAGTGCCAAGAGTGTTTATGTCTTTTCCTTCTAATTACAATTCAACTCTAGGATCAAACTCATACTACAAGTTCAACTCATCAACTATTTCCTTAGGAATAAATGAATGACTTGTAGCAGTACTAAAGGCACAATTATGAATCAAGACATTATCAATGATCATAGTGTAAATGAAAGAAGGAAAAACTTCCTTGACTTATTCAAGAACATGACATTGATTTTGCATTACTTGTTGTGGTTTCAAATTTCGTTCGACTTCCTCAATTTACTTTTCAAACCCTCCAAATTTAGGTTCAACTCATTCTCATCTTGCTCAAATTGATCATTAGGAATAATAAGTTAGTAATAGGAGTGAGTTGATGTTGGAGGAGGGTAGAAAGGTTGATATGAACCTTCATGAAGTGCAGTCTCTTGAGGGAAGCTTGTGGATAATCCATGAACACCATAAGTAGGATCATCTTGATGCGAAGGTACATGTTGATTGGAATATGAAGTGTATATAACAAAATTGATGTTTTGAAGAACTAGGACTAGTTACACCAGTTGCAATCATTTGGAGTCACCATTGGTGCTTTGATTGCCTTTGGAGGCTAATGAGTTGAAGGATAGCACCAAAAATTTCTTCACTTGAATTCAATTATCCCACTAGGCATGCTAGAACTATTGTCTCCAAATCTTGCACCCTATAAGAGGTTGTTCAAGCCTCTTTCAGATTTTGCCAACATGGGAATACTTCCAAGGGTGTGTGGAACCAATAGTGTAAGTATACCTATAGAATTGAAAGGGATAGCTCCCTAGATATGAATTGATGTGCTTATGCTACTAAAACTACCTATTATGTGTGAAATGGGAGATAAAGATACATAAATCAAACCTAAACTAGGAGGTGATACACCAAGAGTTGCTTCCATTCATACACTTGGAGTTTGCATAATGAACTAAGATAACCAAACTAGCCTCAACACCATTAACGGAGCTCCCTAGAATTAGTGTTTCTCATGAAGGCAATTAAAAACTCAAAAAATGAATGTAATTGAAGGGAAGGTTAGATATGACACTACCAAACTCATACACACTTTAAGAGTCTATTGTAGTAGCATACACTTCATGAAACCTGTTATGAGAGAATTCATTTGCAGCAACACAATCAAGGATTGCATGAAAACAAGATGAACTCAATCTATACTTGACATTCAAGATGGATCACTTCAACATGTGTAAATGGGATTAGAGTATAACTAGCTTGCTTATCATTAGCTTAAGTATAAATCAAGGTATAATTTTGGTAGGGCTTCACCATACCAAGAGTTGGAATCCCCTCCAATAACCAAAATGGCTTATACTTATATAAATTTGAATAAGAGAGAAAAGAGAGATGTTGAAGAGATACAAGGACAAGTTTCCAAAGGTGAGAATTAATTCAATACATGTGGATGTAGCAAAAAATGAGTTATAAAAATGATTTACACATCATCTCATCCCAAATTAGCCTCTTCTCCAAGTGTGGCATAACAAATCTTCTCAATCATTCTCTCTTTCAAATTTCATTCATCATAGGCTTCCTTTTGGGCATTCCAAATCAAGTTAGGACAAGTGTCTCATATGTGATGAGGAGAGAGAGAGAGTTACAAAGAAGCCTTCGCTTGAATTGGGAGTTTTCTTAATCATGACATTTTTTTACACAAACTCAATAATCACCTATCATAAATATCACTCTCCAATAGACATTCCTTGACATTTGGCACTATAATGTTTGCATTTTGTGATGCCTATGATAGTAACAAAGCTCTACTGATGGAGTCTATAGTTATACTAATGGAGTCAGTTTTTTTGATGGCTTCAACATCTCTATGCAACCTTTCTTGGTTAGATCATCCTGATTGCTTTAAAATATTATAGGTTGATTTTGCATGTTCCATTGGATGTGTACCAACTATGAAAACCTCTATTTTATCTCACTTGACCTCTGATCCATGATTTGACCCATTTCTTATTCAAACTGTCTCCTTGGGCATGGAAAAACTGCCCCTACTCTGAGATAAAATAGGGGTGGGTTACCTTTCCTCTTCTTCAAAACCAATCATTGGAGGTGCTTCCCCAACTCTTAAGGGTATTCTTTACCAAAAATCAGCCTTCAAATCTAAGTTTTATACCTCCACCTAACACCATTTCCAAGGCAAACTTTTGAGTGTAGGACTATGTGCAGGGGTGTTATGATGACAATGTTTCTTGCATGTTCTAGCTTCCTTCCTTGGTGAGAATTATGATTTAGGAATTTTACTCAAAAGAGGATGATTAGTATTGTGTTAGTTATAAAATAAAAATAAAATGAAATAAACACACTAATAGCATAACATATCTAGGCCTAGATAATAGGGAGAGCTTAGTTAACAAGAGAAAATGACAATCACAACTAAAAAGCAAGGAATGAAAACACAAGAATTCCTTTCACCTTCCTTGGATGCTCCAAATACTTTTGTAATGGTTGCTTTCTCGGCTTGTGCTTCAAGAGGTCTTCTTCAATGGAGTGTGGCTACCTTCATCTCCCCTTAGCACCTTTGGCTTGTGGCTTGGATTGGAATCAACTTGGCATTATAAAACTAATTGCTTGAAGCTTTTTGGAACCAATCTTGCATTATAACTTTGCACTAATAAATTTTATAAATTATGTTGTGAGGCCTCCTATTTATAGATTTTTGGATTTGATCAGAATCAAACTCAACCATCCATCTCAAGATTGAGATGTGTGGTTGAGGATTAATTCAATTTTATAATTAAAATGTTTAATTATCCTCATCATGGCATTAGAAGAAGGGGCAATTAAGAAGTATGGAGGTCATCATGGAAGGAATTGATGAGGCATGGAGGGCATGAATCTTGATATTTATGGCATTTATGGCCTATGGATGTCTTCCCAAGAAATGAGGTCACTTGATGATGAAAATATTCAATATTCATTTCCAAAACAAAGTATTCAACAAGTTTCCATGGAATTTTTGATTAGGCTTTAATTTGGGTTATTTATCTCTTAAACATGATTAAGTACTTTGTGCACAAATTACCCAAATTGATCAAAGTGCCTTATTATTGGTCTTAAATTTGACTAGACTAGAATTAGAAGGTATTTTTAGATGCGTTGGATGCATATTCCCATTTTTGATGTTGTCAACAAAAAATAATAAAGGCATTAGTCTTGTGCAAAAGATTTGATACGAAAGAGCAGTCCAGAGCATGTGGGTGCAAAATTGGCATTTTGACTCAAAATGAACTGATCAAAGTTATCTATCCCATAAATTTCATTGCCCCATTTAGTGATACCCTATCCAAAATCAGCACTTGAATATGTCATTTTTGTTGTTTCCAAAATTAGCTCAGCTCATTTTTGGAATAACCCCCTGTAAAACTTGTCTGTTTCACTCTTTGTCTCTCTAAGTCCATTTTTGAGATGAATTTTTCTCATTCTCGTACTTGCTCAACTGACACCATTCAAGGTTTGTAACATCTTTTCATTATGTTTTCCCCAAAATGTGAAAGTTGTTACGGTCTCGATGCGACCAGGGGACCAAAATTTGGATTTTTTAGAGTTAGTCTTTTTCTTCAATTTTCATGCACGAGCGGCAAATTTTGCCACCAATGCATTTTCCCCATTCTTCATGTAGGAGCGACAAATTTTGCCACCCCTGCTTGTCCCTTCAATTTTTTAGTGTAAGGGCGGCAAATTTTGCTGCCCCTACACTGCCTTGATTTTCACGCGTAGTATTTATGGCCACATGCATCAAGTGGTTGGGATCAATTTTCACCCCATTTAATCCATTTTCACCTATTTTTGATCCATTTCTTCCTCTCCTCCTCCTACCTTCTACCTCTAGATGATCTAACAAGCGGGAAAAGTGTGTCTCAACAGATTTAAGCTTGTGGCATGCATTATTTTTCAGGTAGGTCTTATTTTTGTGCTTTGTTCTTTCATTCTTCCCTTGATTTTATTCTTTTCTTTGTCAGTTGTTATTTTTTTGGGGGTTTGCATTTTTCTTGTTTATTTCTTCCCCTAAGGCTGATCAGCCCCCTTCCTTTTCTCCTCCCACTGTGCTCTCTTCCTACCCCATCAGCCTTCCATCATTCTCCCCATGCTAGGGCAATGATTTTCACCACCCTCCCTTTTCTCTCATGAATTTCTAGGTGTCTTACCTATTAATGGCAGCAAACTTGCCACCCTAACCATGCACTTCCCCACCTCTTGCATCGGCGGCAAAATTCACTGCTGATACAGGTTCACACCACTTAGCTGCATTAGTGGTAAAATTCACCACTAACGCAGGTCTAAGGTGTAAGGGTGGCAAATTTTGCCACCCTTACACTTTTCTACAAAACATGCACAAGTAGCAAAATTTACCACCCGTGCCCTTTTTCTTCCCTCTGCATGCAAGGGTGGCAAAATTTGCTGCTCGTGCATGCAAACCACCCCACATGCTAGGGTGGAAAATTTTGTCGCCCTTGCATTTTTTCCTCCAATTTCTCAAACTCTAGAGAAATTTTCATCTTTTTTATTTTTTTTCACCTCCTCCCCATTTTTCTTTCATTTTTTGACCCATTTTCTGACCCGGCCCTATCAAGTTCCCTTCCTTGGTCATGATCACCCGACGTGCAAATTACCTAATTTGCCCATTTTTCCCTTATTGCACGATCATGATTATCATTACAGTACCCCTTGAGGATTCTCATTCATAGGCATCCACTCAATCGAGGTTCATCCTAATGACTGAAGCTTCTCTAAAGAAGTCAAAGGCCATGAAGTACCAATACCAAGGTGTTTTCCCAATCAACTCGGTCACCTCTAATGTCAATTACATTAGAGACACAGAAATCAACCACGTGGATATGGCTAAGTTCATAACCAGAACTAAGGTGATGAACCCGAGCTCAGAAATGAAAAGAATAATCAAAAGCAACATTCATCTAGTTACCTCTTTCCCAGTAGCGGCACATCATATAGAGTTCATCTTACAGTGCACCCAGTTCTACAACAGAGAGACCAGGTTAGTGTCGGATGCTAGCGGAAACACGATAATTCAACTGGACCTCAAATTTATAGATAAAATCTTCATGTTCCCTCCTACTACTGAAATACTGAGAATTGACTTCATTGAGGCACAAAGAGAGTATGACAAGGATCCCGAGAGGGCGAAGAAAGTGATGAATCACAGGTGGCTTAAGACCCCTAGAACCAACTTGTCTAGATGGCCGTGGAATTTTTTGAGGAGTGATTTCATTAAAGAAGTTGGTGACTTGATTACTCTCCTCAGTAGAGTACGAGGTCTACCATCTTCTTCATAATTTCATGAATGGATGTATCCCTTCATCAAGATAATCCTACAAGGGAAGCAAGTCATCTCTTGGGGTGAGCAGATCAGCAATGCCCTTTATGAGCAGTTGACCAAGGTATCTACTACTTTAAAGTTTTATATGACTTTGTACTTGGTGTACATCATAGCCTCCATGCAAACCTTTTTAGGTTTGACAGCTGAAGGAGACAGGAGAACCACACCAGTTTATTCATATTACCCTCAGTTAACACTACAAGGATCAATCCGTCATTTTAGGAGGGTAAATGATGCCTTTTTCATGATATTTTTGTGCCTTTTCAACCCTCAGATCGAACAAAAAAGAGTATCTAATAAATCCTGGATGGTCATCAATGACTTTGGCTGCATGTTTCTACAATTTCCCTCATTTTGCTATTTACAGATTGGATTTTTGCAAGGCTATCGCTATATGCTCCCCAAATTTCTTTATGACAAGTTAGTCTTAATGGAGCTATGTAGACAAATGGTTGTCATACACACTAAGAAAATGGAGCTGAAAAAGTCAGGTTTCAAGTTCCCAATTGAAATTGGCAAATACTCAGTCTTGACTGCAGCCAAAGCAAAGGTCATGGAGATGGAAATACAACTGGTTACCATGAAATAGTTCAAGAGAAGGGACAATTTTGAATATAGGGGTGTCAAAGATATGATCAAAAGAAAGACTAAATTTCATGAGCCTATGATTGAAGACATCTGGGTAGACTTGAGAACAACCGAAGAAATCAAGAGGATAGACTACATCAGGTTGACTTTTGAGCAGATCGAATATCTAGGGCTTGCAGATATTCCCTCTAATTTAGTTGATGATAAGAACATTATCAACAACAAATACCTGGCTGAGAAGGTTTTTGACTCTCCTCTTCCTCCAATTTAGTGGTCCCAAAAATAATTGACTTATCTAAGGAAGAGATTTGAATCAATATTGGCTAACACCAATGATTGGTTAGCAGCCAAAGGGATCACATTGAAGGAGTTCATTATAGGATCAGAGGCTGAATTCTAAGTGGAAATAAGGAAGAAGGCAGAAGGCAGAGAATAGGACCAAGAATAAAGGTGATGTTCCTTCTCCATCTAGGCCTCACAAGCCTAGAATCATCTTTATGTCCAAGAAATCGAAGGTTGTTGAGGAACCAGAATCAACGGCTAAGAGGGTTGGAGAATAAAACACCCAGGAACAGGTAGCTCAATAGATGGAGATAGATGACAGGCCTTTAGAGTAGTGGAGGACTGAGCCTCTATCTTCCCAAGAAGGGTCATAGCCACTTACAAGCGTTTCTTATTCACCACCTCAATCTCCTATAGCATCTCCTTCACCTCTTTCTCCCATTAATGTTCCTTCTTCTGGAGCTGCCTCTCCTTCCAGATCAATGTTTGGTGATCCTCAAAGCACTTCTAGAGATGTCCTTCGCTCCTTAGGTTCCATCCCTAGTCTCTCTTCTCCATCTTTCAACATAAGAGAAAGCTCTGCCATTGATCAGTCAACAGCCAATACAATTTCACCAGTTACTCCCACTGCGCTCATTGTTACCACTAGTAGTGTAAACATTACTCCAGTGACACTAGCTATAGGAATCATTGCCACAATAAGTACTTTTTCTCTCCCCCCTTGGTTGTTAGCTTTCATGACCAAGAGGAAGAAGTTAGCCATCTCTGTAGATGACTTTGATTTTGGCCAGATAGTGGCAGTGAAAGCTAAGGCCCCTAAGAGACCAAGGATCCTTTCAAAATTGATTGAAAAAAAGGGGCAAAATTTATTGGAGATAGCTAAACCTCCAAAGGATGTAACCCTTGAGGGTTTTGACATGAGCAGCTATTCTATTTCTCATGTTGAGCTAGGAAAAGTTACTCATGAGGGTGCAAAGAGCGATCTACAGTCTGTAATGGACATCATGGTCCAAAAATTTGACAGGGAAAAGGAGATGAAATATTACTATAAGGCAAAGGCAAAGCAATTGACTATAGTAGTAAGGAGATTCACCCTTGCTCTTGAAGTAGCAACTCCATAAGCCTTTTCCATAGATGACCCTATTATTTAGAAAGCAGAGAAAACCTATATGAAAGGGAAAGTGCTAGAGGATTATATTGGAAAGATGCACACTCAGGGAATTTCCTTGTTTACTGAGGTTGTTGAGAAGACAAACAAGATGAAGAAGGTGAGGACAGATTTAGAGGACCTCATCTCTCTTATTTCTCAAGATATTGACAGTACAGATAAATATCTTGGCAAGTGGATAGAGATGAAGGATCTGAAGAAATGCACTTTGATATCCATCGGTGTCATTGCTAGCAAAGATTCATATGTTGAGATCAAGAAATCACTGATATATAGGATTCAGGTACTCAAGGATCTAATCGAAGATCTCAAGTCTTCCAAAGATGTTAGCGAGAAAAGTGATACGGGCCTATTGAACAGACTAGAAGAATTGCCCTGCGACCTCACCTCTAGAGATAATCAATTTCTCTCAGCAGAAGAGATGATTCGAGAATCCAAAGGTATGGTCTAGAGGGATTTCAAAGAGAAAGCATTCTCAATGACTTTTATGGATAACATTTTGGATACTCAGTTAACTCTGGATAACCTAAGAACTAGATTAATTAGTCATGCCAAAGCAATCATAGCATTGAAAGATGTGACAATTAGGGCCAGAGTGATCTTCAAGAACACCATTGTGCCAAATAGTATAGGAATTTAGGTATCTATCACCATGTATGATGCTCATCTAAAGAAATCTGGTAGCAAGAGTTGAACCATTTCTCCCTTTCTCTCTTCTTCCTCTCTTCTCATGCACTTTTGTCATGTAAAAGTGCATGTAATTTTGTAATATGTAATTACATGTAAACAATTTAGAAAAATATCTCAAAGTCAAAGATGACTCATCTTTGACTAAGATATTTTTATATTTTAATCTTTTTTAATTTTGAATGTTTCTCCCTATATATAGAGGGAGCCTCTTTTGTAAAAGGATCTCTAGATAATTGAGAGCAAAAACTCTGTTGAAATTGAGACACTTCTTGAGACTTTGTGCTCAACTTGTAAATCATATTTTATTGAATGAATGAGAAATAGGTTTATTTCAGACTTTGTGTTGAAGTAATTTGTGTTTTTTAGGAAATAGTTCTTATGTCCTCTTTCCTGATAATCTCTTATGTATTCGATTTAATAAGCAAAGTGTGTGTGTTGACATTATCTAAAGACGTTTCCAAAAGGTAAAAGAAAGACTTTGAGCTATTTTTATCTTGGCGATCCTTTTATCCATTGTAGTTTTAGGTGAAGACTTTATGCTTTATTTCACTCTACCGTTACGCGTGTTCCAAATCAGTGAAGGAAACAATGGAAGACTTTGTGCTTACGTAAGTTTCTTAGTGGAATGTGTTACCTACTTTAGGAGATTTTCTGCTTTGTGCTATATACAATTCTTGAAAGAAGAGGAATGCTTTCAGCCATCGATCGAGATTTCTCTCTTATTCTTTGGACATCATCTTTGAAAAAAGAGAGATGGATGCTGTTATACTACTCTGAGTATTATTTTTTGCTTACTTATATATACATATAGTGTATAACATATTCATAGGGAACCTCTGCTTGATGAGAGGAGAGATTTATCTCATTAAGATATGGTAAACCTACACTTTTTGTGGTGTAAATCTCCTTTTACTATGGTTGATATACCCATTTTATCATCAGTTAGTTGATGACAAAATATTCACCCAAAAGCTTTTGGCAACTCCGTTGGGGATACAAACATGCATTTTGAAGCCTCAAGCTTCAACTTGAAGCAATTTTGGTCCCTTTTTCATTTGACACTCTGGCAGATCCACTATACACACGAGGCCAAAGAGATCAGGGTATTGTTGATCCTATATTTGAGCTGGTGCAGCAAATTAATTTTGAGATTTCTCTTTCATCATCTCATCTTCAGCAAACTAGGAGCTTCCCTCCTACCAACACCAAATCTCCCATACCTGGTGAAGCTTCTAGCCTCAATACTAGTAAGGCTTTGTCTTTATCAACCCCACCAAGATTTATTATCCCGCCATTTAATCGTCCTATCATAATGGCTCAAGGTCCATGGGGTAATTCTTTTGGTCCTCTTAATTTGACTCCACCCTTGCATGAACTACCTCGTAGTTCTAAAAAAAAATTCCAAATTTTTTGGTGATAGAAAGGTTCATCCCGATGAGCATATTACCGCCTTCTCTATAGCATGCGACATAATCAGTGTGGAATTCAAAGACTTAGCAGTGAGACTTTTTGTAAAAACTTTGCAAGGCACTGCCACAAATTGGTTTTACCACCTTCAGGCTCAAACTATAACTGACTGGAATACGCTAAAGTCTAAATTTGAAGCTAAATTTAAACCTACTAAAGATGCACACGCTTTATTACTGTAGCTTACACAGATGAAAAAGGAATCTCAGGAACCCATGAAGGATTTCATAGCCAAATTCAATAAGTTAAAGAATTGGATTCCAACCGTCGCTCAGCCCATGCCAGAGAATCTTAAGTGTTTTTTTATCAACTTGAAACTTCTAAAAGTAAGTTTTTTGTTGAGGTGAGCTAGCCCTATGGATCTCGCATTGGCTCAAAATTTGGCTACTAAGATTGAGGATGATCTTATCTTGGTAGGTAAGATCAGAAAAGACTTCAATAAAAATAGATTCTCTTCATCTGCTGAAAGCTCTTCTACATGTACTATGGATCCTATGGTGCAAAAATTGACAAATGAACTAATAGCTTTGAAGAGACAAATGGCCCAAGGTATATCTATTCCCACCTATCGAGATATGCCAAGGAGAACATTCTAGAATTAGCAATATCAGAGCAATGCTTCTCGGAACCAATGGCAACCAATCGCCTGCCTCCCCCTCTAGGGAAATTGGCCATTGAAGCAGCACCTACCAATTTAGTGGTCAGTTACCTAGAGGCTGAACGCGACTTTTTACTCCAATCTGAGTTGGACCAATAAGATGACGCTAATCTCTTCAAAGAGCAGGAAGAAGAATTAGCTGGTGATTCTAATATTGGTTTCCTGGATTACCAAGATGAAGCTGAAAGTAAAGGAGAAGGGTTGGATGGATCTTATGCTATTTTTACTAGATCTAAAAACTAGTCAGCTCCACACGCTGACAAAGAAAAAGTAGAAGAAGAACCTCGGCCAGTGGTTTCCATCACTAAACGAGGGACTCCATTGCCTCTTTAATTGAAAGATCAAGTAACTCACAAAAAAGTAAGTACTTCCAACCGCCCCATATCTTTCACTTCTGTTGCTCAGACTAGTGCCACACCCCCTAAAGACCCAGATGATGGACCCTCTTCCTCTGTCTCAAAATTTTTTCAATTATTTGATATAATTGATCACACCAAAAAGACTAAGATTCAAATGACAGAGATTGAGTATTTGAGATCTAATCTTAAACAATTTGATAGGTTGGTGGAGTATGTGAAAAATAAAGCCATCCCCATAGGACAAGATTCTTCAAAGGCCACTCATGATCCTCCCAAAGATAAATCCATCCAAAATAATCTTGTCGTGACTCTTTCTGTTGCTTTCAGGAAAATAAAACCTTTTTATGTTTCCCTATTAATAAATGGTTACAAATTGAGTAATTGCATAATAGAATCTGGAGCTTCTGATAATGTCATGCCTGCCAAGGTGGCAGATTATCTTGGTCTAACTTTGACCAAAATTTTTGGGAGGTGTTTTTCTATGGAAAACAAGCAAGTCCCACTCTTCGATCAAATAAAAGATTCCCAATTCACATTCACAACTTTTCCAAAAAAGAGGATAAAAATGAGGGTTCTAGTGGCTAATGTTCTAGCCTCTTATGGTATCCTGCTTGGGCTGAATTTCTACAAGGATGTTGGGGGTGAGCTAAGCATGGACTTGTCGGAGGCAAGGATCCCAATTCAAGGTGTTATGAAAAAATTGCTTTCTAAAAAAGAGGCAAGATATGTAGTCACCCGATCATCAACACCAGAAGCTCAAATTTTGTTTGAGCCTTCTGGCATGGGCAATTACTTCCTATCTATGAATGAAGTCCATGAGGCATCTGATGAAACTCCTACAGGTGACAACTTGGAAATGTGTTCAACTGACATGGCAGGGGAATTTACAAAGCAAAATGAATGCATGGGAGAACCTCTTCCCCCAAATGAAGAAGTTTTCAAAGAAAAAGCGGTGTCTAGTGAGGTATAGATCTTAGAATTTGATGGTAGCTGATCTTCTACTAGTTCAGGAGTTGGAGTTGTGTTGGTATCTCTTCAAGGAGATATTGTTCCTTTATCTTACAAGTTGTAGTTCAACAACGCCAACAACACAGCTGAGTATGAATCCTTGTTACTTAGATTACAGGCTACTAGAGAAAAGGGCATTAAACTACTACATGTGAAAGGGGATGCCAAATTAGTGGTTTATTAGGTAATAAACCTCTATCAAACTAAGAATAAAAGATTACGCCACTATCGCAATCTTGTCTGAGACCAAATTGAAAATTTTGATGCTTTCAACATCTCTGCCGTTCTAAGAGAATTCAATGATTGAACAGATGCATTGGCTATTTCTACTACTCTCTTGGTTCCCCACCTAAATTTTAAAGGAGACAAGTACACTATTGAATTGGTCTTTCAGCCAAGTGTACCCAATAATGCCGGCCATTGGCAAGTATTCAATAATAATGATCAAATCATTACCTTCTTGGAGCAAAAAGATAGCTTCGAACAACTGCATTTTGAAGGCAATGAACTTTGGAAATGTGAAGCAACTTTTGAATCGAATGCGAACATAGGTGAGGATTTTCTATAGCTTAAAGGGAATAAGATTCCCAAAGGCTTGGTTTCCTTAGAAAAATTATTTGATAACCATGATAGGTTTATCAAACAACAATGAATAGATTTAAACTCTTCTCAAGATTTTGATCAAGTAAACCTGAGAACCAAGGGAGATTCTAAGATGGTAAATATTGGGAAATGTTGCACTCCCGAGGAGAGATTCAAGCTTGCTAATCCACTCTACCAATATATAGATGTCTTAGCATATTCCTATGATAACCTGAAATCACTCAGGCCTAATGACATTCACCACGACATTCCTCTTAAGGCTAACTCCGTGCCTTACAAGCAAAAGTCTAGGCAATATAATCCAAAAATTTTAGGTACCATTTTAGCTAAGATACAAAAAATGCTTGATGCTTAGATAATTTTCTCAATCCATCACTCCACATAGATTGCCAACATAGTGCCTGTCAAAAAAAAGAATGGTGAAATTCAAATCTGCGTAGATTTCAAAAACTTGAATCAGTTATCTTTAAAAGATAACTACCCTCCCCCTATCATGAATCAAGTTCTACATATGGTAACAGGTTTAGAGATGTTATCAATGCTAGACAATTTTTTAAGGTATAATCAGGTTGAAGTATCAAAAGCAGATCAGCATAAGACTGCCTTCACCACACCTTGGGGCACCTTCACCTATCAAAGAATGCCTTTCGGTTTGATAAACATAGGTGCCACATTTCAAAAAGCGATGGACCTCACTTTCAAGGATGAAATGGATAAGTTCATTGTAGTATACCTAGATGATTTGATGTTATTTTCAAAGCATCGTTCTGACCATGTCCATCATTTACAAAGAATACTAGAATGTTGCTGTCAGAATGGTATTTCTCTAAAACTAAAAAAAATTGTCTTTAGGGTGACTGAAGGGAAACTTCTCGAACACATTATGTCTCGAGAAGGTATTAAAATTGACTCGAAAAGAGTCAAGTCCATCCAAGAACTTACTATGCCTACCAGTAAAACTGTGGTTCACTCTTTCTTCGAAAAGGTGAATTTTCTTTAAAGGTTCATCCCTAAGTTTGCTGAGAAAACTCGCCACATCATCAATATGATGAAAAGTAATACTACCTTCAGGTGGACTGCAAAGGGTAAATCAGCATTCAAAGACATCAAAGAAGCAATAGCTCGCGCACCAATCTTGGTTTGTCTAGACTACACCAAAAACTTCAAAATATATAGTTATGCTTCTGAACATACACTCTCAATTATTTTAGTTCAACAGAACCAAGAAGGCGTAGAATCTCCTATTTCTTTTATGAGTTGTCCACTCAAGGCTCATGAGCTGAAATATTCTAACATGGAGAAGCATGCATATGCGGTGGTCAAAGCAGTCAAACATTTCAAATTTTATATCCTGAACTCGCACACTAAGGTTTTGGTGCCTGATACAATAGTGAAGTCCATTTTGACTCAACAAGAGTTTGGTAAGAAGAGGGGTAATTAGATCGTCAAGATTCAGGAGTTTGATTTAGACATCAAACCTACCAAACTTGTGTGGGGAAAGGGTCTTTGTTAGTTGATTTCCAACAACATTCTTGAGGGAGCAAAAAATAAAGAAATAGAGATCGAAGGCATACATACGGTCCTCTTTGTTGCCACTACTGATGAGTGGTATTTTGACATTTCCCATTTTTTGACCTATGGTGAGTGTCCCACTCATCTCTCTTATAAGGAAAAATGGAATGTTAAACTAAAGGTTGTTAGCTATGTTTTGTGGGATAATAGTCTGTACAAAAGAAAACTGGACGGGGCATTTCTTCATTGTGTCGATAAGGTACAACAAGATAAACTCTTGGAGTCTTTCCACAATTTGGCTTATGGAGGACATTTTTTTGCACCAGTGACAGTGCACAAGATTTTGCAAGGTACTATTGGCCTACGTTGTTTCAAGATGCCTACAAATGGGTGCGTAGATGTAAATTGTGTCAATAGTTCATCGAAAAGTCTAAACTGGTTGCATTGCCTTTCAAGCCAGTAATAATTGAAGAGCCTTTTTAGTAGTGGGGTATTGACTTCATTGGCATAGTTAACCCATCTTTAAGTGCCAAACATGATTATGTCCTCACGGCAACTGATTACTTTACCAAATGGGTGGAGGCCATCCCAACCAAGCACGCTATGTCTGAAGTGGTGTGTAGTTTTCTTAAAGAAAGTATCATTTCCCAGTTTGGGGTCCCACTCAAAATTGTAATAGATAATGTGGCATGTTTCTCTTCACATGAAATTACTCAGTTCTAATTTTATTATGGGATTACCCTATTCCACACTTCAAATTATTTCCCACAGGGAAATGACCAAGCAGAATCGAGCAATAAGACCCTGGTCACTATTATCAGGAAATTGGTATATGACATTAAAAAAACTTGGCATAAGGCATTGTTTGATGCTTTATGGGCAGATAGAATTACACCCAAGAGGGCCATAGGTATGTCACCTTTCCAACTTCTATACGGCTTGAATGCAGAGATACCCATCACTCTAGAACTACCAGCGCTCAAGTTAGCCAAAGTAATCGAAGATTCAAGCTTCAAAAGTTTGATCGACAAAAGAATCATGTGTCTAACTGAATTGAATGAGCAGCGAACCATGGTGGTGGATCAGATTACAGTGCATCAAAATCAGGTGAAGAAACTTTTTGACAAAAAGGCTAAGGTTTGTAATTTTTAAATCAGAGATCAAGTCTTGTTATGGGACAAGAGGAGATAACCGAAGAAAATGCATGGCAAATTTGACTCTTTATGGAGAGGTCCATTTATCATTCGACAACTCTGTGGTGAGAATAGCTTCTTACTAGAGTATTAGGATGGAACACTATTTGTACTATCCCACAGTGGGTAGCATCTGAAGCTTTTCAATCCTTGAAGTTGAAATGGATCCACTTATATATTTGTATAGTTTTTACATTTTGTTTGTTTTCTTTCATTTTTAGTGTGACTCTGTAGCCCAATGGCTTGGATGAAGGCACTTAGAGACTAGTTTCTACTCCCATTGATCGATTTGATCAACAAAAATTCTCCAACAGGAGCCAGCTTTTGTTTTCAAAATTAGCTCAGCTCATTTTTGGAACAACCCCCTGTGAAACTTGTCCGTTTCACCCTTTGTCTCTCTAAGTCCATTTTAAAGATGGGTTTTTTTCATTATCTTACTTGCTCAACTGACACCGTTCAAAGTTCATGACATATTTTCATTACATTTTCTCTAAAATTTGAAAGTTGTTACAATCTCGATGCGACTAGGAGACCAAAATTTGGCTTTTTTAAAGTTAGTCTTTTTCTTCAATTTTCATGCATGGGCAGAAAATTTTGCCGCCAATGCATTTTCCTCGTTCTTCATGCAGGAGCAACAAATTTTGCCACCCCTGCATCTGGACATGCAAGAGCAGCAAGTTTTGCCACCCTTGCATTCTTCTTCCCTTACATGTAGGAGCAGCAAATTTTTCTGCTGCTGCATGTCCCTTCAATTTTTCAGTGCAAGGGCGATAAATTTTGTCACCCCTGCACTAACTCGATTTTCATGCATGGCATTTATGGCCACACGTGTCGAGTGGTTGGGGTCAATTTTTTCCCCATTTAATCCATTTTCACCCTTTTTTGATCCATTTCTTCCTCTCCTCCTCCTGCCTTCTACCTCTGGACGATCTAGCAAGCAAAAAAAATGCGTCTCGATGGATTTGAGCTCGTGGTGCACATTATTTTCTAGGTAGGTCTTATTTTTATTCTTTGTTCTTCATTCTTCCCTTGCTTTTATTCTTTTCTTTGTCAGTTATTATTTTTGTTGGGGTTTGCATTTTTCTTTTTTATTTCTTCCCCTAAGGCCAATTGGCCCCCTTCCTTTTCTCCTCCCACCGAGCTCTCTTCCTACCCCGTCGACCTTCCATCATTCTCCCCATGCTAGGGCGGTGATTTTTGTCACCTTCCCTTTTCTCCCATGAATTTTCTAGTGTCTTACCTATTAAGGATAGCAAACTTGCTGCGCTAACTGTGCAATTCCCCACCTCCTACATCGGCAGCAAAATTCATCACCCTTTTTCTTCCCTTTGCATGCAAGGGTGGTAAAATTCATCGCCTATGCATGCAAACCACCCCACATGCTAGGGCAGCAAATTTTGCCGCCCTTGCATTTTTTCCTTCAATTTCTCCAACTCTAGAGAAATTTTCATTAATTTTATTTTTTTCACCTCCTCCCCATTTTTCTCTCATTTTTTGACCCATTTTCCAACTCGGCCCTATCAAGTGCCCTTCCTTGGTCATGATCACCCAACGTGTAAATTTTCTAATTTGCCTATTTTTCCTTGATTGCACGATCATAATTATCATTGCAGTACCTCCTGAGGCTTCTCGTTCATCGACATCCGCTCAATCAAGGTTCATCCCAATGACTGAAGCTTCTTCAAAGAAGTCAAAGGCCATAAAGTACCAGTACCAAGGTGTTTTCCCAATCACCTCGGTCACCTCGAATGTCCACGACATTAGAGACATAGAAATCAGTCACGTGGATATGGCTGAGTTTGTAACTAGAACCAAGGCAACGAACCTGAGCTTGGAAATGAAAAGGATAATTGAAAGTAACATTCACCTAGTTGCCTCTTTCCTAGTAGTGGCACATCATATGGAGTTCATCCTCCAGTGCACCCAATTCTACAACAGAGAGACTAGCTCAGTGTCAGATGCTAGCGACAACACGATAATTTAGTTAGACCTCAAATTTATTGATAAAGTCTTCATGTGCCCTCTTGTTACTAAAGTAATGAGAATTGACTTCGTCGAGGCACAGAGAGAGTATGACAAGGATCCCGAGAGGGCGAAGAAAGTGATGAATCACAGGTGGCTTAAGACCCCCAAAACTAACTTGTCTAGATGGCCACAAAATTTTTTGAGGAGTGATTTCATTGAAGAAGTTGGTGACTTGATTACGAGGTCTACCATCTTCTTCACAATTCCACGAATGGATGTATCCCTTCATCAAGATAATACTACAAGGGAAGCAAGTCATCTTTTGGGGTGAGCAGATCAGCAATGCCCTTCATGAGCAGTTAACCAAGGTATCTACTACTTTGAAGTTCTATATGACTTTGTATTTGGTGTACATTGCAGCCTCTATGTAAACCTTTCTAGGTTTGATAGCTAAAGGAGACAGGAGAACCACCCTAGTCTATTCATATTACCCTTAGTTAACACTACAAAGATCAATCCGTCATTTTAGGAGGGTAAATGACACCTTTTTCATGGTATTTTTATGCCTTTTTGACCCTCAACTCAAACAAAAAAGAGTATCTGATGAAGCCTGGATGGTCGTCAATGACTTTGGCTGCATGTTTCTATAATTTCCCTCCTTTTGCTATCTACGGATTGGCTTTTTCCAAGGCTATCTCTATATGCTCCCCATATTTCTTTCTGACAAGTTAGTCCTAATGGAGCTATGTAGACAAATGGTTGTTGTACACACTAGGAAAATGGAACTAAAAAGGCCAAGTTTTAGGTTTTCAATTGAAATTCGTAGATACTCAGTCTTGACTGTGGCCAAAGCAAAGGTCATGGAGACAGAAATGCAACTGGTTACCATGAAACAGTTCAAGAGAAGGGACAATTTTGACTATAGGGGTGTCAAAGATATGATCAGAAGAAAGACTCAATTTCATGAGCCTATGATTGAAGACATCTGGGTAGACTTGAGAACATCTACATAAATCAATAGGATGGACTACAGTAGGCTGACTCTAGAGTAGATCAAATATCTAGGGCTTGCAGATATTCCCTCTAATTTGGTCGATGATAAGAACATTATCAACAGCAGATACTTGGCTGAGAAGGTTGCTGACTCTCCTCTTCCCCCACTTCAGTGGTCCCAAAAAGAATTGACTTCTCTAAGAAAGAGATTCGAACCAATATTGGCTAACACCAATGATTGGTTAGCAGCCAAAGGGATCACATTGAAGGATTTCATTACAGGATCAGAGGCTGAATTCCAAAAAGAAACAAGGAAGAAGGTAGAGAATAGGACTAAGAATAAAGGTGATGTTCATTCTCCTTCTAGGCTTCACAAGCCTAAAATTATTTTTGTGTCCAAAAAATCAAAGGTTGTTGAGGAACCAGAATCAACGACTAAGAGGGTTGGAGAACAAAGCACCCAAGAATAAGTAGCTCAGCAGATAGAGATAGATGATAGGCCTTTAGAGTAGTGAAGGACTGAGTCTCTATCTTCCCAAGAAGGGGCACAACCACTTATAGGCATTTCTTATTCACCACCTCAAACTCTTGTAGCATCTCCTTCACCTCTTTCTCCCATCAGTGTTCCTTCTTCTAGAGCCACCTCTCCTTCCAAATTCATGTTTGGAAATCCTTAAGGTGCTTCTAGAGATGTCCTTCACTCCTCAAGTTTCATCGCTAGTCTCTCTTCTCCTTCTTTCAACATAAGAAAAAGATCCATCATTGACCAGTCAGCAATCGATACGGTTTCACCAATTACTCCCACTGTGCCTGCTGTTACCACTAGCAGTGTAGATGTTACCTCAATGACACCAGTTACAAGAACCATTGCCATAGTAAGTACTTCTTCTCTCCCCCCTTGGTTTTTAGCTTTCACGCCCAAGAGAAAGAAGCTAGCCATCTCTGTAGATGACTTTGATTTTGGCAAGATAGTGCTAGTGAAAGCTAAGGCCCCTAAGAGACCAAGGATCCTTTCAAAATTGGTTGAGGAAAAAGGGCACAAATTTTTAGAGATAGCTAAACCTCTACAAGATGCAACCCTTGAGGGTTTTGACATGAGCAGTTATTCTCTTTCTCATGTTGAGCTAGGGAAAGTTACTCACAAGGGTGTAAAGAGCGATCTACAGTCTGCAATGGACATTATGGTCTAAAAATTTGACAGGGAAAAAGAGATGAAAGATTACTATAAGGCAAAAGCAGAGCAATTGACTGCAGTAGTAAGGAAATTCACCCTTGCCCCTGAAGCAACAACCCTAGAATCCTTTTCCATAGATGACCCTATTATTCAGAAAGCAAATAAAACCTATATGAAAGGGAAAGTGCTAGAGGACTATATTGGAAAGATGCACACTCAGAGAATTTCCTTGCTTACTGAGGTTGCTGAGAAGACAAACAAGATGAAGAAGGTGAGGATAGATTTAGAGGACCTCATCTCTCTTATTTCTTAGGATATTGACAGTACAGATAAATATCTTAGCAAGTGGATAGAGATGAAAGATCTGAAGAAATGCACCTTGATATCTATCAACGTCATTGCTAGCAAAGATTCTTATGTTGAGATCAATGAATCACTGATATATAGGATTCAGGTACTCAAGGCGCTGATCGAATATCTCAAGTCTTCCAAGGATGTTAGTGAGAAAAGTGATACAGGCCTATTGAATAGACTAGAAGAATTGCCCTGCAACCTCACCTCTAGAGATAATCAATTTCTCTCAGTAGAAGAGATGATTTGAGAATTCAAAGGTATGGTCCAGAGGGATTTTCAAAGAGAAAACATTCTTAATGACTTCTGTGGATAACATCTTGGATACTCAATTAACTCTGGATAACCTAAGAACCAGATTAACTAGTCATGCCAAAGCAATCACAGCATTGAAAGACACTACAATCAGGGCCAGAGTGATCTTCAAGAACACCATTACTCCAGACAGTATAGGAATTCAAGCATCTATCACCATGTATGATGCTCATCTAAAGAAATCTAGTGGCAAGAGTTGAACCATTTCTCCCTTTCTCTCTTTTTCGTCTCTTCTCATGCACTTTTGTCATGTAAAAGTGCATGTAATTTTGTAATATGTAATTACATGTAAAAAATTTGAAAAAAATATCTCAAAGTCAAAGATGACTCATCTTTGACTAAGATATTTTTATATTTTAATCTTTTTTAATTTTGAATGTTTCTCCCTATATATAGAGGGAGCCTCTTTTGTAAAATGATCTCTGGATAATTAAGAGCAAAAACTCTGTTGAAATTGAGACACTTCTTGAGATTTTGTGCTCAACTTGTAAATCATATTTTATCAAATGAATGAGAAATAGGTTTATTTCAGAATTTGTGTTGAAGTAATTTGTGTTCTTTAAGAAATAGTTTGTATGTCCTCTTTCTTGATAATCTCTTATTTGTTCGATTTAATAAGCAAAGTGTGTGTGTTGACATTATCTAAAGACGTTTCAAAAAGGTAAAAGAAAGACTTTGAGTTATTTTTATCTTAGTGATCCTTTTATTTATTTATTTATTTATTGTAGTTTTAGGCAAATACTTTTGCTTTGTTTCACTCTACCATTACGCATGTTCTAAATCAGTGAAGGAAACAACAGAAGACTTTGTGCTTATGTAGGTTTCCTAGTGGACTTTGTTACCTACTTCGGGGGATTTTCTGCTCTGTGCTGTATACCATTCCTGAAAGAAGAGGAATGCTTTCAGCCATCGACTGGGATTTCTCTCTCTTGTTCTTTGGACATCTTTGAAAAAAGAGAGATGGATGCTGTTATACTACCCTGAGTATTATTTTCTGCTTACTTATATATACATATAGTGTATAAAATATTCATAGGGAACCTCCCCTTGATGAGAGGAAAGATTTATCTCATTAAGATGTGGTAAACCTACACTTTTTGTGGCATAAATCTTTCTTTACTGTTCTTGATATACCCATTTTGTCATCAGTTAGTTGATGACAAAATATTCACCCAACAATTTTCACATTATTTTGCATGTTTTAGTGTTTTTAGTCCAAATTGTGCATTTTAGGTGGAAACTAGCCAAAACCCTGATTAGAGGTTATCGATGACCATTTTTAGGTGTCTAAAGTTTTCCCCTATTTGGGAAGGCATTGAAATTTGTAAGCATATTAACATCTTTTCAAAGACTGAAAATGTCCTATATGCCTACAATTATAATGATGATAAACTAACTATATGACTCCCCCTTGAGGGAATGATTGGCACAAGTGGATCATCAAATGATCCCTTAAAAAGAAAGAAATGAAATGAGGGGACCAAAGAAAGGAAAGATTATGGGGTGAAAACACAATGACATTGAAAAAGTAGTCAAAATCATTTAGAATGCAAGTGGGACAATGCACAATGGTTTGCCCAAAGGTGGTTATAAGCATTATACCCTGATAGTGGCAACATGGTATGATAACACAATGATTTACCCAAAGGTAGTTATAATCATTGAGAAGATGGAGTTTTTGCAATTAGGATAGATAAATAAGATAATAACATGCCCCTGTATAGGTATAAAAAGTAAAGTGGTGACAACATAATGATTTATCCAAAGGTGGTTATAATCATTGAGAAAAGCAGATGGGATGGTGTGTAATGATTTGCCCATAAGCGGTTATAATCATTAGACCCTAATTATGGAAAACATGATAAAATTATCTAAGGATGATGATAACTTAACATAGAGGGTAATGATGAATTATAATAACCTACTAGCAGGGAGATGTTTGTCTGAACTAATAAAGGGTAAAATTCTGTCATGGTCAATTATTCTATTTGGGATACGATTGGGAGTGGAATCAAGATGTCAATTTTGAAGAGATGCTACCATTGTTAAATAGAATTATTGAAGATAAGGTTTATTATAGCACATGTCGATAGGCATAATGGTATAACATCATGAGGACTTGGCTGAAATATGCATGAGGACTGACTCCTGTAATCTAATACTCAAAAAAAAACAATGCACCAATAATAGAAACCATGATGAAAATGTAAACATATAAATATGGATGGATTCAAGTGTAATTTTGGACAAGGAATCACCTAATGAACACATATAAATTGAATCAAGGCAACAGTGTTGAAAGTAAACAAACAGGTAGACAAACAAACAAAATAAGTAGAAATAAACAAACAAATAATGCAATAAAAATCCTACGAACATTGCCCCTAGAAAATAGGTGACAACTTAACAAACAAACTAAATGGGGGAATAGAAGAAAAGGAAGGGGGTGGCTGAGTTGTCTTCATATGCACTAGGCAAGTGGACACTGCCTACATAGTTCTATAGATGTAATATCCAATAAAAAAATTTAGGCCAAATGTAGTTCTCCCAGGGAATGGGAAAAATGTGATAACTAATGAAAATAAATAGAATGTATGTGAGAGAAAAATAGGAGTGGTCTTGAAAAATAGTAAGTGTGTGAGAGAAATGGCCAAAAAGGATGTGGAAACTAAATGACAAGTGATTTGCTTGTAACTTAATAAGGGTTCCAGAATCCTTAAGGCAAAGGAGTGGTCAATCTTTTTATTCTTTTATAATGATTTTTGAATGTGTTTGGAAGTGTTTTGAAGGTATCTCAACTTGATCAAGAATTATGAGACACCAAATGGTTCAATCTCATAAAATAATGAGAGTGTTTAAACTAAAGTTACTCACAAAATGGTGAGAGCATTGCTTAGGTTTCTCACAAAATGGCGAGAGCATGGCTTAGGTTATTCATAAAATATTGAGATTGTGGCTTAGGGGTGATTGAGCTGACCTCAAAAAGTATTGAGCATTGCCTACATAGTCTCAGAGTAGGACCTCAATTCACTGTATTTTTACCCTTAAAGTAGAGGAATTCAACTAGTGTGGTAGCCAATTTAAACAAAGCATGCACAATTGGTAAAAAGACATAGTATGACATAGGAAGTGGAAAGTTGGTACATCAAGGCTTAGTATTGCCCTTAGTTTACCCATAGGTAGTTATAACTAAGACACAATAGTATAGATCAATGGTACTAATTTTACCAAAGGTGGTTATAATTAGCAATAGGATTGGTCATAAGAATGGACTAATAAATGAAGGATGCAACTACTAAAACTTTTGTCACACTGTCTCAAAATATGATCTCTATCTAAAGTTCTTGATCCAACTAATGAACTGATCAGATACCTTGATGCTAAAAATGTGTAATGAATGATAAAAACCAATGTCAAATGGGCTAGGCTTTAGAACATGCTAGGTTGATAGCTCAAAAGCAGAAAGTGGATATGGAAAAGAGGATGGATAAGAATGGTATGTATTCAAAGAAGAATAGTGATAAAAAGGCATAAATGAAATGGTCCTTATAGATAATACACCTTAGCATTTAACCATAGTATCGCTTGAGATGAATAATATTCACGGGCTCTGGAAGTTCATCATCATCTATTATGGCAATCTTTTATGCAGTTGATCTATAATCTGTAGTGATGACAAAAGGCCCTATCTAGTTTGGTTTGAATTTTCCTTTATTTTTCTTCTCAACCGTGGTATTCTTTTAGTTTTATTTGAGAATAAGAGCACCAAGTTCAAATTTTTGATACTTCACACATCAATTATAGTGTCCTTTGAATCGATTTTGATATGCTTGAATATTTTTGAGTGTGGCCATGTGTTTCTCATCTAGTAGGTTCAGCTCTTGCAGGTGAGCTACTTGATAGTCATGATCATCCAGGACATACTTGAAAGAGATGTGTAGTGAAGGAAATTTGACCTCAATGGGAAGGATGGATTCATTACCATAAAAAAGTGAATATGGAGTGGCTTTGGTGGGGGTACGATGATTGGTATAGTATGCCCAAAGGGTAGGGAATATTTAGAGGTATCAATCCTGAATGACATCATTGACAATATTTCTAAGAATATTGACAATGGTTTCATTGGATGCCTCAGCCTGGCCATTACCTTGAGGGTAATATGTTATATAAAAGTGTTGTGTGATGTTGTATTCAATTCATAACTTATCTACATCTTTATTCTTGAATGATCCTCCATTATCAAATATAATGTTAGAGGGAATACCATAGCAGTAGATGAGGTGGTTAAAGATGAATTTGGAAATTTACTTTCCAGTCATGTAAGTGAGGGGTATAGCTTCAACCCACTTAGTGAAATATTTAGTGATGGTGAGGATATGTTTATGGCTATCAAATCAAGTGGGGTTAATCTTTCTAATGAGGTCAAATCCCCATGTATAAAATGTCCATGGTGTCAAAATTGGTTTCAAAGTTTTTGCTAAGGCATGAATTAAATTAGCAAGTCATTAACATTTATCACATTTCTTTACATATGCAGTGGCATCTACATCTATTGTGGGCCAATAATAACTAGTATGCAAGAGATTTCTGGATAGGACTACCCTGCTAGAATGGGCTCCACATACTCCTTCATGAACTTCTCTTAATTCTAATGTAGACTCTACTGAATTTAAACAATGAAGTAGAGTTCCATCAAAAAAATGATGGTAAAGAGTGGATCCAAGTAAAGTATAATGATCAAAATGATGAATGAAGGTTTTCGTTTGTTTTTGAGATAGGTTAGGTGGTAGAAATTGGTCATAAAGGTAATTGTAAAGGTCTAAGTACCAGATAGAATTAGGACCAACAATATCACAAATCATGGAAATGGTTGAAATTTCATGAGCCGGTGTTGACAAATTCTTGATGAGGAATTGATACTCTTTACCTTTATTTGTTTATCAAATTAGAGAGCCAATAGTAGCCATTGAATCTATAGTTATATTACTAGCCCTCAGTATATGCTCAAACTGAATGTTGGTAATTTGCTTTTTAAGAGTGTCAACCATAGTTTTATATGGAACCAGCTTGTCATCTTTGGTCTAAAAATGATCTATGACCTAATTGATGATTAATTAAGAATCACCATAAACTTGAAGATGAGATATATTCTAATGCACTAGTTGTTGAAGTCTTAAAACAAGTGTTTCATACTCAACCATGTTGTTTGTACAAGGAAAGCTGATTCTAAAAGATTTAGGGATGAGATCCCCCTGTGGTGTAATAAACAATAGGCTTGCCCCTAATCCATGCACAGTGAATGAACCATTAAAATACAAATTATAGGGATGCTACTCAAAGGGTGTATCAATAATGGTCATGATGGATTCATCAAGAAATGGAAACTTGAGTGGTTATGTGTCTATGAGAGGTGCTTCAACAAGTTGATCTACAAGAACTTATCCTTTGATTTCTTTCTGATTGACATAATCTATGTCAAAATCACTAAGAAGCATGATCCATTTTAGCTATTCTACCTTGTAAATCTATTTTAGATGGTAAATATTTAAGTGGATCTACCTTTGAAATGACCACAGGTTTATTATTCAACATGTAATGACAGTTTTTGAGCTGCAAAAACCATGACTAGATAAGCTTTTTCAACAAGTGCATACTTATGTTCATATGTAACCAAGGTAAAGCTTAGGTAGTAAACAACATGCTCCTTTTTAGTGTCATCATGTTGAGCCAAGAGTGCCCCCAGATCATAATTAGTATCTAATAGGTATAATAAAAATGGCTTTCCTGACATAGGAGGTAATAAAATAGGTGGATTGACAGGATAATCTTTGAGTTGTTGAAAAGCTATTTGGCAATGATCATCCCAATGAAATGCAAATCCTTTCTTTAAAAGGTGTATTAAAGGATGGAACTTTTTTGCTAACTAAGAGATGAAACATCGAATGGATTGGATCTTACCCTGTAAACTATGGAGTTGTTTCAAATTAGTTGGTAGTGGCATCTCAGCTATAACATGGACTTTAGCTAGTTTGACTTCAATACCTCTACGAGACATGATGAAGCCTAGTAATTTGCCTAAATTTATACCAAACACACATTTATTTAGATTGAGTCTAAATTTATACTCTTGTAATCTTTCCAATATCTTACGCAACACTGCTAGATGGTTAGGTTTGGTCTTAGATTTTCTCAATATGTCATCGACATAGTCTTCAATAATATCATGGATCACATCATGAACAATGATAGTCATGTCTCTTTGATATGTAGCTCCCACATTCTTAAGGCCAAATGGCATCACTTGATCAAAAAATTCTCCCTATAGAGTGGTGAATGCTATTTTATGTTGATCTTATAGTGCTATTCTGATCTGATTATATCCTAAAAAGCCATCCATGAGTGAAAGCATGTCATAACCTACCATGGATTCAATAATCATGTCGATATTAGGTGATGGAAAATCATCTTTAGGACAAGCTTTATTGATGTCTAAAAAATTAGTACAAATTTTGATTCCTTATAGGCTTTTTGCTAATAGGTACTACATTAGATATCCATTCAGAGTAGTCAATGGATCAGATACATCCTACTTCTAAGAGTTTTTCCAACTCTATCTTTACTAATACAATAATTTGAGGATGCATCTTACATAGATTTTGTTTTACCAATTTGGCATCAGGATTAACCACAAGGTGGTGCAAAACCAAGGTGGGGTCTAATCCTGACATGTCAGAATAGGCCTATGTAAAGATATCCACAAACTCTCTCAATAGAGTTGTAAAAATTTCACGTTCCTTCTTAGTGAGGGATGCACCCAATTTTATCCATTTCAGGTCCGATAGCATCCTGATGTTTAGTTCTATTATATCTTTGACTAAGAGGGTCAAACCATCTTCTAGGATAGTAAGTAGTAATTTGAACTGTTGGACTATTTCAGGGTCCTCTGTTAGGACTTGCTCTTCAACTTCTCCTAGGCATGATGAATTTGAGTCTCCTAATGGGAGATTTGGCCATGTAATAAAAATGGTCAAAAATTCTTAGAGAATTTGAACAAATACTTTTTGTTGCTTAAAACTGAATTTAGATCTACAGGCAAGTTCATCATTGGTGGTCTCCTAGTCTAAATTTGAAGAATAATGAACACCACCATCTAATTGTGCCTAAAACAATTTTTCACCACTAGACTAGCCTTTATCTTTACTTTTTCCCTAGTTAGAAAGTGCCTCAAAGAGGTTCTCACTTTGGAACCTCAATGTTTTATTTATTTGTTTTTGGCTAAGGGTGTTCACTCGCTCTCCAAATAGGCTACAGGATCCATTGTGATTGAGAATCCTAATTTGTGATCTCCCAATGGAACATTGTCTCTAAGGCCTAAGAAAACATAGAATGCCTCATCATTCTAGAACTCATCAATCGATAGACTAGATTCTCATTGGTCCCAATCTATCAGTTGGGGATAATATAATGGCAGTAGATTGTGATGAATGGCTTGGGTAAGGGTACAAATGGCATTATTATAAAATATGTTAGTTTCAGCTAGGTTATCAAAGGTAAGGTTATGATCAGACTCTTCTTTATTGTCGGCATCATCATCACTAGTCGTTAGTGATGGAGTTTGAATAAGATATGTGGGGTCACCCCCAAGTGGTTTAAATTCAAGTCCATAAGGTTTTTCATACTTAGTCATGAATATTAGCTTGATGGTTCCTTGCTAATTCAGTCTAAGGCCTCTTCCTTCATAGTTGTGATGCTTCATGATCTTATTAAGAATATGATACTTTGCATTTTTATAACAATCAGCTTGGTTGTCATTGTATAACCATGATTCGTTCTCGTCAAGAGGGTCAGGTCCTAGGCCAGATGATGGTACAAATGTGACAGGTCCCTTATCTTTTTTTTTTCATTACCAATGCATACGTGGGATGACCTTAGGTCACCCAAAGATTTTTAGATTCTAAGGAAGATTGGTAATGTGAAATTTGTCATAGATCACATATTCTCCAAGTCTATTATTTGAAATGGTGAAATTATTAAAAGCTTTAGGAGGTGGCATGTGGGAAAGGGAAACCAAGGTATTAGGATTTATGCAATTATCTGATGAAGGATCAATAAGTATAGCCTTTCTTTTATCCTACTTGGAACTTGGATTCATGCCATACTGATAATTATAGCTTTGAAACTAGACCTCAAGATACTTGCAGTTTTCATACAAGTGTAAATCTCCTGGAATATTTACTTCCATCCCTATGTGGGAAAACTTGATACATTGATGCAGTGTTGAAGGGACTACATGAATCTCATGTAACCAAATCTTGCCTAAAATCATGTTGTATGATAAATCAAGATCCATCACATGGAAAAGTGTATCATGGGTTAAAGGCCCAATAATAATTGGAAAACTAATGGTGCCCTATGACTCTCTTTTCTGATTATCATAGGCTTTAATAGTTACTGTTTCTAGCTGAAGATCTGTCATTATGTACCCAAGAAGCTTGATGATCTTGAGAGACACTATGTTGAGGCCAGATCCATTATCAATAAGGACACATTTCAATTTATGCCATTTGATACAAACTTCTAAGTATAACAAGTTATCATGGAGCGGACTAAGGCAAGACATATCACTTTGATTGAATGTGACTTGTTGGACTTGAGCTAGGTGTCCAACCAAAGCTTGAAATTTATCAGGGGATATGTCACTAGCAACAATGGATTGGGTCAAAAAATCACGCAGGATGTTTTTGTGGATTATTGACATTCATAGCAAATCTAAAATAGAAATTTTTGCTGGTGTCTTTTACAATTGCTCCACAATATCAAATGTTTTATCTTGGTCAGTAGTGAATGATTTATTCTAAGGCTAAACGGTTGGTCAGATGATAGGTAAAGTGGTGGATGGTTATGGGCCAAGGAGAGAAATATTTGACCTCCAAGCTATGATTACACAATCAGGATTAAATACTAGACCATTATTTCTAACCAATGTTAGAAATGGTGTGGGACTAGATAGGATAAGTCTCAGTTGCTGGTGCACTTGCATATGGTCACATGGAAATAATGAGTTGTTGCTATCAGATCCAAAAGTGGAAGTCCTAGTTTGCTGGTTTGCCTATATGCACTCCTAGGTTAACAAAGAATTATCCATGCAATTTGGCTAAATATTATTATTTAGCAATGGTCTAGGCTGATTAATACTAGGTTTAGGATTAATGGAAATGGTATTAATGCTACCCTCTGTAATATGAGATAAAATCCTATTGTAGTCATGTGAAACTGCATGGTAGGTTTGTTGGTTTTTACCATTCTGACCTTGGTTTTGTCTATTATTTTGTCTTTGTGGATTTTGTTGCTTATTTTGTTGATTCTATTGGTTCAGTCTTTAATTTTGATACTGTTGATTTTATTACTACACTAGCCATTGTTATTATTGATTATTGTTCTACTACTATTGATTGTTATGTTTGGGAAAGGGGTTTTGATAAATCTCAAGAGTTTGATTGGAAGTGGAAGAACCATTATCTAGTTTTTATCTCTCCATTCTCTAACATATTTTCAATTAAATGCTTGATTTGGACACATCTTCATAGATTATGCCCATTGACCTGATAGTCAAAAAATTCATTTTCATGGTACCAATCAGGATAAGGAATGCCTTGTAGATAATGCTCTAGTATAGGCCATCTAATTAGATTAGTGGTGGTAAGCTTATGAAATAGACTCAATGGGTTCTCCTAGGTCACTAAAGACACGATGTGTAGGCACAATTATTCTAAGAGAAGGGGTTTGCAATGGTAAAGACTGATATATTTATTGTGCAAGTCTTGGTTATTACACTTGTAGTATTAGTTGGAGAGGTTGTTGGGTAGGAGAAAGTTGAAAAGGTGGTTTAGATGATGTCTGCATAGTTAGGACATGATGAGATTCAGTTACTCTATTTCCGACAACATTCCTATTTTAGTTGAATTACTTTGGTCTTTCTTGATTATTGGCTTGTGTTGGTTGCGATGCTTGCACTTTATTGGGATATTGGTCATTTCTATGATTGGTACATTGATTTTGATTAGTTGAATTAATCTTGATGACCCTTTAATTGATGAGTGCTCGCTCGATCAACAAACCTTTATCAATGATCTCCTTAAATGTATGTGCACATTATAGTTCTAGATGATAGGCTATCTCACTATGCAAATTTTTAGTAAACACAGTGGCTAATTTTTTATCTAGTAAACTATGGATGAAATAGCTTTTAAGGGCTCTCCATCACTATAAATAACTTGCAAAACTCTCCCCATCTTTTTTCTTTGCTTGTGTCAGGTCTACTAATGAAATATCATGCTCGAGATTGTACAAAAAGTGTTGCACAAATTTATCAAAAAGATCATCAAAGTTCATTATTGAATTTTTGGGCAACTTTAAAAACCACTCTAAGGCTTGTCCAGCCAGGCTACTTAGAAACAATAGCAAGAGATATATGTCACTATATACCACTGGTTGACATGCGACAAAGAATTTAGTCAAATGAGCTTTAGGGTCACCTTTCCCTTTATACTTATCAAATTTGGGTGGTTCGTATCCTAGAGGAAATGGTATCTGAAAATACTCCATATTGAATAGATAGGAACATACATCATCTAATTTGAACTTCTTAGTTTGCTTCCCTACCTAAATGGTAGTAATCACATCTTTCATCTATTGTAATTCTTGGGATAGGAAACTGAAAGGGATATTGGTTTGAGGGAGAATATTGGTTTGGATAGATGGTTGGGAGGTCACAAATGGAACACTTTGACTAGGGTATGATGGAGACACCTATTAGGGTAGATTAGATTGGTTGGGGAATGGAACAAGAATACACATACGTGGATTGGGATGTACTTGAAATTGCACATTTGGTTGCATGATATTCTATTTTGGGTTGGCGATAAAGGTTTGAACTAGGGGATTTTATGGTTGGGATGAAGGGATATAAATATATTATGCTTACTATGGTTGAATAGGGACATGTTATTGACTAATCAAACCTTGTTGTTGAGTAGGAACTTGTGGACCAAGACCCTATCTCTGAATTTGTGGCACATTTTGAACCAATGGTTGTTTAGTAGGTACTTGAGAAACATGAGGACCTCTTTTTTACATGAATCCCTATGAGGAAGTGAAAATAGGTTGTATATTTAGCATCTATTGCTGAACAATATTTTCATGTTGTTGACTAGTCATTGCTTGGTTTTGGACTGTCATATTAGTCAGTGACTAAAGAGGTATGTTTGTTGTTGCTTGGTGAGGTGGAATATTTGTTTCCCCAGATTGAGGTGGCAATGTAATCATCCTCTATCGAGTTGATACACTAGACTGTGTCTATTGTTGTGGAATACCACTCACTACTTGTTGAGGAGTAAGAGTCATCACATTTTATCATTGAGATGTAACATTAGCCATTGTTTGATTATCTAATCCTATAGGTTGTACACTTGAGGAAGCGGTTGTTTGAGGCTGGGGTATAAAAACTCCTATTCCTTGGTATGATGATTTGATCATGGGATTAACTATAGGCACACATTATTGGCTAGTTACTTATGCATTAATACCACTTTGATAAAGATTGGACATTGTATGCACATTGTCTACTGCATTTAGATCACTATTCAATATAGAAACTGAAGATGCTTCTTCAATAACTGGCACATGTATCAATTTATCTATGAAAGCAATTTTTAGAAATGGGTTAGAACTTAGATTTTCTTGTCCAGTTAATTCCATCAACACTCCTGTTGAAGGAACTAGGTCAATGAGAGGCTTACTTACCATGTTCATCTAATTGAAATCATGTGCTAAATTCAACTAGGTTTGGTATGTTATTTATATTTGGTTAAAGTGATCTTCCATGATGTTTTTGCCTTGATCATATATATTGGGGTCTTGGTACATTATTTGGAATAGAGCCATAGGATTGCTAAAAGAAGCTTGCTAATTGTAAATGATGTTGTGGGGCACTCTTACTAGACTTGGTAATCTTTCATGGGGGAAGTCTGCTAGAAACTTAGCCCCTACCTCGATGGCCCTAACCAAAATCTCATTTTTGTTCTCTAACAAATGTCACTCAAATAAAAATGGATCATACGTGGAAGCTATATTGGTAGAGAATGACTATTGGAGTACTGGCTCATCCACTATTGGTATTGTAGCTAAGTATTACATGGTTTAGTTTTGGTCTTGATCTATGTAAGGTGGTGTGTTAACCAAATAGTTAGCCAATGGATCTTGGCTTTGTGCCTCTAATTAAGTATTATAAGAGGCATATGAATATATCTCATAATCAATGTTATCTGCATAGGGGTTTTGCACCGTTTCTTCCTATGCAACTATATTACTAATCCTTGGATTATACATGAGTCCATTATGAGTGTAAGAATACATGTTGGGATCCATAGTCAATTCTTTGCAATAAAAGGTCAAAGAGTTATACAAACTCTAAAAAAGATAGAATCTAAAACAAATGATGCCTTCAACTTGGTCTAGATTTGTCAAAAGGATCAAAAGGTTTATGCAAATATTTGTGAGGAAACAAGCTAGCATAAAATATCTAACATTTCAGTGTTCACACAAAGATGAGCAAGTAAATGGACCGAAAATCAGAATGTCAAACTCTAAGGCCAAAGTGTTTTAAATCGGTCTAATCTAAGAATTTAAAAGTTGTTAGGTCTTTTGGCCAAATGTGGCATCAAAAGCTAGGTTCAAAAAAGGCATGTGCTAGGACTCTTGGCCAAATGGTGTCAAAATCTAGACTTTGAAAATAGATGAAATTTTTAATCTAATGGATTTGAAACACTTCTAACAAACACTAGGCATTCGATTCTTTGACATGAACTTGATAAACTAGGTATAAGGTATGAAACAAAAGTCACTTTTAGAAATAGTTTATTTTCTCATAAATAATGGTATAAAACTTGGTTCTTTTTGACAAACAAAGATAGACAAAGGTGAATAGTATAACCGTGCTTTAGACAAAAGATCAAAAGTACACTTGGATCAGTCTAAATATGTAGGAACAAATTTAGAATTCTATGTAAGAGGGTCTATGAAATAAAGTTTGAAATGATTTGGGAAGTGTAACAATGCTATACTACCCAAACTGTGTGACAAAAAATTTTGTTTCAAAAACTCTCTAAGGCAAAGACATTTTTCCATAATTTTGATAGCATAACACTACCTTTCTTGACTCAAAATGTTGTGGTGTATAGACTTAAAGCTCAAGTGTTTAGCACAAAATTGTTTAAGTCTATCAAGTGATTATAATGATTATGAGTATAAAATGGCCTTCAACCTAAATTGGAAGTTAAACCCAAGTTCCCTCAAGTTTAGTGCAAATGGCGAACCCACTTAACACATCAACCCCATGAACTTGTAAAGGTGTAATTTTGAATTTAAATTATAAGTGAAGGAATTAAACAACTTTGGTAAAGGTCTAGACTCAATTGGGCAGCATAAATATGCCAAAGTGGATGATATGACTCTCAAGATTTTGATGCACTTTTGAACAAGGCAACTTGATGATCTCATGTGGGCAGCATAACACCTCTTTGTTCAAAATAAAATTTAGACTATGTGTTTGGTTTGGATTATTTGTTTACACCAAGTTTAGACTCCAAACAAGACTTTAATCTAGGACAAGACCAACTAATTAATCACCCTTAGATCCTAAACTAACAAGGTTACTTGGTACTGCTGGAATATGTCAATATACACCATTTGAGAGGATTTTAAGTGTTCATCCAAAAATAAATGTGCATTATATAGTAGGGTTTTTACACCCCCCTTCTCTCAAATGATAGTACTATGATATGGACCTTGAGGCACACCTTTTACCAAAAAATACTTCTGTGGCAAATGGGGATTTGTCTAAAATATAATAAGTTTCTGAATGATCTAGGGAAATCAATTGCATAATGACTTTCATGCCAAACAATGTAAAATAAAAAGCATGGATTTTGGGTCCATATCACTCGGATTTTTGCAAAAGGTCTAGTCCTTTTTGAAACCACTACATAATGATGTTTGCTTAGTGTAGTGCAATGTCCAAAGTGCCACTATGTCCTTGTGTAACTCTAAAAAGAGTCAAATGAAGTCAATGTCAGGAAGTGAAACCCCAGGTTAAAGCTTCCCTAAATAACTTACAAGAGGTGATGAAGTCCCCCTCACAAACCAAGTTGAATAAATAAATAAAGCATGAAAAAATAAAAATAATTTAGGGTCATTTTCAAGGTCACCCAAACTTTGACGAGTTTTTGGGGAGTGCTTTAGATGACTTTATTTCTAAGCCTTAGACTAGGCTACTTGAAATAGGAATGGCACTTTTGATTCCAACGGTTCCCTATAGGGGATAAATGGAAGAGCATACATGCAACATACCTATTTTTTCCAAACAAGATCTAATTCAACAACTATTGCAAGCAAAAATTGACAAGTGTATTCAATTTGAAACCTAAATGAAAATTTTGGCAATGTTCTTTTTGACCCCTTGGTCATAGTTCCAAACTTTGAAAAACATTCACCAAAAACATCTAAAAATTCCTTGTTAAGCACCCAAAAAAAGTTCCTAATCCAAATTTAAGCATGCATAAGTGATTTAAACATGTTTTGAGAAAATATCCCACTTGATCCTGCAACAAAATTGTTAGCATGTCTTTTAGCTTTGAAGCTCTTTTGAGTTTGAAACAAGAAACTTTGGAAAAGTAGGTCTCGGGTCTGTGTTTTTTGGAAAAACACAGTGACCGACATCGATCAATACTACTGACATCGGTTATGGGCAACTGAGATCTGATCAATGTCAATTCTGCTCGATGTCAGTTAAGCTAAGTAATCGATGTCAGTATTTATGTTGATGTTGATTACTGTGTAAAAATCATGGTAACCAAAAATGACAAAAAAAGTTAGAAAACCAATTTTCAAGAGTTTCAAAAGCCCAAATAAGTTTTTTAAGGTTACAAAAGGATCTATTTTAGGTGTAGGATGCATCTAGTCCCACCAGGCGTGTCATTATGTGATATAGGAATTTAACTCAAGAGAGGATGGTTAGTATTATGTTAGTTCCAAAATGAAATAAACATACTAATAGCATAACATCTCTAGGCCTAGACACTAAGGAGAGCTTAGTTAACAAAAACAAATAATAAGCACAACTACAAATCAAGGAATAAAAACACAAGAGTTCTTTCAGCATCCTTGGATGCTCCAAATGCCTTTGTAATGGTGGCTTGCTCGACTTGTGCTTCAAGAGGTCTTCTTCAATGGAGTGTGGCTTCCTTAATCTCCCCTTGGAACCTTTGGATTGTGGATTATCTTGGATTGGAATCAATTTGGCATTATAACACTAGTTTTTTGAATATTTTTAGAACCAATCCTGCATTATAACTTTGCACTAATTAAGCTTATAAATGTTTGAGGCCTCCTATTTATAGATTTTTGGATTTGATCAGAATAAAACTCAACCATCCATCTCAAGATTGAGATGTGTGGTTGAGGATTAATTCAATTTTACAATTAAAATATGTAATTATCCTCATCATGGCATTGGAAGAAGGGGAAAAAATGAAGCATGGAGGGCATCATGGAAGACATTGATGAGGCATGGAGGGCATGAATCCTGATATTTGTAGCATTTATGGCCTAGGGATGTCTTCCCAAGAAATGAGGTCACTTGATGATGTAGATATTCAATAGTCATTTCCAAAACAAAGTATTCAACAAGTTTCCATGCAATTTTTGATTAGGCCTTAATTTGGGTTAATTAGCTCTTAAACATGATTAAGCACTTTGTGCACAAATTACCCAAATTGATCAAAATGTCTTGTTATTGGTCCTAAATTTGATTGGATTGGAATTTGAAGGCACTGTTAGATGTGTATTCCCAATTAGGATGTTTCCAACAACAAATAACAAAGGCACGAGTCTTGTGTAAGAGATTTGATAGGAAAGAGCAATCCAGAGCACATAGGTGCAAAATTGGCATTTTGACTCAAAATGAACTGATCAAATCTAGATAGCCCATAAATTTCATTGCCTTATTGAGTGGTAACCTATCTAGAATCAACACTTGAATATGTCATTTTCACATCATTTTGCATGTTTTAGTGTTTTTAAGCCAAATTGTGCATTTTTGGTAGAAACTAGCCAAAACCTTGATTGGAGGTTATCGACGACCAGTTTTAGGTGTCTACAAGAATGAACCTTTATTATACCCCTATTGTGAAAAAATCATGGTGTGAATGAATGTCAACCATTCATTACCCTATCTCACTATAACCCTTCCACCATACAACCTAAACTTGCAAGATGAGCTCTCCTTGACTGTGTTTCTCATTTAGATACCCCTGCTATAGGTGCATTTGGAAAGATTTGGGCCTGTGGATGGTGTACTTAGGGTTTTCATGAATTCATTAAGGTCATATTTCATTCATCTAGGCTAAACTCCACCCATACAGTCCTTTTGATGCAAAGGAGACCCTACATATCACTCACTTCCCACATACCCTATTTGACTATGTTTGGGCGTTGTTCACTACAAAACAAGGCTTGAAAAATGTCTTAAATCATGTTGAGGTTCCTTTAAGATCATCCCTCACTTTGTCTAAGTCAAAATTCACTAACATAGTCCCATTTGGCACAAGGAAAACCTATTTTCAACTCACTACTTGTCTCAATTCGTACATACGTATAGGTGTGTTTGGGATTATTTGAAACTTGTTTGAGGATGTTTTGATTATTTTTTAATGTTTTTAAGTCACCAAATATCATATTATCTTTGAAATTTCAAAATAAATATCAAACTCAATTCTTTATTTCATACCCCAACCTTCAAGTAACCTCCTTAGCAAGATTGTGTTTCACTTCCTAGGGCTGTGTACAGACCAAGGGAAGTGCTTAGAAGTCAAAACCATGTTATAACCTATAAGGTGATATTTAGTCATTGAATGTATGTTTGGGTTACTTGAAGTCATTTGAGCATAAGGCCTAGTCAGGTTATGCCTAATTATTTGAAGAAGGCCTATTTTAGTAAGTTCCCTGTAGATGTCATTGAAGCTTCTTATTGACTATTTTCAAGGTACTCAATCTCCAAAATCTACTAATATCCTTGACCCCATGCTTTGCAAAATGCTTCTCTATGCTAGAGGCAATAAAGTTAACTCAATTGTGTGGTTCAAAACCTTGTCAAATGAGTAATATGCCATTTTATAAAAGCTCCCTACTCTCTATTCTATCCATTTAGGGAAAATGGTCCCTATATCAGTAATTTTCTTAGCAAGGTCTTCCCAACACCATGCTTGACTCTTAAGGGGTCCTAATCATGATTTTAGGCTATCAACTCACTTCATAACCTCATGAGGACTCAAACCCATATAATAATTTGATTCACACCCTTATAGCTCTAAAAATGACACCTAAATATGTACATTTGATTGTATGTGAGGCAATGAGGTTGATTAATCACTAAAACAAACCTAGGAGAAGCTCTCTTAGGTGTATTTATGCATCTTGAACCATGATAAGAAATTTGGAGGTTCTCCAAACACCTCAAAATTTAATTACCAACCTTTAGTTTAGATAGCATCATCAATAATATTATGAAATAAATTCAAAACCCTTTCTCTAATGCATAAAACGTCTATTCAAGACCCCTGAGCTGATTGCAAGTGTGAGGACTAGTTTGGGAGCATATATAAGCCTAGAAGAGGCTTTCCTAAGACATTGAGATTTCCAAAACAATAATAAGCATGGGGATGCATTAAAAAACATTTATAAACACTTGAAACATACCAAACCATCATACCAAATCAATAAAAATTGAGAGAATCTCAAATAGTGACCCCCTCATGGTTGCAAGCCCATAAAAAGCTGCTTGGAATGTTAGCCATTGTTAATAAAGGAGGAAGAATAAAATTTAAAGTTATTATTATGAAAATTAATTTCACTCAGATTAAAATCCACCCCGAAATTCAATCCTCCCAACTCCACCTGTACCGTCCACACCAAGTGCTTGAAGTTGACCCTTATTTGCTTGCCAAGAGAAAATAGGGGAAAATAAGTTACAAATGAATTTTTTTCATTGTCATTGAAAAATAAACATGAAAAAATATTTTGGGAGGTAAATATTCATATTTACATGTTTTTTAAGTGGCACATTTCCCAAGAAACCCATACAAAGCATTAAATACACCATTTTGACCCCTTAAAAAGACTTAGAATGATAAATGGCCTAGATAACACTCAACCAAATATATTAAAATATCAATTAACACTAATTGACCTATGAAACACATAATTAAAACATATTATACCCATTTATATGCCTAAAAATGAAGTTTTTTACTAGGGGTGCCATATTTTGACCTAAAAGTCAAAATTGGGCAACGAGAGGAAAACCAAGGAAATCATGTAAATTGGTCTCAAATAGTGGATTTTTTAAGATAATAGGTCCAAAATAATTTTTTAAAATCAATAATACCATACCAGCCAATAGGATTAGTAGTAGCACCAATAATAAGACTCGAGAGTCCATCAATGTTAGGCATTCCATAGATTGTACGTGATAACTTGATTGTGTAGATAAGTAGAAACATATTAGGAGGGTCACTCATTAAAACCATGGTTTATATAAATCCAGGAGTGAATCCAACCTCAATGTAACCCATTTTAGGAGTGGGAGGATGTGTGCCCCCACCCAAAGGAAATATTGATCAATCAGGTGAAAGTAACCTCAAGGGAAGTCAAGTTTCAAATGCTCAACAAACATGTAGTGTGTCATTAGCAGAAGTTCCTTCCCCCAAAATTATATCTAAAAAATTTCCATGATTATAGTTGAGTATCGAGGAGTGGATAATGTCACATAACATGTCTATAAGTGTGAAATAATATGGTTCACCAAGGGCATCATCACACTAGAAAGGAAGGCAATCCAATTTGTGACTACCTTATTGGATTAAACACATAATTGGTATTATAATTTTAATCCACAATAATCTATTGTGGATTATGGCCTTCTGAAAGAGATGCCCATAAAATAGTTTGACATCCAAAAATTTGATGAGTAGAGCATCTCAACGGTTAAGGAAATCAAACAAGACTTGACTGAGAGCATTTACACATATAGTGTAAGGTTCAAAACCTTGATCTCCAAGCTCTCATTCAAAACCTTCCATATAGTTATCCTACAACATGTGTAATGTTTTATCATGTCTCCTTCCTTTTAGATGCGTACTCTCAATGAAAACCTTTTTCAAGTCAAGAGAGGCATTAGAAATAACATTGAGAGTTAAAATAATTGGGAGTATGGACTCAATAATTAACTCCTTATAGAAACAAAAAATAAAATAAAATTATTAATAAATATGATATGTGATAAATCCAACATAAAATCCTTATGATTGATATTTACTAATATTTTACAAATAAATGTACTTAAGATATTTATAATAGTCAAGATAAACATACTTAGAACATTGTTTTCACATTTATTAAATGTTAAAGGAGGAAAGATGAGTGTTTTCATTATGATGTCAACACATGATTTAATTGAACTTGTATTTTTAATAACCTTAAACCATATTGTTTGTTAACAAGTGTCATATCAGTTGTAAATGACTGTAGAGCATGATAGGAATCACATCGTTGGTCTGACAAACACATAAGAAGTAGTGATATGGTAGAATTAGTCAGTAACATAACAATAAAATGAAGATACAATTTAATCTATACTTTAATAGACGTGGCCAAAACCTTTTTTAATTTGATGACAATGGTTATAGGCTTCCAAATGCTAAAAAAATTTTGAAAAAAAGTTTGAGGTGAAATAGATATAAGTCAAGTAGAACTCAAATCTATAAAATATGGTAAATTACCTGACCTCTATGGTAAATCTCTGGTTGGTGGGTATAATTTTAGAAAGCTACCTAAAATCTATAGTTTGGTATTAAGACAAATATGGTAAATTTAAGGAGGCCATACTGCTAAAGTTTTAGACTATTTGGGAAGACCTAACTAATAATTTTATGGTATTTATGGAATTTGGTTTGTATAAATTAATTTTTTTAATACCTATCACTCACTGCCCACATACCTTATCTGATTATGTTTGGAGGTTGTTCACTAAAAAACAAGGCTTGAAAAATGTCTTAAATCATGCTGATTTTCCTTTGAGATCATCCCTCAATTTGTCCAAGTCAAACTTCACTAACACAGTTCCATTTGGCACAAGGAAAACCTATTTTCAACTCACTACTTGTCTCAGTCCATACAAGCCTGTAGGTGTGTTTGGGATTATTTAAAACTTTTTTGAGGATGTTTTGATTGTTCTTGAATGTTTTGAAGTCATCAAACATCCTATTCTCTTTGAACACTCAAAACAAAGATCAAACTCAACTCTTTATTTCATATCTCAACCTTCAAGTAACCTCCTTAGAAAGATTGTGTTTCACTTCTTAGGCCTGTGTACAGACCAAGGGAAGTGCTTAGAGGTCAAAACCATGTTCTAACCTTGCTAAGGTGATATTTAGTCATTGAATGTATGTTTGGGTTACTTGGAGTCATTTGAGCATAAGACCTAGTCAGGTTATGCCAAATTGCTTGAAGAAGGTCTCTTTTAATAAGTTTTTTATAGATGTCATTGAAACTTCTTAGTGGGTTTTGGCCATTTTCAAGGTGATTAAGCTCCAACCTTTACTAATCCCCTTGACCCCATGCTTTGCAAAGTGCTTCTCTATGTTAGAGGCAACAAAGTTAACCCAATTGTGTGCTTCAAAACCTTGTCAAATGAGTAATATGCCATTTTGGAAAAGCTCCCTGCCCTCTATTTTGTCCATTTAGGGGAAAGTGTCCTTGTATCAGTACTTCTCTTAACAAGGTCTTCCCAACACCATGCTTGACTCTTAAGGGGTCTTAATCATGCTATTTAGGCTATCAACTCACTTCATAACCTCATGAGGGCTCAACCCTATAGAATAATTCAATTCACACCCCTGTAGCTTTGTAATGACACATGAAGATTTACATTTGATTGTATGTGAGGCAATGAGGTTGATTCATCACTAAAACAAACCTAGGAAAAGCTCTCTTAGGTGTCATTCTAATACCGTATTTTTAATATCAGTGCTTCAGTTGCTCAATAAATAACGATCAATTTTATGTATGATAGTTTTATCCAAATAAATGGGTAAGTTTTTTTTGAGTAGTTTAATATTAAATATTTTTTAATATAAATTTTGTGATTAATGGAAAGAGTGAACTTTATTAATTTGTAAGTGTTAATTAAATTTAGAATAAATAAATTATATATTATTTATTTTCAATATAAAATATTTTAAAATAGATATTTCTAATAGTTTTGAAATTACAGTTGAAAAGTTTGTGAGCTAACCTCATTTGTTACCATGTGCATGGAAAATACTTGCAGAATTCATAAAGTTGGGCTATTAAGTCGGCCTTGTTTTTACTACATGTATGATGTTTGAGAGAAAGAATGTCATTGTAAAATATCTTAAAATAATGGTTTCTTTGTTACTATGTAGAAAAATAAAAGTAAAATATATTTTTATAATCTGCAAGATAACTTATTGTATATGCGATCACCTCATATGTATAAAATTGATTGTTTATATTATAGTTATACATAAAAAAATAAATACATTTTTTATGGTTTGCAAAGTAGCTTATAGTATATAAGACCAACTCATGTGATGAAAAATTTAGTTTTTATGGTTTGAAAAATTATTTACAGTGTATGAGACTGACTCACATGTGTAAAATCTGATCACTAATACTAGATCTACACATCAAATACATATATTTTTGATGATCTACAAGGTAACTTTCAGCATATAACACCATCTCAAATGTATAGAAACTGATCATTAATGCTATAACTACACATCAAAAATAAATATATTTTTTATGGTCTACAAAATAACTTACAGCTTATAAGACTACTTAAGTAAAAATTGTTTATTAAAATTATAACTACACATCAAAGATAAATATAATTTTATAGTTTATAAAATAACTTACAACATATAAAACCACCTCGAATGTAAAAAAACTGATCACTAGCACTATAACTTACAACATATTGCTTGTTAAGGACCAAATAACCACATACCAAATATTTCTATTGATTGTCAAAAATAGTAAAAATACAGCTGGATTCACTGTTGACCAACAAATCTAAGAGGAACATATGGTGTCTTAATCACAGAGTTATAAGTTTCTATTGACTTTCGCACCTCGTTAATTATTCATGGGGACCATGGAATTGATAGGGTCTAATTTAGATAGAGATATAAGTTTCCTCACAGAGTTATAAGTTTCTACCGATTTGCACACCTCGTTGTTTGTTCATGAGGACTATGGAATTGACAGGGTCTAATTTAGATATAGATATAAGTTTCTAGAAATATTGTGTGTTTATTTTTAATTTAATTATTCAGATCATCAATTATAGAAAGATATTTATGATGAAAGAATAAATTTAAACTTTTTGAAATAAGAAAATGATATTGATGACAATATATATTAAATGTGAAAGACATTTCTGATAGAATAACAAATCCACATTTTTTTAAATAGGGAAAAAAGTAACGAGGCATAAGAAGGATTAAATGGGATAGATACTTATAGTGGAAGAACAAATCCACACTTTAAATAAGGAAAAAGACAACGAGTCACAAAGGTATTAAATGTGAAATATGTTTATGGTAGGATAAAAGATAATGGGTTACAAGAGGTATTAAATGTGAGAGTAATAGTTGTCAATTTTAAAAATATGTGTTCACCTCCTTTTTTAACAATGAGAGCTTAAACCTCTATGTGATATGAGTTCAATATAAATTAAATTATAGCAACCCCAAAGAATAAAATAAAACATATAATCAAGTGAATTATAGTCTCACACTGAGAATGATGGTATAAATGCTATTGCCTAGCCATCCGCCAAAATAAAAATTGAAAGAAATACTACCAAAAAAAGTACAAAATGAGATCATTACAAAAAATAAATTCAATCATTCGTATACATATGCATGTGTGTGTGTGTGTGTGTGTATAGAGACATCTCTTTTTAAATAAAGAGTTCAACCCTATAAATACTAATTATTAAAAATTATAATTAATTTTTTAATAATTAAAAGAGTTATGTGTAGATTATAATCACTAATAAATTAATAAATTAAAGAACGTAAATAATTATAGCTTTAAAAATTATTAAATGACATTTTTAAAAATATATTTCTTTTATTTTATATACATACAAGCTATTATTATACCTTTAAAAAAATTAAATGGTAACTTTTTAAATGATAGAGATAATATTTCAATAATTCATAAAGTAAGATGTAATTGTTTCTGATAGAACATGCTCATAGTGATGTTTTGATATTTTAGGGTTTCACAAGCACAAACATTAGGTAAATCTAATTGAACATGCAGACATATACCATCTACCTTATCCCTTGAAGGAGTGATACCATGGACCTGATTAGAAGGATGGTAGTTATCACCCTCATTAGGGTTAGGAGGAGGAAGAAGTTATTTTTTAGTTATATTAAACATGATTTTATGAATTTAAATTTTGATTTTCAAATAAATTGTAACAATTGAGAGATTAGAAAAAATAGAAAAATCTAGATCACACTAGGAGTTGCATAGAAAGATATAGAGGTTGGGTTCATGAAATATTTAACCCTAAATTGAGATGGATCAATATAGTATAGAGTTAAGAATATAGAAATAAATAAGCACAAGGGTGATAAATAGAGCTATATTAGGCTAATTAATTATAAACTTGGATAAACAATATTCTGAGTTTAAATGTTGAGATATGATAAAAAATAGTAAGTACAATTATTGATTGGTATTGTAATAAATGGAAAACAAGATTACTTAGTTGGTTTACTATGTGCATGCATATCTATTATGGATTAGGTTGGAAGTAGATTGGATTTAGATTTTAGATCAAACATCATTTTCTATCAATTTTCACTCTATGGCCTCAGATGATTGTGTTAGATTTAGATGGTTGCATTGATGCACCTATTTGACTTGGACACAGGGGTCTAATATAGAATATAGACTGGATTTGGATATAACCAATTGAAACCTTCTAGGTTTCCTATCATCTTTGGTCTGGTGTACTCATATCTCAATCATATGTTTTCATTCCTTGTCAAATGATCAAAACCTAGTTCTTCATCTTCATAGTCAGTGTGAGAAAAGGACCTTAGAGTAATGTAGTTCTATCATAATGTTTTCACTTGTGTGTGCATAAGGGTACAATATGTGAAAATCAAGTACATACAGTGACATATCTTATAACTTGGTAAATAAGACTTATGGATTGCTCCTTCAGTAATTTAGACCTATAGATGGGCTATCCCTATGACTGATATTGAACAAAAAATAATATGGGAGTTTTCTCACTTGAATCTTTAATTGAATGCTTTTGGTAAGTTGTCTTGTGAGAGGTATGAATTTGTTATGTCTTTACTAAGTGATGAATGAATGAGGGTTAAATTTGCATATATACCAATCCTTTTGAGAAATATCTTACATTAATACACTGACACCGATTATAAGGATCATTTACAATTACAATTTTGATGACGTCAGGGTACTAGACACTTAATTTAGCACAATACACTTGTGTTGATGTAGGGGTTTGGTTGGGATGTAAGTGTCCCTGAAGCTAGAAACCATATCATCCAAAACTTGCAAAGGACGATAATAAGAAAGTTTATAGTATTTTTCACAGTATAGAAGGCCGAGTCATCAAAATAGCATATGATTGAACTAAGAAATAAGTAATAGATATAATAGATAGCGAATGTTATCCTTTTAATAAAGGAAAGGTTTAGGCACTGAAAGGTACAACCATGAAAAGTAATTTTTAAGTATACAAGATTGAGATGTTATATAATTCAAATATAATATGATAAAATGTAACAATGTAATTGTCAAGTTATAATGAATATAATTGGTTCTACCACATGTACATGTTATTTATTTCAGGTGAGTGTTATATCATATGCATGATTTGTTAAGTGTAATTTCAAAATCTATCTTTTAGCTTGAAAATGGCTTGGATTCCCTAGCCTAAGGTCTAGACCTGCAAACACACACCCAAATCCAAGTTTTGGACTAAAATAAAAATCTAACTTCCATCATCATAAACATTATGAATGTAAATGATACATTTCATAAAATTATTACTACAATGTCAAGCACACTCTCCTCTTTCTAAATATATGATTTTTTAAATTTTCAGACTATTTTAAGGTTTCCATCTATGTTGATATCTAACTATCTTTTTTAGGCCACTATATGTTGTAACTATATATGTTTATGTATCTTTTTTGTTGATCTAAATACCCAAAAAAAAAAAAAAAATGTTATAAACTAGGCCTAATTCTATACATATTTCCAAAAAAAACTTTTTTTAGGTAGTTAGGGGGCCGCATGACTGGCTATCCATTTTTTTAATCAATTTTTAGTATCTATCTATTTATTTGTAAAATTAATGATATGTTTTTCTAAAAAAAAACACATGAATTTTTCTAAAAATATTATATGCTTAACCTACGTATATATTTAATTTTTTTTCTTAAAATTAGTGTTTTAGAAACTATACTTGAAATGATATAATTCGTGTTCTTATACCATCTTCAAATTTTGAGTGTAGCCATATCAAATAATCTACAAAAATTGAGATTTCTCAATTTTAAAAAAATAGAAAAACATGTCCACAGGTACACTCCCTTTTTGTCTCCCAACTTTTTGAACTTACCTTAATAGTCCAAATGTGTTAACAAATGTATTTCTTATAAGTGTTGATGTGCTTTATAACCTCAATGGACTGATTGTAAGACTATATGGGGATAATATTGTCCTAAAATTAGGTTAAAATGTATTTTTTTTCCAAATAACATAAATTAAGGATAAGACAGCCAGATTAAGTGTTGTGTCCCAAGTTTAGGTGTATACATTATTCCCCCACTTTGACATGAGTATGTGAATGAGATGCATGCATGCATCAAAGTATCAATGTAAATAATTGAAATACACATCTCAATTTACCTAAGGAAGGATGAAGGATTTTTACACTCACTTGAGCAATTCTTGAATCTAAATTGTTTAGATTATATACCTATAATAAATGTCAAATGCTATGTAGTCAAATTATCAACATATGTAAATTTTACTTTTGAATTTTTTTAATTTTAATTTGAAAAGAGAGCTTAGGAATGAATAGACCTGCTTGGTATCACTCCAAATGCCACACCAACAATTTTTTTTATGGGTGTTGAAATATATCCAACATTTCTTTGTGAGTCATTGAACCTACATTGACTTTTGTTATATGTTGAAACATAGCCAACCATTCTTTCAAAGTCACCAATGCCTAGTCTACTTCTTGATCAATGAAGTACATAAAAATTGTTCAATTTGTTTCCTCTTTGAAAATTGATTTTAAAAAAATCCTAATGTATGCCCCCATTTTGAGATGAGAGATGAAGACCTTGCATTGCAATCACTCATCTCAAAATAGAAAGGTTAAATTTCTCATAGGTTTGAAAAAATTATTTAATTGAAGCATAATAAGATCCTATAAACATTAATTTTGAAAAAATTCCACCATCATACTGTTTTGAAAACCATGTATTTTTAAGAAAAATATATCGTTTAGCTATGCCACATAGAATCATGTAAAGTTTAATCAAGCATAGGAAATTATTGGCCTAAAATTTCAACCAAGTATAGTAGTGCACACCTAATTTTGCTAATAATTCATAGCATGTAAGAGGCACATGTATTTTGGATTGTAGTGTACAACAAATAGGGCACCAGGATTATATCTATCAAGTGATACCGCAAATTTTATCTATGTTCAATAGAGCACCACTAAGCTTAACAACTCATGAGGAAGCAATTTTCACATGTACCAAAAAATTCATGAGCACTTGAATCAAACATGACCATCTAACTGAAATCTTATCATGATCCAAAGACAACACCATGGTCAAGATAAAACATGGAGTGCAGTGAGCAGGAAGGACATTGCACAAAATATAGAGTGAAATTTTAAGGGCTCCTAGCTAAGAGAGTTGGCAAACAAAATAGTCTTAAAACAACGTGGTATTTATGAAAGTCTCATTTAAAATGGCTTGAGTAGATCTAGTACAAGATTGAGAAAAAATTAGAGATTTTTAGTTTAGGGAATTTACAATAAACAATTACTATTTTATATATTTATCAACAATTTTGCTCTTTAAGGAGTGCATAATTATTTAATGTAATGGGCAGGTGGTGTCTTACATCTATAAAATCCCACCTTGCATCTTAGTTTAGGATTATTTAGAATGTTGTTGTTGTTATTGCTAGTTTTTTTTTTATGATAGTTTTTGAGGTTATTATGTATTGAGATATTTTTGTTTTATTATTTTTTCCATGTACTTGATACTTTAATGCAAAGGCCCTAATGCTCCATTAATGAATGATTATGTCATTTGATCTTGTATTAGTGATATATTGTGTTAATGATGTAATTTACATTTGAACTACATACATGATTATTTCCCCTTGCATTAAATGTTTAGATATTTCCTTACTCTATTACCATCCTATAGTGAATCATGAATAAATATGTTAAGTCATACTTTGACTAACCCAATGTGCCTCAGTTGTATCTCTTTTTTCACCTCTATGAGTGCACAATCCTACGTTTGTGATATGTAAATTTGTGATGATTGTTATCTATGAAGGTATGTGTAGTGTCACAAATACTTTGTTTGGTGCATAGGAAAATACCCCAACATTTTGGTTTTATTGTTGAGAATAAGTTGAACCAATTGTAAAAGATGATGTTCAAAGATGATTCACCCAATTTATTTGGAAAACATTGAGAGGTGGCTAGTGGATGAGGAACTCACTATTGTGAATGATCATGTGAGCTTAGGAACATTATCTCTAAATAAATGGGTCAAAGAGTATTTTATATGATCCTCTCTATAAAGTGTTTTTTTGAATTACATAATCACCTGCATGCATGGATAGTTGTGTATATTATGGGCCAAAGTATAAATTTTGGCATTAAAAACCTTGGATGAAGGCGTGGGTTGGAAAATGTTAGTGCACCAACAACATTTGGACCATAGCAATCAGCATGAGGGGGAAATGCACAAAAAATAGTAACCTATTGGGGTTTACAGACTCCATATATTCTTTCCTAGAAGAAGCATAATATGAATTATTCATTGAGTTGAGAGGACCTTTTATAGCTCAGTTACCCTTAGAAATAAGAAACATATGGTCAAATATGACATTGAAAATCTTTCTATAGAGGGATAAACCTCATGTGCGCATGGTTCAAGCATATAGTAAAAGGAGAAGAGAGGGAAATTTTTTCATGATGTGTCAATAATGTTTGGAAATACAAAGGATTTCAACATGGATATTTAAGATGCTTGCAAGCTCAAGGAGTGTAAATATAATGAAGTCCAAAAAAAAATGATTGCCGCCATAGACCTTAGGAAGTTGGGAGGTAAGTTAAGGAAATGACATGATGACCTTCATAGAATGGGAAGGGACTGAGGAAAACTCTTGTGCTAAGGAGATACCCTCCAATGAGATAGAGGCACACATCATTAAGTAGGGAGTTGATATGCTGGGAAAACTAGTTAGTGTTGCTTGGGACATTTTGAGTGTGTAGAACCATGTGCTCTTTGTTGAAGCACCCATCCCAAGTCCACCCAAAGTTTTGGCATGTTCCTTTCTTAGTCAAATGGAGGCAAACCAAGGAAATCATATAAAGTGGTCTCAAATCGTGGAGTTTGTGATAAAATAGGTCCAAAAGAATGTTTTACAATAAATAATACCATACCTGCTAATAGGACCAATAGTAGCATAAATAATAAGACCTAAGAGTCCATCAATGTTGGGCATTCCATAGATCATAAGTGATAAATTGACTGTGTAGATAAGTAGAAACATAGTAGGAGGGTCATTGGTTGAGAGTGTAGTGCTATCAATCCAGGAGTGAGTCCAACCTCAACGCAACCCAATTTAGGAGTGGGAGGATGTGCCCCCCCACCCAAAGGAAATATTGGTCGATCAGGTGAAAATAACCTTGAGGGAAGTCAAGTTTCAGACACTCAAGAAACATGTAGTGTGTCATTAGCAGAAGCTCCTTCCCCCCAACATTTTATTTACAAAATGTGCATGATTATAGCTAAGTATCGAAGAGCAGAGAATGTCACATAACATGTCCACAAGTGTGAAACGATATGGTTCACCAAAGTCATCATCACGCTAGAAAGGAAGGCAATCCAATTCGTGACTAACCTATTGGATCATACACATACTTGGTATCAGAATTTTAATCCACAATAAGCTATTGTGGATTATGACCTACTGAAAGAGGTGCTCATAAAATAGTTTGACATCCAAAAATTTGATCAGTAGAGCATTTCAATGGTCAAGGAAATCAAAGAAGACATGACTGAGAGCATTTACACATATAGTATAAGGTTCAAAACCTTGATCTCCAAGCTCTCATTCAAAACCTTCCATATAGTTATTCTACAACATGTGCAATGGTTCATTGTGGCTCCTTCCTTTTAGATGCGTACTCTCAATGAAGACCTTTATCAAGTCAAGAGAGGCATTAGAAATAACATTGAAAGTTAAAATAGTTAGGAGCATGGACTCAATAATTAACTCTTTATAAAAATACAAAAAATAATAAAATTATTAATAAATATGATATGTGATAAATCAAAGATAAAAACCTTGTGATTGATATTTACTAATATTTTGCAAATAAATATACTTAAAATGTTTATAATAGCTAAGATAAACATACTTAGAACTTTGTTTTCACATTTATTAAATGTTAAAGGAGGAAAGATGGGTGTTTTCATTAGGATTGCATGTCAACATATGATTTAATTGAACTTATATTTTTTTGATAACCTTAAACCATATTGTTTGTTAACAAGTGCCATGTAGTGGCATGTTCTCCCATCTGGGTTGTAAATGACACTGAGCATGGTAGGAATCACATCGTTGGTGTGACAAACACATAAGAAGTAGTGATATGGTAGAATTAGTCAGTAACATAACAGTAAAATGAAGATACAATTTAATCTATACTTTAATAGACGTAGCCAAAAACTTTTATTGATTGATGACAATGGTTATAGGCTTACAACTGCTAGAACATTTTAGATTAAAAGTTAGGGTGAAATAGATATAAGTTAAGTTCAAAAGCTGTGAAAATTATGAGAGACTCAAGTTAGTGAACTTTAGCAGGAATGAATCAAGAAGCAGAATGCCAATATTTTCAGTGCTATTGATTGGTTGATAAAATTGAAGAAAGCAAAAATGCTCTCAGTTTCTTCGGCTTCAATGAATGCCATTCTTGTTTATTTATTTCAGTGTTTATGCAGACAATCTTCTTTAGTGCAAATTCATCGATGCTTGCAACACCACAAAAGTGTATAATCTTCTTTGGGAGATGGAAAACATAACATGATAGGAAGTAGCCAAATAGATCTTAGATCTGAATTCCGGATGAAGGAAAATCGCAGGTGTTTCCAAGGCATAAATGACGGCCAAAATTACATTTCAAGAGGAAATGGTCATGTACAGGATGTGCTTGGCAGAGTGCTTTTAAAGGGCAAGTGTGAACTGTATTATAAATGTGTTGATTCAAGTTACCAAATATTGGTACAGAGCAACCCTTCTTCTTGCCCAAATTTAAGATAACATCCATCCTTGATTCCACCTAAAGTTATGGTATAAAGAAAGATATGTTAAATTTAAGGAGGCCATACTGCTAAATTTTTAGTCTATTTGAGAAGACCCAGCTAATAATTTGGTTTGTATACAGTTAGGTGGTCTGATAAATATAAGGCCGTTTGATATGCAAGAGGATATATCAGTAAGTGTCCATAACCTATCAAGAATTTTAGGGTACTCCTGGTTTGATAAATTTTAGGGCGCTCTGTTGCTTATCAAGAATGCGATATCCTTTAAAAAAAAAATCATGGATAGAATTTGAGATTTCCACAGTTAAATGTGATTTCATAGACTAATTGTATGTATACAGAACTAACTATATTATATCATTACAATTATTTTTCAAGTTATGCTTGTATTCTTAATATTGCTGTGATCTTATTTAATTATATGATCTCGTTAATCGAAAAAGGAGGTGAGTACAATATTTGCCAACAGACATGCAAACCTTTAACTGCTTAAGCCTTTAATGAAATGTCATTATGATATAATATTTTAGGTTGCTGCTTCTATTTTTTATGAGTGGGTAGTTCCATGAAAAATGAGAAGTATGATAAAAGGAAATTTTAATTTGAGGAGGTGAAAAAAAGGGAGCTGGAGTTTTCCATATATGCTTCTATTTTGTAGGAACATATTCTCTCAATTATAAATATATGTGTAAACATAATTTATGTAAACTTTAATTATAAATAAAAATATAATAATTTTAGATATTATGTCTTATAAAATATCAACATACATTCAAAAATTTTATTCCGTAAGACCGCTTTTGCTACATATGATCTTAAATTTACTGTGCACTACCCCTGAAGAAAATTTAGGAGCCCCTCCATGTGGGACTACTTCCACATCATAAAAATAATCATATAAATTTTTTAATATCGATACTTTAGCTGTTCAATAAATATTTTTTAATTTTATGTATGATAATGACATCCAAATAAATATGCTAAACTTATTTAGTATTCGTTAATTTTAATTAAGTAATTAATTATAATTTTTTTAATATTTAATAATTTTTTAGTATGAATTTTTTGATTAATGGAGAAGATAAATATTATCAATTTATTAGTGTTGGTTAAATTTAAAACAAATGAATGATATATTATTTTATATTATTTATTTTTGATATAAAATATTTTGAAATATATATATTTTTTAAGAGTTTTGAAATTTATAATTAGAAGAGTAATGGGCTAATCTCATTTGTTACCATGTGCATGGAAAATGCTTGTAGAACTCATAAAATTGGGCTATTAGGCCAACCTCTACATGTATGATATTAGAGAGAGGGGATGTTTTGTACAAACTTTTAAAATAAAGTTTTTTTGTTGTTATGTTTAGAAATAAAAGTATAAGTAAAATTATTTTTTAAGATTCACGATGACAAATATATTTTTTATGATTTGTAAGATAATTTACAGTATATGAGACTATCTCACACGTATAAAATTAATCACTCACATAATAATTTTATATCAAAAACAAATACATTTTTTATGATTTTTAAAATAACTTACAGTATATAAAACCAACTCATACAATAATACATTTATTTTTTTATAATATATAAGACCAACTCATATATGTAAAATCTGATCACTAATATTATATGTGCACATCAAAAATATATATTTTTATGATCTGTAAAATAATTTCTAGTATATAAAACCACCTCAATCATATAAAAATTAATCACTGACAAATATATATTTTATAATCTAAAAAAAATAACTTACAACTTATAAAACCACTTCACAAATATAAAAACTATACACTAAAATCATAACTACACATCAAAAACAATTTTCTTTTAATAGTCTACAAAATCACTTACAACAATCAAGACCACTCACACATATAAAAACTGATCCCTAACCTCCTCACATCGGTAAAAACTGATACTGACACTATATTACTACCGACTTTCGCACCTCGTTACTTATTCATGGGGACCATGGAATTGACAGGGTCTAATTTAGATATAGATATAAGTTTTTACAAATATTGTGTGTTTGTTTTTAATTGAATCAGATTGTTAATTGTGAAAAGATATTTATCATATAAAAATAAATCCACACTATTTTAAATTGGAAAAAGATAATTGATGGTAATAAGTATTAAATGTGAAATATATTTATAATAGAAGAGTAAATCTAAATTTATATTTCTTTAAATAGAAAAAAAATAGAGGGTTACAAAAATATTAGATATGTGACATTTATGATAAAAGAAAAGATAACGAGTCACAAGAGGCATTAAATGTAAGAATAATACTTGAACTTTTATGTAACACGAGTTTAAAATAAATTAAATTATAACTACTCTATAGAATAAAAAAATATATATAATCAAGTGAATTATAGCAACCCTAAAGAATAAAATAAAATCTATAATCAAGTGAATTATAACGACTTTAAAGAATTAAATAAAATATATAATCAAGTGAATTATAGCAATCTTAAAAAATAAAATAAAATATATAATCAAGTGAATTATAACGACCTTAAAGAATAAAATAAAATATATAATCAAATAAAATATATATATTTAAAACATTATTATTTGAAAATTTATAACATTATAATTATTAACAATTTTTAATTTATTAGTGATTATAATTTAAACATAGTTTTATTAATTATTAAATTTTTAATTAATTTTTTTAATAATTAATATTTTTAGGGTTGAATTATTCATTTAAAAGAAGATGTATATACATGAGGTTCATGTTTGAGTCTCCCTGTTTGTCATTCGTAAGACTTTTCACGTGTTACTATTTCTCACGGTTTTAAAAAATTTCTCCAAATCAAAAAAGAACTTTTTATAAATTTAATTATATATATATATATATATAATTATATAATTATATCTTAAAAAATTAAATAATAAATTTTTAAATGATAGAAATAATATTTTAATAATCCATAAAATAAAATTATAGAAAGTAAGATCTAATTGCTTATAGTAAAAATGGTGTAATAATTTCTTTAAATATATATTTTTTATTAGTTTTGAAGGGATTTTTTGCTTTCATTTTTCCTCTAACTTATTATTAGTATTTGTTCATTGAGTGAATCAAATTTCATTATTTTATAAATTTTTGCATTTGGGAAAGAATTTGCATTTTCATCAATTACTTGATAAGGAAAAAATAAGCCACCATTGTCGTAAACCTTCTAAATTCATGATCTTTCCTTCTTTTCATCTTCGTGCAAAACCTTAATTAATTAACATCATCAACACAGAATAAGCCAAACATAATTTATTGCTCTATGCTTAAAAAGAAGTGATGTTCCTAAACAGAGAAAATGAATGCATAATATTTATCAAAAATCATGTATACTTTTTGGGACCAAGGAAAAAGTTTACAAGTAAAAATAATAATAAAAAGAGACGAAGTTTGCATCACAAATTATTTCCACTTTTAAAATTCATTAGTCATAGAGAAAAAAAATAGACAACAATATTATGTTTTTAACATGATCCTATCCCCAAAAGAAGAAAGATTTGCATCAAAAAATTGTTTCCACCCTTAACATAAATCAATCATTAACAACCATAATAGACTACTATATTATATTGTTAAGATGATCCTCTATTTGGAATCTATGGTAACTAGAGTGATTTTTTATATCTTCTGAGGTAGCCTTAATATATCAATCTTTCCTCACGTACTACTTTGGCTTCAATGTTGATGAATTCAAATATTACAATAAAGTTCATGAGCATCTTCTTTGAATTCATATATGGCCTTACGTAGAATCCATTGCATAGGTGACTTAGATTCCTATAATTGTGTGATTAATATAGGTTATTCTAATTATAGGCATCCAAAAAGAATGGCTCTTTTTAAAGCTCCCCTATTTGGATATATGAACTAATCTTTCCACACATATCTTCTATATCTTTATGCTATAAAGCATAAAGTCACATGTACTTTTTTGTGTTGTGTTTAGTCTTATGTACCATAAATAACAATTGTAGAACTTATCTAATAATTTTTTTAGAATATGCATTAACAAATTTAATTTTCAAGGCAAGTTTAATTTATTTATTGATAGTTTGATCCTATTTATATTAGACATGTACTTTGATTTTATGTTTATATTAGAAGTGAAATGACAATATGTTATAGAATTTAAGGAGGTTTTTAGTTAAGCTTCGAATTATTATGATTCTTCTCTATGTTTTATTAAGGGTTTTGATTTTGTATCTTGGGAAAATTTGAGTAGATATTTTTCTTGGTTTTAATATGTATTTTTGCATGTCTATTTATTGGATGGATTTTTTCTGTTCATCATGTTTTAGTTTCTATCTCTGAATATTTTGAAAAGTCAAGTTTTATTACTCTCTGTAAGTTTTATTACTTTCCACGAGGACTTGATGTTCTGCGTTTTTGTTTTATATATACATGAGAATTTAAAAAAAATTATATGATAACTTTTTAAATGATATAAATAATATTTCCATAATACATAAAGGAAGATGTAATAGTTTTTGTAGAAAACATGCAATAATTTCTTGTGGTGGAATGGTTGGCTATTTCAATGAAATGCCACATAATATTTTAAAATCATAAAAGTAATTATATGAAGTCTTTAATATCGGTACTTAAGTTGCTCAATAAATGTATGTTAATTTTATGTATGACACTTGCAACGCAAGCATCACGTGGTGGAATGGCTAACTATTTCAATGAAATGTCACTCTTATAATATCTTAAGATATTTAAAGTAATCATATAAATTTTTTAATATTAATGCTTAAACTGCTCAATAAATATCTATTAATTTTATGTATGACAATTGCATCTAAATAAATAAATAAGTTTATTCAATATTTATAAATTCATTAGTTTTAGTTAAATAATTAATTATATTTTTTAGTAAAAAATTTATGATTTATGGAAAGTATAGATCACATTAATTTTTGAATGTTAATTAAATCCAAAATAAAATAAAATTATATATTATTTTATATTAATTTTGTTCCATATAAAATATTTTGAAATATATATATTTTTCATAATTTTAAAATGTATGGTTAGAAAGGTAATGGGCTAACCTCAGTTGTTACATTGTGTATGGAAAATGCTTGCAGAGCTCATAAGTTGGGCTATTAGACCAGCCTCAATTTTATTGCACATAAGATGTTAGAGAGAGGATGTAGCTTGTAAAATATTAAAATAATGGTTTTCTTGTTGTTATGTATAGAAGTAAAAGTAAAAGTAAAATTATTTTTAAGATTCATGATAATAAATATATTTTTTATAGTTTGTGAAATAATTTATAATATATAAGATCACTTCACACGTGTAAAATTGATCACTTAAATTATAGTTGTACATCAAAGATAAATATATTTTTTTATGATTTGTAAAATAGTTTACAATATATGAAACCACCTCACACATTTATAATTGTACATTAAAAACGAATATATATTTATAATTTACAAGTTAGCTTACAGCATATATTTTTTAAGATCTACAAAATAACTTACAACATATAAAACCAATTAACACGTATAAAATCTGATCACTGATACTATAACTATATATCAAAGATAAATATATTTTTTATAGTCCACAAAATATGTCATAGTAGTTGCATGCTTGTGAGGGGCCGCTAACTGCTGAGGCCAAATAACCGCATACCAAATATTTCTTTTGACTTGCAAAAATAGTAAAAATATAAGAGGAATGTATGGTGTCTTCCTCTCAGAGTTATCTAATTTAGATGGAAGTTTTTAGAAATATTGTGTGTTTAAATTTAATTCGATGATTCAGATTGTTAATTGTGGAAAGATATTTGTGAAAGAAGAATAAATTTATAATTTTTAATATAGGAAAAAAATAACAAAATCATTTACAACAATTAAACCCACCTCTCACACATAAAAGCTGATACTGACACGATAGCTTACAACATATTGCAATTGGGAATCTGTAATAGTAGCTGCATGCTCGTGAGGGACCGCTGACTGCTGAGGTCAAATAACACGCCAAAATAGTAAAAATGCAGAGAAACGTAATGGGGACCATGGATTTGACAGGGTCTAATTTCGATATAAGTTTTTAGAAATACTGTGTTTATTTTTAATTTGATGATTTAGATTGTTAAGCGAGGAAAGATTTTTATGACGGAAGAATAAATCTACAATTTTTTAAATAGGAAAAAGATAATTGATTGTAATATGTATTAAATGTGAAAGATATTTATGATAGAAGAGTAAATTTAAACTTATATTTTCTAAAATAAGAAAAAAGATAATGAATCACAAAAGTATTAAATGTGAGACATTTATGGTAAAGGAAAAGATAATCGATCATAAGAGGTATTAAATGTGAGAATAACAGTTGTCAATTTTAAAAACGTGTTCATCTCTTTTTTAATAATGAAAACTCAAATTTTTATATGACATAAGTTCAAAAACAATTAAATTATAATGATCTTTAAAAATAAAATAAAATTATAATCAAGTGAATTATAATCCTATAGCGGCAATAATAGTTTAAACGCTATTATCTACTATCGATCAAAACAAAAATAGAAAAAAATACTATTAAAAAAGACGAAACCGAAATCATTACAAAAAATAAATTCAATCAGTCATATGCATATACATATAAATACACACATATACATTATATATACATATACATCCACTTTTAAATGAATAATTCAACTTTAAAAATATTAATTATTAAAAATTATAATTAAATTTTTAATAATTAACAAAATTATATTTAAATTATGATTACTAATAAATTAATAAACTAAAGACTCTTAATAATTAAAATTTTAAAAATTATTAAATGATTAATTTTTTTAAATATAATTTTTTTAGTTTATATATAAATTATTATTATATTTTTAAAAGAATTAAATAATAATTTTTTAAATGATAAAAATAATATTTTAATAATCCATAAAGTAAGATCTAATTATTTATAATAGATAGAAATGGTGTAATATTTTTTCTTAAATATATTTCTTTTATTAATCTTGAAGGGATCTTTTGCTTTCGGATTTCTTTTATTTATCTTAAAAAAATGAATATTTTTATATACATAAGTTGCTAATTGTTTAACCAGTAACATATAATATTATTTATATTACATATTGATTGGTTAAAAAAATTCTACATTATTCCTAATTTTACATGAATCAATAAAGTCATAATTGATATACTGTCAATGACAGCTAGGGATTAACTCATCAAAACCATTTTAGCAAAAAAATTACAGTGATAATCGTTATGCTGTCAGTGACAGCCAAGGATTAATTTATTAGTTTAGTAAGATTTTTGCACTAGGGAAAGAGTTGCATTTTCATCAATTACTTGATAAGGAAAAAATAAGCCACCATTTACAAACCTATTAACAGATTTCTGTAGTGTCGTAAGCCTTCTAAAATCATGCCTTCCCTTCTTTTCATTTTCGCCTGAAGTCCTAATTAATTAGCATCTTCAATACAGAATAAGCCATGCATAATTTATTGCTATATGCTTAAAATGAAGTGATGTTCCTAAACAGAGAGAATGAATGCATAATATTTATCAAAGATCATGTATGCTCTGTGAGACCAAGAAAAAAGTTTACATGTAAAGAAAATTATGAAAAGGGAAGAAGTTTGCATCACAAATTGTTTTCACCTTTAAAATTCATCAATCATAGGGGAAAAAAATAGATAGCTATGCAATGTTTTTAACATGATCCTATCACCACCAAAAGAAGAAAGATTTGCATTAAAAAAGAAATCCACCCTTAACATAAATCCATCATAAACAATCATAATAGACAACAATATTATATTGTTAAGATGATCCTCTATCTGGAATCTATGGTAATTAGAATAAATTTTCATATCTTTTGAGACAGCCTTAATATAACTTTATACTTGTTGAAAACAAGGTATGGATAATAATCAATCTTTCCTCACAGACTACTTTGGATTCAATGTTGATGAATTTACAAATATTACAGTAAAATTTACATGGGCATCTTCTTTGCATTCACATATGGCTTTATGTAGAATTCATTGTAGAGGTGATTTGGCTTTATGTACCAAATATTTCTTTTGACTACGAAAAATTATTTTATATAAGAAAAAAATTATGAATCATAATAGTATTAAATGTGAAAGATATTTATAATAGAAGAGTAAATCCAAATCTATGTATTAATAAAGGATTATAAAAATATTATAATCCAACAATGAGAATGATGGTATAAACGTTATTGTCTAAACATTTACTAAAATAAAAATTGAAAGAGATACTATTAAAAAAGATGATACCAAAATCATTGTAAAATTTCCTTAAATTTGTTTGGGGTACGATTTCAATTTCATCCCTTTTTTTATCCCCTGAGATTTGTACCTTGGTGGATGGTTAGGCAATACCTTTTACACCATTAGACTACAACCCAATTTTATTTTATATATGCATGAAGAATTATTATAGTTTTAAATGGTAACTTTTTAAATGATATGAACCATATTTTCATAATTCATAAAGTAAAATGTAGTTATTTTTGGTAGAAACTGTGTAATAATTGTTTAATCATTTCGGAACCATCATCACGATATTATTTTTTCTCATTCTGATGATAGTTCATCTAATATGATCTGAAATGATTAAATAATTATTACATAATTTCTCTAGAATCAATTACATCACTTTTTAAAATATTTTTATTTTATTTTATATAAACATAAGTTATTGGTAATTGTTTAAATAATTATTCTATTTCTTAAAACTATTTTTTTTCCCATTATTTTATACCTATTTTTAGTTTCACTTTTTGGATCACCAACAGTGATCCATCATCAAGTAAAGTAGATTTAAATTTGGAATTCTTTTTTAAACTTATTTAATACCTGTTTTTAAATCCACATTTTGAATCACCAACAATGATTTGGTAGACTTAAATTTGAAATTCCAAACTTGGTATACACATATTAGCGCGTACTATTAGATTATACTCATCGACGAGAATATAAATGAAGAAGTAAATACTTATTACATGTCTTAATGCAAATATAGAACTTGCGCACAGATTCGGTATTTACTTCTAATGCTATGTTGGCATCTTCTTTGTATACATGAATGTGAATTTGTCTTAGTTGGTTGACTATAGAATACAATGTAAAGAAGAGGAATGCATTTGTATTCAGTTCCATTATGTTCTAGTCATTTATTGGAGTATGTTTGCACCACTGTATTATATCCTAAACAACACAAGCTATTTCATCACAAAGTCTTAAAGGTCACTTGCTTTCTCATTCAAATAACAAAATATGATTAACAATCTGAGCTCAAAGTCTCAGTAATGCCTTTCAATTTGGGCAAAGTTTAGCTTCTATATCAGAGAGATCTCCCTTGCATAAAATAAGAGATTACAATATATAGCACTCCTTGAAAGACTTGGGTGTTTTGTTTCATAAAATGGCCCATGCTGCATTTAATGCCTTGAATGCATTTGAAATTCTGTGAAGGGGCCATGCTGGAATAAGGTATCGGCCTTAAGTTTGGTGTGTTAATTGTTTTCAAATATCTATCATAATAAATTAAATCCATCACATGACTTGGTTGAGTGAATGAGCTAGGAGTGCTTGCCTGAAAAAGAGAAGTAGATTGCAGGTGTATGACTTGAGCACATAGACCTCAGTTGATGCATGCATGAAAAATCATTGTGCACCAACATCAAATCCTACCCATATGATAAGAAAATATTGATATTTCACACCAAATCTAAGGCAAGCCTAATAGAACTAGTATTAATTTGGCCATGGGAGACTACTTATTAGATTCTCATATGTTTGCTATTCTGATGGATGGAGCTAATATTGTTCTGGGAGTCTAGTGGCTCACCACTTTTAGCACTATTGAGATGAATTTTCAAGAATTATTCCTTCATTTTCATTCTGAAGAAAGGACATTTGAGCTAAGAGGATTAAAGGCTAAATCTCCCCAACTTGTTAGGTCCCATCAAATGACAAAGATTCTCCATAAGGGTGTTGAGGGATTTGTAGCTCACTTGTTTCTTATGGAAGTACAACCAACCATCCATCTCCACCTCTTGATTTGCAACAAATAATTAATGCTCATTTCATTATTTTTAGATACATGCCAAAAGGAATTCCACCTAGTCATATGCATGATCATTCTATCACACTTATTCTTGGCAGCACACCACCTAACATGAGGCCATAAAGTATTAAATCATTTAGCTCATTCCATAATTTATATATAATTAATTAAATATCATATTTATGACACTAAATAAGTAGTGAGATGGATTCCACTGTATTATATCTATGATTGTAATAGAAGGTAACCCATAGGATAGTTGTTTGTCATTATTTTTTAATCTAATGTTTATTATTTCAAAAACATTGACCATATTAGGTCTCAATTAGGTGTGATTGGATAGATGTAGGTCAATTTAGGGAAAATAGGGCAATATATGAACACTATTTATCATTATTTCATGATAAAATTTCATTATTTAAGTAATTTTCATTTAATTAGGCATTTATTAGGTGGTATTAGTTAGATGAAGGTAAATTTAGAGTGCACGATTTATCATAATTTCAAGTTGGAATGTCATTATTTAAGAAAAATTGATTGAGTTACACCAAAATTAGGTACAATGGATAGTTATAGTTATACGTGAGGAACATTAGCCATATTGAGCACCATTTATCATTATTTCAGGGTAGTTCATTTTAATGTAAATTTGATGTAATTGGACACTAATTAGGTGTTATCAAATACATGAACGTAAATGGCTAGTCAAATAAAATAGTGATGGTAAGGTGATGCAGCAATGCATGGTAAATAAGTGTTGCCCCTAGTTTTCCCATAAGCAGTTATAATTAGGATACAATGGCATAAAATAACAAAATATGATAAAGGAACTCACCAAACATGATGTTGCAAGCACTGTAGGAAAGGATGGTGTAGGTAGGAAGAAAAGCTAACTGTAGGAAAGGTCATTTTCATTGAGTAATCAAACATGATGTTGCAAGCACTGTAGGAAAGGATGGTGTAGGTAGGAAGAAAATCTATTAGGAGGGAGGATCTCAAAGATAAGCAGGGAGAGACCTATGGGAGGAAAGAACTTGCAGAGATTTTGAGGCATGGTGAGAATAACCATGAAGTTGAAATGTAAAGGTTCTGTAGAAAAAAGGCCCTGAGTAGATGGAGTGGGTCTTAGATGTCAAATGTTATTTTACGTTGAAAGATGTAAAGGAATCCATAAAGGTGGAGTATGCACAAAAAATGCATCAAAAACCATTCAATCTTTAAAATAAAATGTATATTTTAAAAAGTACTACCAAAATATTTGTATGGTAAATATCTTCTAGTATTTCCCAGACACGTACCTTCGAATTAGTTATTAAGTAATATGTTGATAAAATAAAGTTAGTAGACATTAGCATAGAAGGTGAGTTGAAGATTGCCATTATAGGCACTTACTAGTCTAAGGTAGAGATGGTGTGGGATTATTTTTGGTATAATTGGGATGGGTTAGACCCATATGAAAGATGGATAAGGATCGAAAGAGTCTCTAAGATAGGTCTAGGGCTAAGCTAGGGATATGGTGGTCTCAAGTGGAGCTCATTACACTCAAGTGACATTTTATATGAATGCAATTTATCCCTTATTTAATCTATAAATTCAATGAAGTCAAATTACTACGATAAAGGAAAAATAAACATACCTAGACTTACTTAAGAGGTGAAGCCCTTGAATCTAGGTGTGAGTATATGAATCTCAATTGCATATATTACAAATGAAACATGAATTAATTATTCCCTACTTAATAAATATAAAAATCAAAGACAAAATTGAGTAAAAAAATTAGAGAGGAAAGGAATGCATACATTGGGTACATGAACCAACACAAAAACCTTGTGACATCCTATGTGTGTAGATGGTGATAAAATATTGAATAGATTAAATTGAGATAATGGATTGCTCAATACTCATATGTTGGTGACTCAGGAACTCATTTTGGTTTTGAATCCATCATTGTCACTTGGTCTATGATAAAAATATTGGATTATACCATATCAATAAAATAAAATATATCTAGATCATGGTACCATGTTTACTTTATTGCAAGGACAATCCCAAATTAACTCTAGCCCATCAATCACTATCCTCTAATGTATTTACTCCCTTTGTGTATATCATGTGTTCATGATAAGGTATAGATATAAGGGAGTTGTGTTTTTATTGTTAGAGTAGTGTTATAATATTCTGGTGTATCAATGCAATAGAGGATAAATACATTGCCATCTCAATCAGGGACAACTAATATTCCATCTTGCTAGGTAATGACAAATGTACCTCTTCAATCATAGACTAATATGCCAATCCAAACCAAGTAATGACTAGTCAAAAACATGTAAATATTGGTCAATGATAGATGTTGAATCTATAACCTACTTTCACTTCCTCACAAGGATTCATGCAACAAGGAGGTTCCCATTTTTCTTAGGTACCTACTAAACAACCATTGGTTCAAAATGTGCCACAAATCAAGAGATAGGGTCTTGGTCCATAAGTTCCCACTCAATATCAAGGTTTGATTAGGACAAAATCTATCCATGTGCAAAGTTGGTTTTTCTAGATAATTCTTGACATAGTTGGTTCTATGAACTGATAAATCTGAGGAGGCATTTTAGTGTCATTATATCCCACACATGTGATGGTTTTAGGAGTATATTGTTATATGGTTGTATTATCCTATGTAAGGATATCATATGTTCCAATTTTTATAACTTTTTCTTGAGTGAAGCAAAAGATATGAAGGTGTAAAGTTGACCTCACAAATACACTTCAATGGTTCCCATACTTGGTCTATTTTGCACGAAGATAAAGATCAGGACCAAATAAAGATATAATGGATTGTGAGTGATTATAAAAATTAATATATATGGTGTGTAAAAATTTAAAGAGGTAAAAGTGTTCATTTATTAACAAAGATAAATATCAAGCTTCTTCTAAGATCTAACAGTGTGCAGACAATCATACATTTTTTATCTAATAGTACATGTTGAGAGAGATGGTAAAAAGTGAATGATGTTTAAAGTATAAGTGATAATAAGGCACACAAGGGTTCCAAGTGTCATGATCATGAGGGTTTTAATAAATATTTAATGGTGATCATTATAAGATAAAGACTTGACTGATCCACAAAGATCGACAATAGGTACGATTTCAATTTCATCCCTTTTTTTATCCCCTAGGATTTGTACCTTGGTGGATGGTTAGGCAATACCTTTTGCACCATTAGACTACAACCCAATTTTATTTTATATATGCATGAAGAATTATTATAGTTTTAAATGGTAACTTTTTAAATGATATGAACCATATTTTCATAATTCATAAAGTAAAATGTAGTTATTTTTGGTAGAAACTGTGTAGTAATTGTTTAATCATTTCGGAACCATCATCACGATATTATTTTTTCTCATTCTGATGATAGTTCAGCTAATATGATCTGAAATGATTAAAAATTTATTACATAATTTCTCTAGAATAAATTACATCACTTTTTAAAATATTTTTATTCTATTTTATATAAACATAAGTTATTGGTAATTATTTAAATAATTATTCTATTTCTTAAAACTATTTTTTTCCCATTATTTTATACCTATTTTTAGTTTCACTTTTTGGATCACCAACAATGATCCATCATCAAGTAAAGTAGATTTAAATTTGAAATTCTTTTTTAAACTTATTTAATACCTGTTTTTAAATCCACATTTTGAATCTCCAACAATGATTTGGTAGACTTAAATTTGAAATTCCAAACTTGGTATACACATATTAGCGCGTACTATTAGATTATACTCATCGACGAGAATATAAATTTTTCCTTTTGTGGGCAATTGGTTTAAAACAATACGTGCAACATTACAAGTGTTAGATTTTATGATCAAAATTGAAACATTCAGTAAATGCAACACAATGAATAATGAACACAACAATATACCCTAGGAAAACCCTCCAACTTGAAGGGACAAACCTAGCAACAATATATCTCTAATATATTGAATGATAAGAACAACAATCTACTTTACAATGGCCAAATCCAAGGCCTACAGGTATGGCTTCACTTCTTGAAGCATAATGAATAAAATCACACTTGATAAATCTGATTTGCTCTTGAAATAACTTGATCTACTCCTTAGAAGTCTGCTCTGTCTTGTAAATTATACATGTTATTATATTGAACAATGAGAAATCACTCTATATATATACAAGTGAGAGGAAAGAGACGCATCTCTTCAATTTCCCTGTCGGCCTCCACCAAACAAATTATGTCTTAAATAATACAATGAGTTGGGCTGGAAGTGGGAGCTCGACGCTGCTCCTTCAACATCAACAACAAGTGCATATAATTTTGATTGAGATACATAGAGACAGGAAAAATGTTAAATTTTGATTATCACAACAGAAGTATTTGGAAAAGATACAAACCAAATTTGGTATAAAGTATGTGAAACTAGTTGGCATCCCTTTTGCTTCCCATTTCAAACTTTCTTCAAGTATGTTCTAGTAGTGATGAATTAAATGAGTATATGTCTCACGTACCATATGCTAGTACAATAAAAAATTTAATGTATGCTATGGTATGTAAAATGCAGTTGGAGTTGTTAGTAGATATATGGCAAACCTAGGTAATGGGCTAACCTCATTTTTTACCATGTCTCATAAATTTGGAATATTAGGCCAGCCTTATTTTTACTACACATACGATGTTTGAGAGGATGTCATTGTACAAAATCTTAAGATAATGGGTTTTTTTTTTTTTTTTTTTTTGTTTAAAATTTAAACTGTTATGCACATAAGTAAAAGTAAAAGCAAAAGTAAAGTTATTTTTAAGATCCATGATGACAAATATATTTTATGGTTTATAAGATACTATATATTATATGAGACCATCTCACACGTGTAAAATTGATCACTCACATTATAGGTGTGCATCAAAGACAAATACATTTTTCATGGTTTGTAAGATAATTTACAGTATATGAGACCATTTCACAAATGTAAAATTGATCACTCATATTATAGTTATACATCAAAGACAAATACATTTTTTTATGATTTGCAAGGTAATTTACAACATATAAGACCAACTCATATGATAATAAATTTATTTTGTATAATTTATAAAATAGTTTACAACATATAAGACCAACTCATCAACTCAATTGATGATAAATTTATTTTTTATGGTCTGCAAAATAGTTTACAATATATAAAACCAATTTATATATGTAGAATTTGATCACTGATACTATATCTGCATATCAAAAACATATATTTTTTATGATCTGTATAATAACTTTCAACATATAAAAACATTTCAATCATATAAAAACTGATAACTAACATTATAATTATACATAAAAACAAATATATATTTTCTTTTTCTACAAAATAACATACAACTTATAAAACCACCTCACACATGTAAAAATTGTTCACTAAAATTATAAGTAAACATAAAAAATAAATACATTTTTATGGTCTACAAAATCATTAATTAAACCCACCTCTCACACATAAAAACTGATCACTAACAACCTCACACGTGTAAAAACTGATACAGACACTATAGCTTACAACATATTGCAATAGGGAATCTGTAATAGTAGCTGCATGCTCGTGAGGGACCGCTGACTGCTGAGGTCAAATAACACGCCAAAATAGTAAAAATGCAGAGAAACGTAATGGGGACCATGGATTTGACAGGGTCTAATTTAGATATAAGTTTTTATAAATACTGTGTTTATTTTTAATTTGATGATTTAGATTGTTAAGTGCGGAAAGATTTTTATGATGGAAGAATAAATCTACACTTTTTTAAATAGGAAAAAGATAATTGATTGTAATATGTATTAAATGTGAAAGGTATTTATGATAGAAGAGTAAATTCAAATTTATATTTTCTAAAATAGGAAAAAAGATAATGGGTTACAAAAGCATTAAATGTGAGACATTTGTGGTAAAGGAAAAGATAATCGATCACAAGAAATATTAAATGTGAGAATAACAGTTGTTAATTTTAAAAATGTGTCCACCTTTTTGTTAATAATGAAATCTCAAATTTTTATAATCGTTATGCTGTCAGTGACAGCGAGGGATTAATTTATTAGTTTAGTCAATAAGATTTTTGCACTAGGGAAAGAGTTTGCATTTTCATCAATTACTTGATAAGGAAAAAATAAGCCACCATTTACAAGTTTATTAACAGATTTCTACATTGTCTTAAGCCTGCCAAAATCATGCCTTCCCTTCTTTTCATCTTCGCCTAAAGCCCTAATTAATTAGCATTATCAATATAGAATAAGCCATGCATAACTTATTGCTATATGCCTAAAATGAAGTGATGTTCCTAAACAGAGAGAATGAATGCGTAATATTTATCAAAGATCATGTATGTTTTGTGAGACCAAGAAAAAAGTTTACGTGTAAAGAAAATTATAAAAAGGGAAGAAGTTTGCATCACAAATTCATCAATCATAGGGCAAAAAAATAGACAGTTACATGACATTTTTAATATGATCCCATCACCACCCAAAAGAAGAGAAATTTGCATTAATAATTTGTTTCCACCCTTAACATAAATTAATCCTAAACAACCATAATAAACAACAATATTATATTGTTAAGATGATCCTCTATCTGGAATCTATGGTAACTAGAATAATTTTTCATATCTTTTGAGACAACTTTAATATAGCTCTATACTTGTTGAAAACAAGGTATGGATAATAATCAGTCTTTCCTCACAGAGTAATTTAGATTCAATGTTGATGAATATACAAATATTACAGTAAACTTGACATGAGCATCTTCTTTCCATTCACATATGGCCTTATGTAGAATCCATTGCAGAGGTGACTTAGATTCCTATAATTGTGTGATTAATATAGGTTATTTTAATTATAGGCATCTTAAAATAATGGCTCTTTTATAAGCTCCTCTGTTTGGATATATGAACTACTCTTTCCACACATATCTTATGTATCTTTCTACTACAGAGCACAAGGTCACATGTACATTTTTGTGTTGTGGTTGATTAGTCTTCTGTACCATAGATAGCAGTTGTAGAACTTATGTAATAAAAATTTCAGAATGTGTATCAGCAAATTTAATTTTCAAGGTGAGTTTAGTTTATTCATTGATAGTTTGACCTTATTTATGTTAGGCATGTATTTTGACATGGTCTAATCTTATGTCTTTACTATAAGTGGAACGACAACATGTTATAGAATTTAAAGAGGTTTTCATCTGAGCTTTGAAGTATTATTATTCTTCTCCATGTCTTGTTAGGGGCTTTGATTTTGTGCCTTGGGAAAATTTGAGTAAATGCTTTTTTTGTTTTTAATATATGTTTTTGCAATCTTGCTTATTGAATGGATTTATTTTTGTTCATCATGTTCTAGTTTTTGTCCCTGAATATTGGTCAATCCTTATTACTCTCTACAAGCTTTATTACTCCTTGTGGGGACTTGACATTCTGTGTCCTTTTTTTATATATATGTAAGGGAGTTTAAAAAAAAATTATATGATAACTTTTTAAATGATATAGATATTATTTCCATAATACATAAAGTAAGATGTATTTGTTTTTGTAGAATCTATGTAATAATTTATTAATTGTTTTTTATCACATTAGGTAAACCATCATTATGCTACTATTTTTTCTCATATTGATGATATTTCACTTAACATGATACGAAATATTTATTTAAAAAATATTACATGATTTCTACCATAAACAACTACATCTAACTTTTTAAAATATCTTTCTTTTATTTTATATATACATAAGTTATCATTAGTTATTTCAATAATTATTATATTTCTTAAAACTAAATTTTTTGGAATTATTTTATACCAATTTTTAGTTTGACTTTTTGGATCACCAAGAATGATCCATCATCAAATAAAGTAGACTTAAATTTGAAATTCCTTTTTAAAATTAACTAATACCTGTTTTTAACTCCACATTTTGAATTGCCAACAATGATCTATCCTAAGATAAAGTAGACTTAATTTGAAAAACCAAACTTGTTATAGACATATTAGTGAGTGTTATTTGGCTATACCTATAGATGAGAATAGAGATTTTCCTTTTGTTAGCACTTGGTTTAAAATAGCACGTGTAACATTAAAAATGCTACATATAATTTTGATACAAACATATTAGTGAGTGTTATTTGGTTATACTCATGGATGAGAATAAAGGTTTTTCCTTTTATGAGCACTTGGTTTAAAACAACACATGCAACATTGAAAGTGTTGCATATAATTTTGATATAGACACATTAGCAAGTGTTATTAATTATACTCATGGATAAGAATAGAGGTTTTTCCTTTTATGAGCACTTTTACCATCCTCTTGTCTCTTATAACTCCTTTCCAAGATTTCCACATCGATTTTAAATGAAAAATGAGTGGATTGTTGGATTGCTTGATTGAGCTTGATAATAGATTCAATGGCTTATTAGCTTGTTGATGGCTATGACAAGGCTATGAAGTGCTTGAATGATAGCTGCAAGTATGCTCTCAAGGCTTCCAAGTTTCAAGTTTTTTTCTGAAGTTAGTTGGTCATGGAGGTATGTCTTGTTTATATAAGCCATGGGAGGAAAAATCAATGGCTCAAATTTAATCTTGAAGTCAATGAGATATATGGTTGAGGATTTTCCAAGAAAACCTCTAGAATAGAGGATCCTAGAGGAGAAGGGTTAAATTAGAGTGGTTTCAAGAATTTCCATTAGGGAGTACGTGTATATGAATAGCTAGTTTAGTAGGGTGGTAGATGGGTAGGTGAATAAATGGTATTTTTAAATTGGCAAGTAGATTAATGAGTAGGTTATTAGATAAGTAAGCTTAGTTAGTGAGTTAATGAGGGTGATTAATTAGTTGCAAGGGTGGAATAAGGTTTATGGGATGTAGGAGATTTTATGTAGGGATTGGGATATTAATTAATTGGATAGAAAAGATAATTATGTGTTAAATTAACAGGTTTAATGGGGTTATTAGGGTGAGCAAATTTAATGCATACAATTTACCCCTCTTTGAAAGAGTATTATGACTAGACAAGATGGAAGGAGTAATGGTATTTCAAAGAAAAACCATAATCGTGAGTGTAATGGTGTTAGTAGGTATGATTCCCCCTCAAGGGAGCATGAAGGGAGAAATGACTCGAATGGTCACTTGAATAGAAGTCCTAGGGATGGGATAAGACTAGGATGATGAAGTGGAGTTGCAATGCCCTGAGTAATGATGTAGCTACAATTAAGATGCCCCAAGCATGAATATGAGGGGATAAAGTGTCTTAATCTCGAGAGATGGGATCTAGACAAATGATAAATGTGTAGAAAGGAGACTAAGTGATAAGATGACATTCCAAAGACACATATATTGTCCTAGAAATAAAGAGATGGGATAGTCTACTAGCTGATAATAATTCCTATAGCAAAGACACATGCCAGGGAGGGCTTGAAAACCTATAATGGAGATTGGATGAGTTGATTAGTGATAATAAGCCACTTGATGTATGATGCATAGCTTAAACTAATGTAATGAGATCGAGTGATAACATCCAGGATGGGACAGAAAGTGGAGGTTAATAGTGGCTGAGCTATCCTTGGGCACAAAACCATGGCTAAGTGGTACCTACATAGTGTTAAGAGACCTTAGGCCAATGTAGTTTTGAATTGGGATTGGGTTGGATGGCAGGGAGATGCAAAGTCCATGCCATGGATGACTTAAGGAAGATAATTAGTGATTAAATAGGATAATAGATTAGATTGACAGGATTGGGGGTTGATAGGATGAGAGAATGGGGGTGTTAGGGGTTAAAGGGGTGATCAAGGGGGGAGGGGTAAAAAGGGGGGTCAAATAGGATGAAAGGAATGAAAAAATCTCATTTTGAATTCTTACCTTGGTGAAATAGTGATCTAGAGCTAAAAACATGGATTATATTCCTTGAAATTCACACCACAATGAGAAGGTTTGAGAGTTTTAGAGGCCTGAGGATGTTGGACTACTAATATGTAACTAGCCATTAACCTGTTATTTTTTTGAATTTTTGCATTTAATTCTACCTTTTTATGGTAGAAATGTTGTGAGTGCAATATCGTGACTGAGGGAAATGCCCTCAGTTACGTTATTACACTCATGACTAGTGATAACACCATCGTTAGTTATGGTATTACAATACTGCAACTATGGAATTATAGTATTACAATACCACAAGTCATGAATCATGATATCATGATACATTAGATTAGGGAATCATAGTTTTTTCATAATCGAGAGGTTACAGTCATAGTTATATAAAACCATAAAACATGATTGGTGATATCATCAATGTTGCTAGTTAGGGTAAAATTGCAAATAATGATATTGTTGTGGGTGGATAAAATGGTTAGAGAATGGAGGGATAGAAAGTTAAGCTAGGGGCTTAAGTGATAAGGAGGGGAGATTAGGGAGTTGGATGATACAAATAGGAGGGGGGTAATGAAGTGTTGATGTTAGTTAAGATTTAGTGAGTTAGTTAGAGTTAAGTAGGATGGATGTAAAGTTAGCTCATTAGAGGTGTAAGTGAGTTAGGGAAGGGACTTAAGATAGGGGTTAGATTATTGAGTTAGATGATTGGATAGGAGGTGGAAAGGAGGATAATTTATTTAGGATTAGCTAGGGGACATTAATATAGATTATGGGGTTCAGGGTTTGGGGTTTAGGGTGAGTATTGGGGGTTAGTGGAATGAGAAAAAAGTGGTAGGTTAAAAATGAATATGTGAATTGGATAGGTTTAGTGATGGGATACATGATTGGTGCAGGAGGAGTTAAACATGATGGCTTATTTACTGTGGTGGCCTAAGGTATTGCATGAGGCATATTATGGTGTGCTAGATTTGGTGGGGTTGTATTATGTAGCGACCATGGTTGTGGTATGGATTGATCATGCATTGATTACAACATTAGTAGAGCAATGGCACTCAGAGATGAGTACCTTCCATTTCATGATAGGGGAGATGAATGTTACATTAGAGGATGTATATCAGATCTTGTAGTTATTGATGATAGGGAATTAGATCTACTAATGATCACACATACTGAGTATGATAGTATAGAGATTGGTAACGGGTTGCAGTTTAGTTTGCAATACCAATGGGTAGATATCAAAATATGTATGTAGGAGGGGACCATCGATAGGTTGAACCTAGTGGTGATGTCTCTTGTTATTGGCATACTCTTATCGGACAAGAGCGAACAATGGTTCCACTTGAGTCTTGGAGATGTTGTTTCAAACATGGTATAGGATTTTAGAGTGTTTATTTGGGGGCTAGTGGTGTTGGATCATTTGTATTAGGAGTTACACTTGGGTGCCTATAGGGGATCTATGAGCTTGGGTCAATAAATTTTGTTATAAATTTGGAGTTGGGAGTACATAGCTATCCAGTGGCCACTAGGTACTCAGGCAATGAGGCAGTCACATGAGCATATCATGTTTGGTTGGTATATTCTATTAGGCATGCAGAGAGACCATGCAAGGGAGATGAGGTTTTACAGACAAGCCTAGGATGGGATACATCCTGATCATACCATTTGGATGCCGTTTAGGGGACTTCAGTTTGGATGGGAGGATAAGGCAGAGGTGACATAATACATGCTGATAGAGTGATACCTAACAGGTAGGAGGTATTTTATTATATAGCAATATAGGACTGATCAAATTTAGAGATAATTTAGGCTCCTTTATGATGTGTCAGGTGAGGATCATATATTTACTTAGAGTGGTCAAGAGAGGCCACAGTGGGGGAGAGTGGTGGATAGAGCTATAACATGTGCAAATTATGATAACCTTGCCTTGATCCCATGGTATTTTTTGACACCCATGCTATATCCATGTGTGATAATAAATTATATTGCATGGTGGGCCCAAAGGATACCAGTGATAATACTAAAGCATAGGGCTAAGGTTTAGAGAGGAGTGGTTAGAACCCAGAGGAGTGGTTAGGAGGGTTCTATAGGCACATGAGAGGTTACAGAGATAAAGAAGAGAAAAAGTCCAAGTGCAGGATGCCTAAAATGGATAGAGAGGTCCAGATGATATGGATGTAGATGGAGGGGACCATGGAGGTCTAGATGGGGATCAAGTAATAGTGATGACTTATGCTAGAGGGAGTGGGACTCAGGCTAGTGAGAGTAACACACCAGTTGGGTTGAGTGGGAGTGGTGATGAAGCAGGAACATCCCATCCACCATTGATCGAGGATGTGAGGTCCTTACTAATGCATCCTAGGATATAGGTACATGCACATGTATCTGAGATAACAAGGATTGCCATGAAGAGAGACCATCTCAACACCTAGTTATAGGGGTAGATGATATAGAGGGATGAATAATTAGCCTAGGCATAGGGATAGGTTACTAGTTCATAGGGATAGGTTACCTCTTTACAATCTCAGATAGCTATGTTATAGATACAAATATGGAGTTGAGATATGAATATTACCAAGTTACAAGATTAGATTAGTCAAATGCAGACTCAAATCAAGGATTTGATAGGGGAGGTACATGTGGCTGATAGGGCCAAAGAGGAGCCAGATACAACTATGTTAGCAGGTGAGATGGGTGATTTTGTGTAAAAAATTATGAGTTTCATGCATGAGGCACCATACTAAAGAGACTTGTATGAGGTAACAGTGCCACTTGAGCAGTGTGCACCTACATTCAAAGCCAATTCATCACAGTCAGTACAGTAGTGACCTAGAGGACCACTAGGAGCCTAGTGGAGACTATGTGAGACAGTGTATATGGATGTTATTTATTTATTTAGCAAATCTATGCCCATGTGGCCCATATATTGTATATATTTTTTGACATGGATTCCATGTGGACATTTGGGATTATTATATATGATGAGATTTTGATGTGATGTGATGTGTCATGCTTTACGATGTTATGACTATGCATTATTATGTTTCTATTTTATGAGATGATTGTGGATATTTGTATTTGTGTTTTATGTTTATACATTGTGATACAAATGGTTAGTTAGATATTGATGTATGCATTTGATTAGATGATATGATAGATAGATGAGTTACTTATGTGATGATGTAGTATGATTTATGGATTATATGTGAACTTATGAGATGTTATGAGATAGATGTTTTTATGGATGTCATGATATTGATTTATATGGATGTGATGTTATGTAATTTGAATGGGATCTATTTATTTGAAATAGTAAAATTGAATAAAAATGCTAATCAATGCGATAAAGAAAGATAACCCATTGTTAATTAATGTTTTATGTCTCACAAATTGGGGTAACAATCCTCCTGCACCAAAGAGGTGGGCAAGAATGGGATGGTCGGATGATTAGGTTAGACAAAAAAGGTTAGACTAGATGGTGATAGGATGGGGGGTAATGGGATGGGTGGCAATTTTTGAAGCCATTAATAATGTATGCAATCTATTTTAATATTACACTGGTAAAAAAATGTGTGCCAATGACATGATAGAAGTCAAAGGCATATTGAAAATATGGTGAGTGGGGAACTCTATTTTGAAGTGACTTTGCCCAAGATAAGCTAGGGAGTCACTTACACCATCCTCATTCCCATTAAGTATAAAAGATAAAATATATACAAAAAGAAGTAAATGACAATCTAGCTACTCTATATAAGACTAAATGACTAAGAAAATAACCACACACATTCAAAACACACAATCTCTCTCTCTCTCTCTCTCTCTCTCTCTCTCTCTCTCTCTCTCTCTCTCTCTCTCTCTCTCTCTCTCTCTCTCTCTCTCTCTCTCTCTCTCTCTCTCTCTCTCTCTCTCTCTCTCTCTCTCTCTCTCTCTCTTGCATGCACGCGCGTGTGCACACACACATTACAGATTAAATATCATGTAAAATTAAAAAAAAGACAAAATAGAATAAAGGTAGGGATAAACAAAATGGATATACAAGTGATAGTATTAAGTGATTACAATGAAATGATTATGTACAATGTTCCTAAGGACAACAAGGGATATGTACATGGGGTATTTTTTGCTCAAAATTATTGGATTGAAACAAATATCCAATCAAATTAGAAGTAACTATGTATGGGGCCTAGTGTAGTTGATCAAGATTAAGTGACATAGTGTATGCGAGACCCCAAAGTGATATGTATTATTGACCCTTCCATAATGATAATGTTAGTGGGAGATTTTAGACCGTGGCTTAGGGTTAGTGAGAGACAAATGAGGAAAGAATTAGTTGGAGGCTAAGAGGATACATAATTATCAGAGGATGCGATGGGGGGTTGTATGAGGGTATGATAGGATGGATGATATATGGAAATGGATAGAGAGACTCCATAAGAAACCTCAAAAAACATTTCCCTCACACAACAAGCAATGACTTTTCCCCAATTTTAAATATTTGTCTCTTATGTCTGTGTAAGCCTATAATAGATTCCCACTTTAAAGACCAAGGTTAGGGATGGGATAATGGAGTGGAATGAAAAGAGGAAACATGGAATGGAAATGGATATGACCTCAAGAGTGGGGACCCATATATATATGTAGATTGTAGCCTATCAAGTATAAAAGAATTTTAAATGTATTATACGCATGGGCTCATCAAGCTCTTCACTATCTAGTGTAGCTAACTAGTAGGCTCTTGATCCAAACTTAGCAATTATTATATAGGGCCCAAGCCAATTGGCTTCAAAATTTCCCTTTTTATCCCTATCTGCATTAGTAATTTTTTAATTCTATTTTAGGATTAGATCACTTACCTTCAACTCTCAAGACTAGAGTTTCTTGTGGTATTGTCCTTTAAATCTATTCTGATATGCTCGTAGGTGATTTCGGGCCCTTTGATGCTTTTCATATATAAGTTCTAGTTCTTGTAGCCTTTCTTGTCTAAAATTGTGATTAGTGATGATGCCTCATAATGATATACATAAAGAGGTGAGCTCCAATTCTATAGGCAAGATGGCTTCTATTCCATAAACCAAAGAATATAGAGTAGACCCAGTGGGTATTTAGACACTTGTTCTATAAGACCAGAGTATAGGATATAATTGAAAGTGTCAGTTCCTTCCTACATCATTGACTATTTTCTTGAGAATCTTGATAAGGGTCTTATTTTTAGCTTTAGCTTGTCCATTCCCCTAGGGGTAATAGGGTGTAGAAAAGTGTTTCTTGATATGATAATGCTTGTATAGGGCCTCAACTTCTTAATTTTTAAAGTACTTACCATTATTTGATAGGTTGTTGGTTGGAATTCCAAAACAATAAATGATCTAATTCAGGATGAATTTGGAAATCTAGAGACTTGTGGTGTAAATTAGTGGCATAGCTTCAACCCATTTGGTAAAATATTCTATAGCTGTGATAATAAACTTGTTTCCATCAGAGGGCATATGATTTATCTTTCCAATCAAATCTAATCCCCATATAGAAAATGGCCATGGACTCATAATAGGTTTCAATTCTTTTGTGGGGGTATGGATAAGATTACCATGTTGTTGGTAAGCTACACACTTTCACACATATTGGCAGGTCTTATTCCATGGTAGGCCAATAGTATCTAGTCTTGAGTAATTTCTTAGCTAGGGCCATCCCACTGACATGGTCACCATAGATATCATCACGAACCTCCTTGATCGCAAGAGTATCCTCTTTTGAGGTCAGGCATCTCAATAAGATCCCTTCATAGCCTCTCTAATAGAGCATGTTGCCAAGGATATTGTAACAAGATGTGTAGTGGATGAAGGCCTTACATTGATGGTGATTGAGGTTTGGTGGAAGGATTTTTTCATGGATATAGTTATAGATATCATGATACTGGGGGAGATTGGGATCGAGAATATCGCAAATTGGTAGAGGATCCATAGATTGATGGACTAGTAAGATCAAATGTTTAATGAAAAAATTCCCTTCAAGGACGTCTTCAGGGAGGTCAATTAAAGTCCCAATAATATCCGTGGAACAAAATGCCTTGTTACTCCCCCTTAGTACTTGTTCAAATTTAATAGACAAAAAATTTTGCTTTAACTTATCCACCAACTACTTATAGGGGAGTAATTTTTCATTTATGGTTTGGAACTCTTCATTGAGTTTCTTGATTATTAGCTGTGAGTGAAGAAATACTTGGAAGTGTTCGATGTTCCACTAAATGGCTAATTAGAGGCTAATAATTAAAGCCTCATACTCAAAAATGTTATTGGTGCATGGAAAATCCAATTGGAAAGCCTTAGGGATAAGGTCTCCTTGTGGGGTTACCAAAAGGATATTGGTTCCCAATCCATGTGTCGTAAAAGATCCATAAAAATATAGCTTCCAACCATTATATTATATGGTATTAATTATGGATTCATTAGGGAAGGCTATGATAAGAGGATTAGTATATACAAGAGGTGCCTCTGCGAGTTGATCCATAATTGCCTATCTTTTGATCACCTTTTGGTGAACATATTCTATGTCAAATTCACTGAGCAACATTATCCATTTGGCCATTCATCCTATGAGAGCCAATTTTGATAGTAGATATTTAAGAGGATTGACTTTAGCTATAAGCTAAACTTAGTTGTTGAGAATATAGTGTCAAAGATTTTGTGAGGCAAAGACAATGTCTAAGCAAGCTTTTTCAATGGAAGTATAATTCAGCTCATAGGATCTCAAGGTGATAATTAGATAATAAATATCCTACTCCTTTCCTTCATAATTATGTTGTGAAAGAAGGGTATCTATTGCATAAGGTGTGGTAGATATATATAAGAGCAAAGGCCTTCCCATGACTAGTGATTATAACATAAGAGGATTTGCTAGATATTTCTTGAGATTATCAAAGGCATAATGACATTCAGAGTTCCAATTAAAGAGAGTCCCCTTCTTCAAAATATGGGTGAAGGGATGGAATTTTCCTGATAGCTAAGAAATGAATCACAAAATAGCCTATAACTTGCCCTGAAGACTCCCAAGTTGCTTCAGATTGCGAGGAGGAGGCATTTCCATAATGGCTTTAGCCTTAGCTGGGTCCACTTCTATGCCTCTCTTAGAAACTATGAATCCTAATAGCTTGCCTGAGTTAAAACCAAGCACACATTTCTTTGGATTCAATCTGAATTTATATTTACATAGTCATTCAAATATCCTTCTTAGAGCCACATGATGCTCAAATCAGAGTCTAGACTTCCCCAAGTTGTTATCAACATAATCTTCAACAATGTCATGCATCATATCATGGAATATAATAGGCATTTCTTGTTGATAGGTAGTGCCAAAAATTTTGAGACCGAAGAGCATTACTTGATAACATAAGGTTTTCCATGGAGTAATGAAAGCAATTTTATGTTGATACTCAGATGCGATTTTGATTTGGTTATAGCCCAAAAATCCATTCATGAGGGATAACATTTCATACCCTATAGTTGAATCCATGATCATATCTGTATATAATAAGGAGAATTCATCTTTAGGGCATGCCTTGTTGATGTCCTAGAAGTCAATATAAATTTGAGTCCCACCTTGTGGCTTGGCCATGGGAACAATGTCAGATATCCGATTGGAGTAATCAATAGGTTGGATGAATCCTACTTCTAAGAATTTTTTTAATTCCTCCTTTACTATTAAGGCCACTTTAGGGTGCATTTTGCATAATTTTTTATTGATTGGTTTGGCATTAAGATGAACAATTAAATAATGCATGACTAAGGAGGGATCAAGTCTTGGTATGTTGTAATAGCACCATGCAAACATATCTATAAATTCCTTGAGTAGATCAATAATGATTTGACATTCTTCATGCATAAGAGTTGCCCCCAATTTGACTATTTTAGGATGTTATTCAGATCCAATGTTGACTTATATGACCTCCTCAATGAGAGAGGGTGTCTGATCTTGAATACAGGTTGGAGGTAATAGTAAATCCTAGATACCTGAAGCAAAATCTTCTGAGAGTCTTATGTCTATTTTAGTATAAGATTCTGATTCATCTAAAATATGTGGAAATCATTTTAGACTTTGAGGTGGCTCTTCTTCTTCATAATCCTCTTCTTCAATTTGGTTAAGGGATGTTTTTTGTTCCCTAAAGTAAGTTGATTAACAAAGATTAATAGAAAAGTGTTTCTTATGATTGTCGAAAGGCATAAAATCCTAGGCTCCTATATATTCTAGGATGGCCTCATCACTTTGGCACTCATCGAAGGATGGCTCAGGTCATTGATCCTAGTCTATTAATGAAGGGTAATAAAGGGATATATCAATGGTGGTGATAGTGGTATCGTGAAAAAGGTTATGGAAGCAATATCTTCATAAAGGATATAAATGTATTCCGTCTCAACTTCTTCATCAAAAAAATACTCCTCAAGGACTAAAGTAGTATCCACAATGATATTTTTTAAGTCAATTCAAGATTTTTTTACCCTAGACCAAGATATTTTGGATGTTCTTGAACCGCTCCAGGCTCAATCCTGCCTTGTTCGTGTCTCCCTAGTCCTTTTCCTTGATAATGCATATTTTGTAGTATTTTTTGAATTTGGGGGTATTTTTGTCTATGAAATATAAGGGCCTCATTTTTTGGAATAATCCATGTTCATTAAATTCATCAATATATTCTTATGATAATAGTCCCATACTAGAAAAGGTCGTTAGTCCAAACTGATAGCTGATAGGATTATTCTTCATCATAGCTAGGGAATAGTAGATACATAGGAAACGAGGCAAATCACCTACATAAAAGGTTTTATATTTGTATTCCCTATAGCCCGTGGATGTGATTTTAAGTCAGGTGACATTTAGTAATGGATTAGAAGTAGGCATTAAATCATCGAGGTATACATATTTGGTAGGTGTTGGCTTTGGAGAGGAGCTATATGTGCTAGGATAATATCATGAGGATTGGGATTGACCCATTTGGTAGCTATGAAAATGCTCAACTTCCCCAAGAATGGTGACTTCCATGCCAAAGTTGGAGAATTTTAGACATTGGTGGAGAGTGGATGGGATTGTTTACATTTCATGGATCCACGGATGACCCAACAATAGATTATGTGTAAAATTAACATTCACTACATGAATCAAGGTTTGATGTACAATGGGTCCCACAATAATGGGAAGATATATGGTGTCTACAGATGATCGTTCATTGTCATTATATTCTTTAATCATGATTAGAGTAGGTCACAAGGAAGCTTCAAAATACCCCAATTTATTTAAGAAATCTAGATTACATAAATTCAATGTAGACCCTCGATTTATGAGTACCCAAGGGATGTGATAGTTGTAGATGGATATTTCTATGAACAATGGGTAATTGTGATGTGGGCCAATGGGAGACATGTCTTCAGAACTGAATAGAATTTGTTTCAAAGGGGATAAATGACCCACTAATGCTTAGGATTGATTTGTGTCAATATTTTGAGGGACTTTTAGATCATTCAAGACTTGATTTAGGATCTCTCGATGCACAGATGATGTTTTGAGAAGATCCATGAGTGATATTTAAATAGGGGCCTTTTCGAGTTGTTGGGTTATATCATAAGGCTTATTGGAAGATACAGTGACTTTCTTGGATATATTAGCTTTTTGAGATGTGGATGTAGATAGGTCCTTTGGTGGTGCCCTAAGAACTACAATTTTTTTGTGGCATGTAGTAACTACACAGTCGGTTATGGCCCAATTGATTTTTAGTATGGTGGATGATGGTGGAGTGGGCTCTTGGGGGTTATGGATTTTAATGGTATACACATAGTGGTATGGGATGGTGTGATAATTTGTATAATTGGAAGTGGATCCCTAACCTTGGTCTCTTGGTGGATTTCCTTGTCTCTAACCATGCTTGGGTAAAGGATCCTAATAAATATCGAGTTGTGAGTTTTTTGACTGGTTAGGAGATCCTAAATATAGTGTTTTAATTGCATAAATTTATTTATGTCATGACCTTTGACTCTATGATATTGATATAATTTGTCCTCGTGATACCATTCAGGTTGAGTTTTACTATCATCCAAAGGTCAGATCTCAAGGAGATTAATCATGTTATCAGTGATCAATTTCTTAAGGACTACTTCAACAGGCACTTCTAGGATTGTAAGAGTCTTTTTCCTATTCAAGGTTTTGGTTTATCTCATGAGACTCTGACGGAGGAGACATTTTGATAATTTTTGGGAGTCCTCTTTTGAAATGTTTGAACATGTTGTTTGGTGTTTGTAACTCTGTCTCCAACAACATTTTTATTTTTATTGAATATTTTTTATTTACCTGAGGAGGAGTTTTCTTGATGTTGATTATGTTTATTTCGGGTCTACAATTTGATTGCTCCTTTTTCAATAAATGCTCTCTCAGTTTGTATCCCCTTTTAGATAATCTCATCAAAGGATTTGGCACATTGTAGTTTCAATTGATATTTCAGCTATGCATTGAGGTTGTCAATAAATATTTTGTCCAACTCGTTTTTCGGTATTGTACATAGAAAGTGGCTTGCTAAGATTCTCTAGAAGTTTAAGAGACAAGCCAAACTTTCCCCATTCCTTTGCTTGGTGTTTTAGAAGTCTATAATGGAAACACCATGTTCTATGTTGAATGAGAAATGTCTCACAAAATGTTAAGTCAATTATCCAAAACTAAATAGGATCCCTTTGGTAAATGCATGAACCATTCTAGTGTTGGTCCTATGAGAATCTTTGGGAAAAGTCTTAGTAAGTATGCGTCATCATATGCAACCTCATGACAATCCACATAAAATTCTTGAACATGATCACGGGGATCTCCTTTCCCTCTATATTTTTCAAATTTGGGTACCTCAAATTGAGGTGGGAAATGAATTTGTAAAATCCTAATATCTAAGGGAGAAGAGCAGAAATATTCATATTTATATATCATTGTTTGTGTGTGAGGGTAAATCTATTGGAGTGTCTATTTCATCATTTTCCATTCTTGTGAGAATGATGGATCTATAAGTGGATAAGAATTTTGGGCATGACTTGTGTGTGGTCTATTAGAATTATGGACATTTTTTCTTGGAGATGATGGTCATTGATTTTGTGTTTGGAATTGGAAGGATAAGGGATTAATTTATTGTGTGAATTGGTTCAATTGATCCTCTAAGGTGATTTGTCTCCTATTAGCCTCGATGCAATTATTTTGGAGAGGCACTTGTTATTCTTAGTCTTCAAGTTCTTGTTTGTGGTCCACAATTTCCTCTTCTTCATGTGCTTGAATAGTATGAACATGTTGATGGGGAGTATTAGGTTGAGTGGATGGGTAGACTAAATGTTGCAAAAGTTTGTGATCAAATCTTAGGGGTTGTTTATCCCCCATTCTGATGACTTGGGCCAAAATTTTCACACACACACACACACACACACACACACACACACACACACACACACACACACACACACACACACACACACACACACACACACACACACACACACACGCACACGCACACGCACACGCACACGCACACGCACACGCACACGCACACGCACACGCACACGCACACGCACACACGCACGCACACACGCACGCACACACACACACACACACACACACACACACACACACACACACACACACACACACACACACACACACACACACACACACACACACACACACACACACACACACGCGCGCGCGCGCATGCACGTGCGCGCGCACACACACACACACATACTGATCATGCTCTAACTTCATCACTATGGAATAAGTCATTTGTAAATCAGTTATCTTCTCCTCTGAGAGTGTGCATATCACTATGTATTATCATGATCTTGGTTTCAATCACCTAAATTCCCCAAAAATTCATTCTCTTGGTTGGATACTTATCTCATTTTAAGGATTTGGGCATAGGTTCTCATTGGCATGATGAATGATGAGGGTGTTATGAGAAAAGTAATTGTGTGTGTTTTTAATGTAGGATGATGGGAGAGGATGTAGCTTTGAATACTAATTATGTCTAGAAATCAAATCTAGGAGTGGTCAAATAAGGCAAATGTGGTGATTTTAGACTTAGAGAGATGTGAAGACTAATGTGACCAAGGATTATCAAAATCCAAGAACCTTACAAGGGTTCAATCTAGCATTGAGGATAAAGATATGATGTGATCAAATGCCTTTCACACTAGCAAAAGGATGATTGGATGAGTGCTAGGTATGAAGAGGCATTGATAAGGAAGTGATGGGTGCTAGATTAAAGACTTGTCAAGGTTATGTATGTTGATAATACCTAGTCAAAGGATGATAATGAAGAGTGGAGAGATGAGTGACCACTAAAATTTGATTTCATGACTAATGTTGTATCCAAAGGTGTGAATGGAGGATATGAGATGGATGTTTGATGTGGTTTTAGAATGGGATTTTATCCTAGGGGTGTCTAGGTGTTTTAAAACAAAAATAGGAGTGGCCAACTCAATTCACAAACAACATAGGTTTTAAGCATGACATTCAAACAACACACTTAGCCATAAGTCCTAATATAGTAAACTAACGTGGGTGTATAACCCAAAATTTGCATCATATAATGACTTCATGGGTGAGGCTATAGGCCAGTGACCCCTTACAAAATCAACCAAACCCTCTAAACCCCATCTACACTTAATGGCTTCTTAGGATCTGATCTTGACTCCGGTAGTGAAATGCCTATTACAATCGAAAAGGTCCTAATCTAGGTTTACACAAAGGTTTCTAAGGGATCCCTTGATATATGTTAGGTACAGTGGTGCCTAAGTTCATATAGGATATTGTCTAATGTTTGGTTTAGATATTAACTCTTCCCTTTTATGGATGATTTGTATGGGGTCAACCACTTGGCCTGATGACATCTATCCCTGTTATTTATACTCTACTAAAACATAGAATTTGGTTGAATGCATAGTGATAAAATCCATGACACCAACCCCTAGTGACTAATCCCATGCATGGGGATGATTTCCACGTCATGTACTATCCTAGACTCAATGGGTTAACAAACAAGCAAAAGCACAATTAATTTTCTTGATTAATTACCTATGTGAGGAAACAAAAAATAAATGATCAAGTCACAAATCACACAATATACACAAGCAACAAGACTAAATTATATGATTTTGGCACCCTCCTACAAACACAAGATATAGAAAAACAAATTTGGTGCCTTTGTCTTGAGGGGTCTTGCACAAAAGAGATTATTATTCTGATTCAAGATAAAGCCACTATTCCCTTGCAAAATCATAATTACATAGTCAATTCAAAGTAAAATCACAACTAGAGACTAAGTTATTGAAATTGTTTATCAAAACCACATATCACAAGTCATGATATTTCCATAGTTATTTAACCATGATGGTCAACAAAAAGGCTCCTATAAAATTGTGATTATTAGTGCACAACCACAATTGTAAAAGCAATGTCGCTACATCAATATTAGTGTTATTACAAAAAAAGTATAAAACTATTTCTAATTTTGAACTAAAGTAGATGCATAAGTGATTATGATAGATTATTTATATGCTTTATAAATTACTATAGATAGCTATAGTAGATCAATCTATTAGATATGTATAAAATAATTATTAGGAAACCTAGATGAATTTTTTTAGTGAAAATGAATAGATCCACACACCCAAAATTTATAGAACAACAAAGTATATCTATTATATTTGCCCTAGGAATCTGTGTTACCAGTTGAAAATTTTAAACAATAATCAAGACTTCAACCTAAAATTATTAAATTATAATATTGCTACTAGTAAAGCAATATCATAATTTTCTATTTAAAACTGCCACTACATAAATAACAGTATTGTAGTAGGGGCAAAAAGGTTAATGATGCACTATTTAGTTTGTATATGATCCCTTTTGTACCTTTCCTTCCTATCAACCTATACACAACAAGTGTATGCAAAAAAAAACTTTTTCAAAATATAGTTAGGAAAAATTATCTTAAAAAACCACAAAATAGTTAGGTAAATTTGCCATAAGGATTATATGATTACTGTTTCTCCTATAAGTCAGAGAATGATAAGATAAAAACCTATAGATCAAAGATTAATAGGCAGAATTTTACCAATTTGGATGGAAATATCAATATTATAACTTTTGATGGTGATATCATAATTCACAAGTCAATACCACAATTTTTTGAAGTAATGATATTGAGACTCAATAATTAAAATCTAAGTCTTCAACCAAGCCTACTTCCCTGCACATAGAAGAATAAATACCTCTATCTAGAAATACAAGGTAGGTAAATAGGACTACACAGAGGTTAGAAATGGTAGAAAATCAATTATGTTAAGCTAACACAGTATTCCTACAAAACTATGATAAGAGACATAATATCATGATTACCAGCGCAATGTCACTAAGTTAGATGTAGCATTATTACACGAAGGTAACAACCTACCAAAATTAATACCATTAGAAATTAAATTCATGGTTAATGCAAATCACTTAAATGTTGCAATATCATGACTACAATATCATAAATACTAATGCAATATGATAATTCTCCTGTACGTGATGATTTTATCAATTCTAGAATTTGTTTCTTGTCCATTTGCACCTATAAGTCACAAAATCACCTCTAACAAGCACAATAGGTTGAATTTATGGAGTATTGCCACTGTGGTCACCAAATATTTGAGTTTATTTTGGATTCTTTTCTATATTAGTATTTTTAGCAATAAAAACCCAAAATGGAAACAACTTTAAAGAAAAGGATAAAGAGACAATAAAATACTTACATTGGCATTACTTACCATCATCTTGTCTCTTATAACTCCTTTTCAAGAATGCCAAAATGATTTTGAATGCAAAATGAATGGATTGTTGGATTGCTTGATTGAGCTTGATAATGGCTTCAATGGATTTTTGGCTTGTTGTGGCTATGCCAAGGCTATGGGAGTGCTTCAATGATGGATGCAAGTATGCTCTCAAGGCTTCCAAGTTTCAATTTTTTTTCAAGTTAGTTGGTCATGGAGGTATGACTTGTTTATATAATCTATGGGAGGGAAAATCAATGGCTCAATTTTATTCTTGAGTTCATTGAGATCAATGGTTGGAGATTTTCAAAGGAACTTTTAATTCCTTGGAAACCTCTAGAATAGAAGATTCTAGATGAGAAAGTTTAAATTAGAGGATATTCTATAATTCTCCAATTCTAGAATCTCCATTAGAGAGTAGAGGTGTAAGAATAGCTAGTTTAGTAGAGTGGTAGATGGGTAGGTGAATAAAAAGTATTTTTAAATTGGTAAGTGGATTAATGAGTAGGTTAGTAGGTAAGTAGGCTTAGTTAGTGAGATAACGAGGGTGATTAATTGGTTGTAAGGGTGAAATAAGGTTTATGGTATGTAAGAGATTTTATGCAGGGGTTGGGATATTAATTAACTGGCTAGGGAATATAATTATGTGTTAAATTAGTAGGTTTAATGGGATTATTAGGGAAAGCAAATTTAGGTGCATACATATATAAACACATTAAGAGCATTATTTGTTTATACTCATGGATGAGAATAGAGGTTTTTCTTTTTATAAACACTTGGTTTAAAATAAAATGTGCAACGTTGAAAGTGTTGCATATAATTTTAATATAGATACATTAGTGAATGCTATTTAGTTATACTCATGGATGAGAATTGATGTTTTTCCTTTTGTGAGCACTTGATTTAAAACAACACATGCAACATTTAACTTGTGTTGCATATAATCAGTTAAAATGATATCAACATAGGTAAAGATCATTACTGGATGAGAATACAGGTTTTTCCTTTTGTGAACTCTTGGTTTAAAACAACACATGAAAAAAAGTTATACATATAATTTTGATGTAAACACACTGGTGAGTGTTATTTGGTTATACTCATGGATGAGAATAGAGGTTTTTATTTTTATGAACACTTGGTTTAAAATAGCACATGCAACATTGAAAGTGTTGTATATAATTTTAATATAGATACATTAACAAATGCTAACTTTAGTTATATTCATGGTTGAAATTGAGGTTTTTCCTTTTGGGAGTAATTGGTTTAAAACAACACAGGAGTTAAAATGATATCAGCATAGGTAAAGATCATTATTGGATGAGAATAGAGGTTTTTCTTTTTGTGAGCACTTAGTTAAAAATAACACATGAAGCATTGAAAGTGTTATATATAATTTTGAGATAAACACATTAGCGAGTGTTATTTCATTATTCTCATCATGGATGAGAATAGAGGTTTTTATTTTTATGAACACTTGGTTTAAAATAACACATTCAACATTGAAAGTGTTGCATATAATTTTAATATAGATACATTAGCAAATTTTATTTAGTTATACTCATGGATGAGAATTGAGGTTTTCCTTTTGTGAGCACTTCATTTAAAATAACACATGCAACAATGAAAGTGCTGCATATAATGAGTTAAAATGATATCATCATAGGTAAAGATAATTATTTTCAATTCTCAACATGCAATTTTCATGCGTCCATCAATTCAAACTCACCATTAAAATAATGTGGTGACATCAAATTATACTAATGACCATATTTCCTTAGAATTCATGTTAATTGTCAACTTGTAATGAATATAATTGGTTATAGTGTGTACATATTATTTCCTGGGTGTTTTATATCATGTATGTGCTTTGTTATGTGTATTTTCAAAATCCTACCTTTTGGGTTGAAAATGGCTTGAATTCCTAAGTCTAAGGCCTGGACCTACAAACACACAATTAAATTCAAGTTTTTGATTGAAAGTAAAAAAACCTAACTTCCATAATCATAAACATTATGAATTTCAATGAGACATTTCATAAAATTATTACTAAAATGTCTAGCACACTCTCCTCTTTCTAAGTATATGATTTTTTTTTTTTTTTTAATAATAAATATTTTTGGACTATTTGAAGGTTTCCATCTATGTTGGTTTCTAACTATGTATTTTTTAGGCCACTATATGCTGCAACTATACATGTCTATATATGTTTATGTATTTTTTAGATTTAAATGCAAAAAAAATATATGGTCACAAACTAAACCTAATTCTATACATATTCCTAAAATTAAAAATTAAAACAATAGGTAGTTAGGGGGTCGTACGGCTAGCTATCCATTTTTTTATTAGTTTTCAGGATAGATTAAATTATAAAATTAATTAAAAATATATAATTAATTTTTTTATAAATATATAGATCACAAATGATATGATCTTATCTAAATTTGCACCAAAGGGTTTCAAACAATACCAAGCAATTTTAAATAAAATGAGGAGCCACATGGTTAATTATCTTCTATGCTTTTCTAAACAACATGAGTTCTTCTAAATTTTTTTTATATGTTTGACCTACTTATACTTAACCATTTAAAAAAAATAGTGTTTTAGAAATTAGATTTGAAATACTAAAATTCCTGATCTTATGCCATCTTTAAATTTTGAGTGTATCCATCTCAAATAATATACAGAAGTTGAGATGTCTCAATTTTTAGAAGAAGAAATAAAACATATCCATGGGTAGGCCCCTTTTTGTCCCCCAATTTTTTGCGCTTATCCTAATCATCCAAATGTGTTAACAATTATATCTTTTATAGGTTTTGAGGTGCCTTATAGCCTCAATGGACCAATTGTAAGACTATATGGGGCTAGGATTGTCCTAGAAATAGGCTAAAATGTATATTTTTTCCAAATAACGTAAATTAGGGATAAGATACTTATATTAAGGGTCTTGTCCTAGATTTAGATGTATACGTAATTATCAATTTTAAATAAAATGAGGAGCCACATGGTTAATTATCTTCTATGCTTTTCTAAACAACATGAGCTCTTCTAAAAAAAAAAATTAGATGTTTGACCTACTTATACTTAACCATTTAAAAAAAATAGTGTTTCATAAATTAGACTTGAAATACTAAAATTTGTGATCTTATGCCATCTTTAAATTTTGAGTGTATCCATCTCAAATAATATATAGAAGTTGAGATGTCTTAATTTTTAAAAGAAATAAAACATATCCATGGGTAGGCCCCTTTTTGTCCCCCAATTTTTTGTACTTATCCTAATAATCTAAATGTGTTAACAACTGTATTTTTTATAAGTGTTGAGGTGCCTTATAGCCTCAATGGACCAATTGTAAGACTATATGGGGCTAGGATTGTCCTATAAATAGGCTAAAATGTATTTTTTTTCCAAATACCATATTCAAATGTGTTGATTTCCAGTGCTTTGACATAGGTCACCACCTACAAGTCTTATTTTCCATAAATAGTATCCACAATCAATTTAAAAAACCATAGTGGGTTGATGATGGGAGTTGAGATCATGGCATAAAATTATAATTGTTTATTCAATTGTGAAATTACCTAATGATCTTCAAGATGTGTGTGTGTGTGTGTGTGTGTGTGTGGGTGTGTGTGTGTGTGTGTGTGTGTGTGTGTGTGTGTGTGTGAGAGAGAGAGAGAGAGAGAGAGAGAGAGAGAGAGAGAGAGAGAGAGAGAGAGAGAGAGAGAGAGAGAGAGAGAGAGAGAGAGAGAGAGAGAGAGAGAGAGAGGGTCTTGTCCCAAATTTAGATGTATACACAATTTCCTCACCTTGACATGAGTATGTGAGTCAGATTCATGCATACATAAATGTATAACTATAAATAATTGAAACACACAACTCCATTTACCTAGGAAAGGATGAAGGTTTTTTTTATGCACACTTGATCTATTCTTCTATCCACATTGTTTAGATGATATACCTACAACAAATGTCAAATTCTACATGTAGTCAAACTATCAAAAAATGTAAATTTTAATTTTGAAATTTTTAATTTTAGTTTGAAAAGAGAGTATATATATGAATACACCTACTTGTTATCACTCCAAATGCCACACCAACAAAATTGTTTGATGGGTGTTGAAATATATCCAACATTTCTTTGTGAGTCCTTGGAACCTACTTTGACTTTTGTTATATGTTAAAACATAGCCAACCATTCTTTCAGAGTCACCAGCACCCAATCCACTTCTTGATCAAGGAAGTAGATAAAAATTGTTCAATTTTTTTCCACTTTAAAAATTAATTTTGAAAAAAATATAATATATACCCCATTTTGAAATGAGAGATGAAGACCTTACATTTAAATTACTCATCTCAAAATAGAAGGGTTAAACTCCACATAAGTTATAAAAAAATTATTTATATGAAACATTTTAAGATCCTAGAAACATATTAATTTTGAAAATTTTCCACCATCATAATGTTTTAAAAATTGTGTGTATTTTCAAGTTTAAATTATTGTGTAGCTATACCACATAAAATCATGTAAAGTGTAATCTAGCATAGGAAACTATTGGCCCATAATTTCAACCAAGTATAGTAGTGCACACCTAATTTTGCTAAATATTCATAGGGTGTAAGAGGCAAAAGTATTTTGGATTGTAGTGTATGACAAATAGGGCACTATGATTTCATCTACCAAACACTACCACAATTTTTACCTATGCCCATCAAATCACTTGAATCGAAAGGACCAAACAACTGAATGGAAAAGAGGTTACACAAAACATGGAGTGTAGTTAACAAGAAAGAGGTTGCACAAAATACAGAGTGCCAATTCAAGGGCTCCTATCTAGGAGAGTTGGTAAACAAAACTAGTATTTAGGCAATGTGGTATTTATGATAGTCCTCATTTAAAATGGCTTGAGCAGATCTAGCACAAGATTAATAAAATATAGGGATTTTTAGTTTAGGGAATTTACGATTAACAATTATTCTTTTTTAATTTATAAATAGTTTCACTCTTTTAAGGAGTGGATAATTATTCAATGTAATGGGAAAGTGGTGTGTTAAATCTATAAAATCCCACCTTGCATCTTAGTTTAAGGTGGTTGTTGTTATTGCTAGTTTTTTATGATAGTTTTTGGGGTTATTATGTATTGAAATATTTTTTTTTTATTACTTTTTCCATATACTCGATATTTTAATGCAAAGGGCTTAATGCTCCATTAATGGATGATTGTGTCATTTGATCTTATATTGGTGATATCTTTTGTTAATGATGTAATCTAAATTTGAACTACATATATGATTATTTCCCCTTGCCTTAAATGTTTACATATTTGCTTACTCTATTACCATCCTATAGTGAATCATGAATAAATATGTTTAAGTCATACTTTGCAACTATCCCAATGTGCCTCAATTGTCTCTCTCTTTGTAACTTGGTGAGTGCACAAACCTAATTTTGTGATATGTAAATGTGATGATTGCTAGTTATGAAAGTAAGCATACTATCACAAACATTTTTTTTGGTGTATAAGAAAATACCCAAGCATTTTGTTTCTATTTCTGAGAATATGTTGAACCAGTTGTAAAATATGGTGTTCAAATATGATTCACCCAATTTCTTTCGAAAACATTGAGAGGTGGCTAGTGGATGAAGAACTCAATGTTGTGAAGGATGATGTGAGCTTAGGAACATTATCTCTAAATATATGGGTGGAAGAGTATTTTTATGATCCTCTTTATGAAGTGTTTTTTCTTTTAATTGCCTAAGCACTTGCACACATGGATAACCATGTATGTTACAGGTTGAAGTATAAATTTTGGCATAAAAAACCTTTGGATGAAGGCATGGGTTAGAAAATTTTAGTGCACCAACAGAGTTTGGACCAAAGTAATGGGCATGTGGTGGAAAGGCACAAAAAATAGTTACTTATTGGAGTTTGTAGTCTCTATATATTCTTTCCTGGAAGAAGCATAATGTGAATTCTTCATTGAGCTAAAAAGACTTTTTATTGTTCAGTTACACTTGGAAATTTAGAAGCATATGGTCGAATATGACATTGAAAATCTTCCCATAGAGGCATAAACCTCCCCTGCACATGGTTCAAGGAGATAACAGAAGGAGAAAAGGGAAATTTTTGCATGATGTGTTAATAAAGTTTGGAAATACAAAGGATTTCAACATGGATATTAAATATGCCCGCGAGCTTAAGTAGTGCAAATATAATGCAGTCCCACAAAAAGTGATTGTCACCATGGATCATGTGAAGTTCGGAGGTAAATCAAGAAAATGCCATGAGGAACTTCATAGGATGGGAATGGATTGAGGAAAACTATTGTGCTAAGGAGACACACATCAATGAGATAGACACATACATCATTGGGTAGGGAGTCAATATGTTGAGAAAACTAGTTGGAGTTGATTGGGACATTTTGAGCATGTAGAACCATGTGTTATGTGTGGAATCACCCATACCAAGTCTACTCAAATTTTTGGCCTGTTCCTTTCTTCGTCAAATGGAGGCAAACCAAGGAAATCATGTAAATGGTCTCGAATGGTGGATTTTGTGAGAAAATAGGTCCAAAATAATGTTTTACAATATATTATACCAATAGTAAGACATGAGAGTCTATCAATGTTGGGCATTCCACAAACTATAAGTGATAGCTTGACTTTGTAGATAAATAGAAACATAGTAAGAGGGTCACTAGTTGCAACCAATGGTTCCTATCAATCTAGGAGTGAATCCAACCTCAACACAAACTATTTTAGGAGTGGGAGGATGTGTGCCCCCACCCAAAGTAAATATTGGTAGATATGATGAAATTAACCTTGAGGGAAGTCAAGTTTCAAATGCTCAAAAAACATGTAGTGTGTCATTAGCACAAGCTCCTTCCCCCTAGCATTTTATCTATAAAATGTCCATGATTATAGCCAAGTATCAAGGAGCATAGAATGTCACATAACATGCCCACAAGTGTGAAATAGTATGGTTCACCAAGGGCATCATCACACTAGAAAGAAAGGCAATCCAATTTGTAATTACACTATTGGATTGCACACATACTTGGTATCATAATTTTAATCCACAATATGCTATTGTGTATTATGACCTTATGAAAGATGTGCTCATAAAAAAGTTTGACATCCAAAAATTCAATCAGTAGATTATCTCAGGGGTCAAGGAAATAAAAAAGGACCTCACTAAGAGCATTCACACATATAGTGCAAGGTTCAAAACCATGATCTCCAAGCTTTCATTCAAAACCATGATCTCTAAGCTCTCATTCAAAACCTTCCATATAATTGTCCTACAACATGTGCAATAGTTCATTGCGAGTTTGCTCCTTCCTTTTAGGTGCGTACTCTAAATAAAGACCTTTATCAAGTCAAGAGAGTTTTTAAAAATAACATTAAAATATAAAATAGTTGGGAGCATAGACCTAATAACTAACCTATTATAAAAACAAAAAAAATAATAAAATTGTTAATAAATATAATATAAGACAAATTCAAGACAAAATCTTATAATTAATAATTACTAATAAATGCACTTAAGATGTCTATAATAATTAAGCTAAACATACTTAAAACTTTGTTTTCACATTTATTAAATGTTAAAGGAGGAATGATTAATGTTTTCATTAGGATTGCATGTCAACATATGATCTAATTGAACTTGTATTTTTTAAGAACCTTAAACCATATCGTTTTTTAACAAGTGCCACGTAGTGGCATGTTCTCCCTTTGGGTTGTAATGACAGTAGAGCATGATAGGAATCAAATTGTTGGTGTGACAAACACATAAGGAGGAGTGATATGGTAGAATTAGTCAGTAACATAACAGTAAAATGAGGATACAATTTAATCTATACTTTAACAAAAAAAAGTTTGAGGTGAAATACATGTAAGTCAAGCTCAACAGTTGTGAATATTATGAGACTCCAATAAGTGAACTTTAGCAGGAATGAATCAAGAAGCAGAATGACAATATTTTCAGTGCTATTTATTAGTTGATAAAAGCAAGGTGGTGAAAATTGAAGAAAGAAAAAATGCTTTCAGTTTTTTTTGCTTCCATGAATTCCATTCTTGTCTATTTATTTGAATGTTTATGCAGACAATCTTCTTTAGTGCAAATTCATCGATGATTGCAACGCCACAAAAGTGTATAATCTTCTTTGGGAGACGGAAAATATAACATAATAGGAAGTAGCCAAATAAATCTTAGATCTGAATTCCGAATGAAGGAAAATCGCAGGTGTTTCCAAGGCATAAATGAAGTTCAAAATTACATTGCAAGAGCAAATGGTCATGTACAGGATGTGCTTGGCAGAGTGCTTTTAAAGGGTAAGGGTGAACTGTCTTATAAATGTGTTGATTCATTCAAGTTACCCAATAGTGGTGCAGAAGAACCCTTCTAATTTCCCACATTTAAGATAACATCCATCCTTGATTCCACTTAGTGGATACAATCGCTAAATTCCAATGGATTGGATAGAACTCAAATCTATAAAATATCTCTTGTTTGGTATTAAGACAGATATGGTACTGGGAAGACCCAGTTAATAATTTTAGGGTTTTAAAGGAATTTGGTATGTATACAGCCAGGTAGTATGATAAATATAAGGCCGTTTGAAATGCAAGAGGATGGCTTAGATGGCAATAATAGTAAGTACCCATAGCTTATTGGTATTTATTGTTTTTTAAGAATGCAATAATAATTTTAGGGTTTTGAAGGAATTTGGTATGTATACAGCCAGGTAGTATGATAAATATAAGATCGTTTGAAATGCAAGAGGATGGCTTACATGGTAATAATAGTAAGTACTGATAGCTTATTGGTATTTATTGTTTTTTAAGAATGCAATAATATTAGAAGTTGGCATTATTGGTATCTATTGTTTTTAAAGAATATGATAATATTAGAAATTGGCATTATTAATTGGAGATGTGAGGATAAGTTTTATATTATTATTAATGTTTTGAGTCATTATTTAGATTTATCTTCAAGAAAAATGTGATGTCGAGAAGATACATCTCATTTAAATAACATAAATATATAAAGATATTGAAACAATTTACTAAAATCGACTAACCATTATTGATTAAAAGAAGTTATATCCAATTACAACATCTCCAATTAATAATGTCAACTCTAATCATTATAAGTTATCAATTAATAACGTATTAAAAATTGTTTAAATTGATATCTTTAAAAAAAATCATAATAACTCACCAAATCGTTCAAATGATAAGATTATGAGTCACCTAAAACTTGGGCCAATACCACATTTAAATGTGATTTTATGGACTAATTATATGTATACAAAATTGATTTTATAATATCATTACAATTATCTTTTCTGGTTATGGTTATAACCTTAGTATGACTTTATTTAATTACATGATCTCAGTAATCGAAAAAGGAGGTGCTTGCAAGCCATATGGTGAAAAATAATGTTTTGGAATGGATATGGGATTACAATATTTGTCAATAGACATGCAAACCTTAACTACTTGAAGCCACTAAATATTCTTCCCTATACATATGTAAGCGATTATATTACACATTTAAAAAAAAAAAAAAAAATGCCACTCTAATATAGTTTCTTAACATCATAAAAGTGATTATATAAAGTTTTTAATATCAGTGTTTCGGTTGCTCAATAAATATCTGTCAATTTTATATATGACAATTGCATTCAAATAAATGGATAAATTGATTTAATATTTATAAATTTATTAATTTTAATTAAATAATTAATCATAAATTTTTTAATATAAATTTTATGATTTATAAAAATATTAAATTTCATTGATTTATAAGTTATAATTTTTTCCTATCATATAAATTGTATATTATTTTGAATATAAAATATTTTTAAATATATTTTTTTAATAGTTTTGAAATTTATAGTTAGAATGGTACTGAGCTAACCTCATTTGTTACCGTGCAATGTTTGAGAGCTCATAAAGTTGGCCCTTATTTTTACTGCATGTAGGATGTCTGAGAGAGAGGATGTTGCTGTGTAAAATCTTAAGAAAATGGTTTTTTTTGGTTGTTATGTAGTGAAGTAAAAGTAAAAGTAAAGTTATTTTTAAGATGCACGATGATAAATATATTTTTTATGGTTTGTAAGATAGTTTATAATATATGAGATCATCTCATATGTGTAAAACTGATCGATGATGTTATAATTGTATATCAAAGATAAATATATTTTTATGGTTTGTAAGATAACTTATAGTGTATAAGATAAATTTTATTATGTAAAATTTATTTTTTATAGTCTAATTTAGATAGAGATGCAAGTTTTGTTTCTATGTTTGTGTTTGTGTTTTTGTTTGCGTTTGTTTAATTGTGATGGATATTTTAATAGACAGTATTTATATAGAATCATTGAATTATATAAAATGTATAGATATATAAATTTTTACAAATATTGTGTATTTATTTTTATCGTGATAATTTAGATTTTTAATTGTGAAAAGATATTTATGATGGAAGAACAAATCCATACTTCTTTAAATAGGAAAAAGATAATAGATTACAATACATATTAAATGTGAGAGATATTTATGATGGAAGAGTAAATTTAAATCCATGTTTCTTTAAATAGAGAAAAAAATAATGAGTCACAAAAGCATTAAATGTGAAAAATGTTTATAGTAGAGGAAAAGATAATGGGTCACAAAAAGCATTAATTGTGAGAGTAGCATTCATCAATTTTAAAAATATATGTCAACCTCCCTTTCAATCATGAGAGCTTGAACCTCTATGTGACACAATTCAAAAAAAAATAAATTATAATGACTCAAAAGAATAAAATAAAATATATAATATAAACGTTCAATCAATCATATATATATATATATTGACCCTTCCCTTTCAAGCAAAAAATTCAACTATAAAAATATGAATTATTAAAAATTATAATTAATTTTTTAATAATTAATAAAATTATGTTTAGATTATAACTATTAATAAATTAATAAACTAAAGACCGTTAATAATTATAGCTTTAAAAATTATTAAATAGTACTTTTTTACATATATTTATTTTATTTTATATATACACAAGTTATTATTATACCTTTAAAAAAATTAAATGGTTAAATGATAGAGATAATATTTCAATAATTTATAAAGTTAAGATGCAGTTGTTTTTTAAGTAGAAACCAGAAATGGTATAGTATTTTTTTTATTTTTTTAAATTATATATATATATATATAAGGATTTATTATAATTTTAATTTTTTTTTTTTTTTTAAAATGATAGAGATAGTATTTTCATAATCCATAAAGTAAGATGTAGTTTTTTTTTAGAAATTATGTAATAATTTTTTAATTGTTGCTGATCAAGTTAAGTGAATTATCATCATGATATTATTTTTTTTCATCTTAATGATAGTTCACCTCTGAATGAAAATGTTGATTTAAAAATTATTACATGATTTCTATTAGAAACAACTACATCTAACTTTTTAAAATATCTTTATTTTATTTTATATATACATAAGCTATTAGTAGTTGTTTAAATAATTATTATATTTCTTAATTTATATTTTTTTTAAAATTATTTTATACCTATTTTTAGTTTCGCTTTTTACATCACCAAACGTGATCTATCATCAATTAAACTAGATTTTAATTTGAAATTCTTTTTTAAAATTATTTAATACTTGTTTTTAGCTCCACATTTAAAATCACCAAAAATGATCTATTAGACTTAAATTCAAAATTTCAAACTTGGTATAGACATATTAGTGAGTGTTATGTGGTTATACTCATGGATTAAAATATAGATTTTTCCTTTGGTAAACAATTGGGTTAAAAAACACATGCAACGTTAAAAGTGGTGCATACAATTTTGATCAAGATACATAGAGACAAGAAAAATGTTAAACTTTGGTTATAACATAATTAAAGGTATTTGGAAAAGATACTAACCAAATTTGGTATGAAGTATGTGAAACAAATTAGTATCCCTTTTGCTTCCAATTTCAAACTTTCTTCAAGTTTGTGTCATAATAGTGATGAATAAAATGAGTATATGTCACATGTATCATATGCTAGTGCAGTAGGAAGTTTAATGTAGTTATGGTATGTACAAGATCAGACATTTCACATGCATTTGGAATTGTTAGTAGATATATGGCAAACCCAAGTAAAGAACATTGAGTAGCAATGAAGTGGGTGTTTCACTACTTGTGAGGCATAAGTTTCTATGGCATCACCTATAATAGATCTAGTGATTCTATTTATGAAAATATTGATTATGATTTTGTAGGAGATCTAGACAAAAGAATGTCAACATCTATATACTTTTTTACACTTACAAGTGGACCTATTAGTTGGACGTAAAAGCTTCAAAAGACATTTATTGCATCAACTATTGAGGTAGAATATGTGGCTACATATCATACTTGTTATGAGGCAATTTGGTTAAAGGGCTTATTGGGTGAGTTTGGAAGAGAGCAATACAAAATGAAGATATTCTGTGATAGTCAAAGTGAAATTTGTTTGGCCAAGAATGCAGTTTATCATAGTAGGACAAAGCATATTGAGGTAAAGTACCATCTTGTTAGACAGGTGATTGATGAAGGAAAAGTAGCATTTGAAAAGTTTCACACATAAGAAAATGATGTTAATATGTTCACAAAACTAGTATTATTAGAGAAGCTAAAACATTGTTTGGCTTCTCTTAGCTTGCAAGAAAGGTGATGAGTTGGTAGGAAAGATATCATGTGGATACTATGATAAATATAAGGCCGTTTGAAATGCAAGAGGATGGTTTACATGGCAATAATAGTAAGTACCTATAGCTTATTGGTATCTATTGTTTTTTAAGAATGCGATAATATTAGAAGTTGACATTATTGTTATCTATTGTTTTTTAAGAATGTGATAATATTAGAAATTGACATTATTAATTGGAGATGTTGGGATAAGTTTTATATTGTTATTAATGTTTTGAGTTATTATTTAGATTTATCTTCAAGAAAAATGTGATGTCGAGAAGATACATCTCATTTAAATAACATAAATATATAAAGATATTGAAAAATTTTACTAAAATCGACTAACCATTATTGATTAAAAGAAATTATATCCAATTACAACATCTCCAATTAATAATGTCAACTCTAATCATTATAAGTTCTCAATTAATAACATATTAAAAATTGTTTAAATTGATATCTTTAAAAAAAATCATAACTCACTAAATCGTTCAAATAATAAAATATGAGTCACCTAAAACTTGGGCCAATACCGCATTTAAATGTGATTTTATGGACTAATTGTATGTATACAAAATTGATTTTATAATATCATTACAATCATTTTTTCTAGTTATGCTTATAACCTTAATATGGCTTTATTTAATTATATGATCTCAGTAATCTAAAAGGAGGTGCTTGCAAGCCATGTGGTGAAAAATAATGTTTTGGAATGAATATGGGATTACAATATTTGTCAATAGACATGCAAACCTTAACTACTTGAAGCCACTAAATATTCTTCCCTATACATATGTAAGCGATTATATTACACATTTAAAAATTATAAAAATAAAAAAATGAAATGCCACTCTAATATAGTATCTTAACATTAATGTTTTTAATATCGGTGTTTCGATTGCTCAATAAATATCTGTCAATTTTATATATGACAATCGCATTTAAATAAATGGATAAATTGATTTAATATTTACAAATTTGTTAATTATAATTAAATAATTAATCAGAATTTTTTTAAATATTTTTTAATATAAATTTTATGAAAAATTTAAATTCCATTAATTTATGAGCCATAATTTTTTCCTATCGAAATAAATTGTGTGTTATTTTGAATATAAAATATTTTAAATTATATATTTTTTAATAGTTTTGAAATTTATAGTTAGAATGGCACTGGGCGAACCTCATTTGTTACCGTGCAATGCTTGAGAGCTCATAAAGTTGGCTCTTACTTTTACTGCATGTATGATGTCTGAGAGAGAGGATGTTGATGTGCAAAATCTTAAGATAATGGTTTCTTTATTGTTATGTAGTGAAGCAAAAATAAAAGTAAAGCTATTTTTAAGTTGCATGATTGAATATATATATATATATATATTTTATGGTTTGTAAGATAGTTTATAATTTATGAGATCATCTTATATGTGTAAAATTGATTAATGATGTTATAATTGTATATCAAAGACAAATACATTTTTATGGTTTGTAAGATAATTTAGTGTATAACATCAATTTATATGATGATAAATTTATTTTTTATGGTCTAATTTAGATAGAGATATAAATTTTGTTTATGTGTTTGTGTTTGTGTTTGTTTTTGTTTAATTGTGATGGATATTTTAATAGGCAGTATTTATATGCAATCATTGAATTATATAGAATGTATAGATATATAATTTTTTACAAATATTGTGTATTTATTTTTATCGTGATAATTCAGATGGTTAATTGTGAAAAGATATTTATGATGGAAGAACAAATCCATACTTCTTTTAATAGGAAAAACAATGATAGATTACAATACATATTAAATGTGAGAGATATTTATGATGGAAGAGTAAATCTAAATCCATGCTTCTTTAAATAGAGAAAAAAATAATGAGTCACAAAAGCATTAAATGTGAAAAACGTTTATGGTAGAAGAAAAGATAATGAGTCACAAAAAGCATTAATTGTGAGAGTAACATTTATCAATTTTAAAAATATATGTCCACCTCCCTTTTAATCATGAGAGCTTGAACCTTTATGTGACACAATTCAAAACAAATTAAATTATAATGACTCAAAAGAATAAAATAAAATATATAATATAAATGTTCAATCAAGCATTTATATATATATACCCTTCCCTTTCAAGCGAAAAATTCAATTATAAAAATATGAATTATTAAAAATTATAATTAATTTTTTAATAATTAATAAAATTATGTTTAGATTATAACTATTAATAAATTAATAAACTAAAGACCGTTAATAATTATAGCTTTAAAAATTATTAAATAGTACATTTTAACATATATTTCTTTTATTTTATATATACACAATTTATTATTATACCTTTAAAAAAATTAAATGGTTAAATGATAGAGATAATATTTCAATAATTTATAAAGTTAAGATGCAGTTGTTTTTTAAGCAGAAACCAGAAATGGTATAGTATTTTTTTAATTTTTTTCTATTATTTATATATATATATATATATATATATATATATATATATATATATATATATATAAATAAATAAGGATTTATTATAATTTTAAATGGTTTTTTAAAAAATGATAGAGACAGTATTTTCATAATCCATAAAGTAAGATGTAGTTTTTTTGGTAGAAATTATGTAATAATTTTTTAATCGTTGTTGATCAAGTTAAGTGAATTATCATCATGATATTATCTTTTTTCATCTTAATGATAGTTCACCTAATCTGAATGAAAATGTTGATTTAAAAATTATTACATGATTTCTATTAGAAACAACTACATCTAACTTTTTAAAATATATTTGTTTTATTTTATATATACATAAGTTATTTGTAGTTGTTTAAATAATTATTCTATTTTTTAATTTTTTTTTTTTTTTTTTTTTTTTTTTTTTAAAATTATTTTATACCTATTTTTAGTTTCACTTTTTACATCACCAAATGTGATCCATCATCAATTAAAGTAGATTTAAATTTGAAATTCTTTTTTAAAATTATTTAATACTTGTTTTTAACTCTACATTTAAAATCACCAACAATGATCTATTAGACTTAAATTCAAATTTTCAAACTTGGTATAGACATATTAGTGAGTGCTATGTGGTTATACTCATGGATTAAAATATAGATTTTTCCTTTGGTAAACAATTGGGTTAAAAAACACATGCAACGTTAAAAGTGGTGCATATAATTTTGATCAAGATACATAGAGACAAGAAAAATGTTAAACTTTGGTTATAACATAATTAAAGGTATTTGGAAAAGATACTAACCAAATTTGGTATGAAGTATGTGAAACAAATTAGTATCCCTTTTGCTTCCAATTTCAAACTTTCTTCAAGTTTGTGTCATAATAGTGATGAATAAAATGAGTATATGTCACATGTATCATATGCTAGTGCAGTAGGAAGTTTAATGTATGTTATGGTATGTACAAGATCAGACATTTCACATGCAGTTGGAATTGTTAGTAGATATCTGGCAAACCCAAGTAAAGAACATTGAGTAGCAATGAAGTGGGTGTTTCACTACTTGTGAGGCATAAGTTTCTATGGCATCACCTATAATAGATCTAGTGATTCTATTTATGAAAATATTGATTATGATTTTGTAGGAGATCTAGACAAAAGAATGCCAACATCTATATACATTTTTACACTTACAAGTGGAACTATTAGTTGGATGTAAAAGCTTCAAACGACATTTATTGCATCAACTATTGAGGCAGAATATGTGGCTACATATCATACTTGTTAGGAGGCAATTTGGTTAAAGGGCTTATTGGGTGAGTTTGGAAGAGAGCAATACAAAATGAAGATATTTTGTGATAGTCAAAGTGAAATTTATTTGGCCAAGAATCCAATTTATCATAATAGGACAAAGCATATTGAGGTAAAGTACCATCTTATCAGACAGGTGATTGATGAAGGAAAATTAGCACTTGAAAAGTTTCACACATAGGAAAACGATGTTAATATGTTCACAAAACTAGTATTATTAGAAAAGCTAAAACATTGTTTGGCTTCTCTTAGCTTGCAAGAAAGGTGATGAGTTGGTAGGCAAGATATCATGTGGAAATTGTTGTCAAGGTGGAGATTGTTAGATATGTGACAATAAATGTAAATATTGGATCCCTTTGCAGTGTAGTTTATAGCCCACTTCCTGATAGCGGTGTCGCAGGAGGTCCAAAAATCAAGGAGTCAAACCTTTATTTTTAGAAAGATGAATTCCACCAGTTTCTATTTTTATGAAAGAAAATCTTAATGGTGTTTTTCCACTCTATTTTTAGGAGGAGGAATCCTAATGTTACTATATTAATTAGGTGTATGTATCTTTGTAGAGAGACACAGTAGCTCATAACAAATTCACATGTAATCTATTCATGTTGAGTTAATAAAGTTTGATATCTTTCACCATGGATGTTTCTTTAGTATTGTTAAGGTTTTACCATATAAATATGGTATTTTGTTCCATGCATATTTATTATTTTGTCTATTTAAATTATCTTTGTAACTTCTGAAATGATAGAGATAGTATTTCTATAATCCATAAAGCAAGATGTAATTATTTCTAGTAGAAACTATGTAATAGTTTTTAATTATTTCAGATCACGTTAAGTGAACCATCATCACGATATTATTTTTTTCATCCTAATGATGGTTCACCTAACATGATCCAAAATATTGATTTAAAAAGTGTTACATGATTTCTAGTAGAAACAACTACTTGATTTAAATTTGAAATTCTTTTTCAAAATTATTTAATACCTAATTTTAACTACACATTTTGAATCACCAACAATGATCTAATAGACTTAAATTTGAAATTTCAAACTTGGTATAGACATATTAGCGAGTGGTATTTGGTTATACTCATGGATGATAATATAGATTCTTCCTTTTGTGAGCAATTGGGTTAAAAAGCATGTGCAACATTAAAAGTGGTGCATATAATTTTGAATGAGATACATAGAGACAAGAAAAATGGTAAAATTTGATTATCACATCAAAGGTATTTGGAAAAGATACTAGCCAAATTTGGTATGGAGTATGTGAAACCAGTTAGTATCCTTTTTGCTTACCATTTCAAACTTTCTTCAAGTTTGTGTCTTAGTAGTGATGAATAAAATGAGTATGTCTCTTGTACCATATGCTATTGCAATAGCAAGTTTAATGTATGCTATGGTATGTACAAGACCAAACATTTCACATGCAGTTGGAGTTGTCAATATAGATATATGGTAAACCCAAGTAAATAATATTAGGTAGTAGTAAAGTGGGTGTTTCACTACTTGCGAGGCACAAGTGACTATGGTATCACCTATAATAGATTTGGTGATTCTATTTGTGAATATATTTATTCTAATTTTGTAGGAGATCTAGACAAAAGAAGATCAACATCTGTGTACATTTTTACACTTACAAGTGGACCTATTAGTTGGATGTCAAAGCTTTAAAATATATTTGTTGCATCAACTACTAAGGTAGAATATGTGGCTACCTATCATGCTTATCAGGGGGCAATTTGGCTAAAGGGCTTATTGGGCAAGTTTGAAAGAGAGAAATACAACATGAAGATATTATGTGATAATCAAAGTTAAATTTATTTGGCTAAGAATCCCGTTTATCATAGTACGACAAAGCATATTATGGTAAAGTACCATCTTGTCAGACAGGTGATTAATGAAGGAAAAGTAGCACTTGAAAAGGTTCACACATAGGAAAATAGTGTTGATATATTCACAAAACCAATATTATTAGAGAAGCTAAAATGGTGTTTGGTTTTTATTGGCTTGCAAGAAAGGTGATGAGTTGGAAGGCAAGATATCATGTGGAAATTATTGTCAAGGTGGAGATTGTTAGATATATGACAATAAATTTAAATGTTGGGTCCCTTTGCATGCAGTTTGTAGCCCACTTCCTGATAGAGAGGTCATGGGGGATCCAAAACTCAAGGAGTCAAACCCTTGTTTCTAGAAAGATGAATTCCACTCGATTCTATTTTTAGGAAGAAAAATCCCAATGGTGTTTTTCCACTCTATTTTTAGCAAAAGGAATCTTAATGGTACTATGCCAATTAGGTGTATGTATCTTTGTGGAGAGGCAAAGTAGCTCATAATAAATTTGCATGTAATCTATTCATCTTGAGTTAATAAAGTTTGATATCTTCTATCGTGGGTGTTTTCTTAGTACTGCTAAGATTTTACCATATAAATCTGGTATTTTGTCTCATGCATATTTAATATTCTATCTATTTAAATTATCTTAGTAACTTTTAAAATGATAGAGATAGTATTTCCATAATCCATAAACTAAGATGTAGTTATTTCTAGTAGAAATCATGTAATAATTTTTTAATCATTTCGGATCACATTAAGTGAACCATCATCATGATATTATTTTTTTCATCCTGATGATGATTCACCTAATGTGATTCAAAATGTTGATTTAAAAATTATTACATGATTTCTATTAGAAACAACTACATCTAACTTTTTAAAATATCTTTATTTTATTTTATATATACATAATTTATCAGTAGTTGTTTAAATAATTATTCTATCGCTTAAAACTTTTTTTTTTTTGAATTATTTTATACTTATTTTTAGTTTCACTTTTTGATCACCAAGCGTGATCCATCATCAATTAAAGTAGATTTAAATTTGAAATTCTTTTATAAAATTAATTTAATACCTTTTTTTAACTCCACATTTTGAATCACCAACAATGATCTAGTAGACTTAAGTTCAAGGTTTCAAACTTGGTATAGACATATTAGCGAGTGGTATTTGGTTATACTCATGGATGAGAATATAGATTTTTCCTTTTGTGAGTAATTGGGTTAAAAAATACGTGCAACATTAAAATTGGTGCATATAATTTTGAATGAGATACGTAGAGACAAGAAAAATGGTAAATTTTGGTTATCACATCAAAGATATTTGGAAAAGATACTAACCAAATTTGGTATGAAGTATGTGAAACCAATTAGTATCCATTTTGCTTCCCATTTCAAATTTTATTCAAGTTTGTGTCATAGTATTGATGAAGAAAATGAGTATATGTCTCATGTATAATATGCTAGTTCAGTAGGAAGTTTAATGTATGCTATGGTATGTACAACGCTGAACATTTCACATGCAGTTGGAATTGTCAGTGGATATATGGCAAACCCAAGTAAATAATATTGGGTAGGAGTGAAGTGGGTGTTTCGCTACTTGCGAGGCACAAGTGACTATGACATCACCTATAATAGATCTGGTGATTCTATATGTGAATATATTGATTCTGATTTTATATGAGATATAGGCAAAAGAAGATCAACATCTATGTACATTTTTACACTTGCAAGTAGACCTATTAGTTGGATGCAAAGGCTTCAAAAGACATTTGTTGCATCAACTACTAAGGCAAAATATGTGGCTGCCTATCATGCTTGTTAGGTGGTAATTTGGCTAAAGGGCTTATTGGATGAGTTTGGAAGAGAGCAATACAAAATGAATATATTTTGTGATAGTCAAAGTGAAATTTATTTGGTCAAGAATCCAATTTATCATAGTAGGACAAAACATATTGTGGTAAAGTACCATCTTTTTAGACAGGGAATTAATGAAGGAAAAGTAGCACTTGAAAAGGTTCACATATAGGAAAATAGTGTTGATATGTTCACAAAACTAGTTTTATTAAAGAAGTTAAAATGTTGTTTGGCTTCTCTTGGATTGCAAGAAAGGTGATGAGTTGGTAGGTAAGATATCATGTGGAAATTGTTGTCAAGGTGGAGATTGTTAGATATGTGACAATAAAGTTAAATGTTGGATCCCTTTACCATGCGGTTTGCAGCGCACTTCTTGACAGGGGTGTTGCAGGGGGTCCAAAAATCAAGGAATCAAACCCTTGTTTCTAGAAAGATGAATTCTATTGAATTTTATTTTTAAGAAGAAAAATCCTAATGATGTTTTTCCACTCTATTTTTAGGAGAAGGAATCCTAATAGTACTATACCAATTAGATGTATGTATCTTTGTGGAAAGCCAAAGTAACTCATAACAAATTTGCATGTAATCTATTCATCTTAAGTTAATAAAGTTTGATATCTTTCATCGTGGATGTTTCCTTAATACTACTAAAATTTTACCATATAAATGTTTAATTTTGTCTCATAAATATTTAATATTCTATCTATTTAAATTATCTTTATTATTAAAAACTTGTATTCTGTTATTACAAAATATTTAGTTTCCCAACTAATGATACATATGATTTTGATAAAGACACATTAGGAGCACTATTTAATTATACTGATAGATGAGAAGAGAGGTTTTTCCTTGGATTAAAACAGCACGTGCAACATTAAAAGTGATACATATAATGAGTTAAAATGATATCAGCATAGGTAAAGATCATTACTGTCAATTCCAACTCGCCATTAAAATCACGTGGCTACACTAAATTATACTGTGAATGACCATATTTTCTTAGAATTCATGTTACTGGCCAAAGCACTGAGTCTAAACTATGATGCCATTTCTTACTGGCCGACCAACAAGAAACCAGGTAAGTCTTGATCACTGGTCGCCACTTAAGGAATGACAGCGGAGCATTAAACTATTTCACAAATCTTATGGATATCAAAACTTGTACTTAGGTTGAGATTACTCTGATTTGAATCATTAGGAGTTTGATTGAAATCAGGAATTGAGCTTCTTTTCTTTTTCTTTTTCTCTTCTTCTTCTTTTCTTCTCTTCTCTTCTCTTTCTTTTTTTTTTCACTGTTCATCTTTTGAAGGATTATCTTTCATCTCTTTTTGGTGGGTTTTTTTGTTAAGAGTTTTTTTTTTTTTAGCAAATATAAAAGTATATATATATATATATATATAATTTATGAGTATAAATAGATATTAACAAAGTTCTCATAAATAATAGTGTCATAAACATACAATTACGTTTACTAGTAATTAGAGGAAACATAAAGAAATTAGTACAAGAACCAGTTATAATTATAAGGTGCAATTTAAGATCTATACTTTGAAGTGTTTTCATCAATAATATTATTCATTGAGTGACTTTCATCATTGATATTATTTTAAAGTGTATCATTTTCATGTTCTTATAATTTATTTATAATTATGGATTACACGTGTTTTTTTTAATAGATTTGTGTATTTATAGTTTATGTTCTCTTATTTTAAGCGTAAATTTCGGTTCTTTTATTACTACTTTTTTATGAAAGACATCTTTTTGATTATTTTATTTTGGATAGTTAACATCTCCTAAAATTCTAATTGCTTGACTCTAAGGTCCAAATTTTAAATATTGATGCATAATAAAGAGAATTATTTTCATTTGATATGTCCAAGGTCTCCCAAGTAAGAAGTTCGACAATTTATTATTGGGTACCGCATAAAATAATCTTTCAATTGTATTAAGACCCATTCAAATAAAATGATAATTTAAGTAAATTTTATTTTGTTTGTGTCATCATATTCTATTGTAACTATTGGAATGTATGCTAATTTACTCTTCGTAATCCCAAAATCATAAATAAATTCATCAATATATAATTTTCGACATTAACCATTATAAACCAATACTCAATTATTTTCATGTCTATTTATAAAAAATGTTATGAATAAACATCCATTATATATGAACTATCATATATAATATGAATCTTATCAAATAAAAATTGGATAAAAGGTTTCCTTTTCTTAATTTATTAAAAAATACTAATGAAACTATCAACTGGATGAATCCCATATTCCAATGGCACATTATTACAAGTTTCTTTGTCAACTTGCATGTTATGATTTGGAGGAGGATTTGTGAAATTAGTCAAATTTTAGTTTTGAGATGTTATGGATACGTTAAAAAATTTATTGATTACGTCTATTAAAATCAAGTTATTATAAATGAAATCAAAAATCTTTTCAATTAATTTAAAGAATAATTTAATATTCTGTGATGAGAAAAAAATGAATGTTCAATATTATTCTTAAAGAAAAGGTTTTGAATGATCAAACTCCCTTATTAAAAGTAGTAATGTACTACATTCAATAAATTTGATAAAAAATATTGTGGAATTTTACTAAGCATAATGAATTTCCTATAACCCTTTTGTGATTTAAAAGAATTTCATAATGCCAAATGATTTAAAAGAATTTCATTGAATGTAATTTTATTATTTTTATTGTGGAACCTTGGAATGAGGCTTTGAATTTAATTTTCATTTCATGTAGGCTACTTATATTAATAATTTCAGTCACGGGGAAGCAGTGGAATAAGTTGAAATATAATAATTTTGAATAATTAAAACATTATTAATATGTGAATAAGATATTGGAAAATTGTAAGCAAGTGATTGTTGAGAAATAGAAGGAATGTTGAAAACTTATTTTATGATTAATTTAATTTAAATAAAATAAAATTATGAATATTCAAATTATGTAAAATAAAGAAATAATAATATAAAATTTAATGTAAAAAGGAAGATTTATATCATACTTACATAATTATAAATTGATAAAAAATTAAAGGGAGGAAAGTCCTTATCTTATTATGATATTATATTTTTCACTTTGTTTTTCATTGTCCCTAAATTTTATCTATATTTACGTTGTAACCATTCAAATTAGGAATCCTACATAGACACTGCTAGCGAAACTCACACCCCTAAGATGACCAATTTTGTTTAGGCCTTATTGGCAGTGTCCCTCTTGACTATGTAAGTTTATGGCTCATCAAACCACTATTCCCATTCCTATAGATGACTCATTTATACAATTTTTAAATTCAATCCTATGTGTTGATCCATGTTTTCTTTCTCCTTCCTTTGAAACCCTAATATCACTTTCAACCACAAGATGACCTTTAAAAAATGGCTTAGTATGTTGGTTTAGACAACCCCAAGTTTTCCCTATTGAGTGACTAAGAATTTATTACATTCCAATTATCTAAAGAAGACTCAAATAGTTATCCCACCTAAGTGTGTGTGCACCATCATGATCAGTCGATAATACACTGCAATATTTAGTTTTTGACACTTAACACCATATAACTTTGACTTGTGTTTATATTTAGACTTGGCTCTAGGGATTTTATTTTTAGGGATATTTGTATATATATGCATTTTGTGATAATATCACAAGAGAGTGCTAATATATTTATCACTATGATTACCCCGTGAGTATAACCTTAGGATTGATATGTATTTTTAATTGACTCTTTGATATTTTCTACTATGAAAAAACTAGGAAACATGTCTAATCCAAACCAATGGAGACTTTAAAGTTTTAAAATATTCATTGAGTGTTCCTAGACACTATTTCTAGAGGTAGATACCTACGACAAAACCATAACTATCTTATTATTGTGAGTATTATCTTGGGAGTGAAAATTAATGATCTGAGATATGGCCACAGTCTGTTTAGGATTTTGTAAGGTTCTTGTAAGTACTAGGTTGATATTTAATTTTTGTATCTATTAAATTGGGTTGGCCAAGACAATAGGTAGGTAAAATGACAGGGAAAAATATGCACAAAAGTAAAATAAGTATGCAAAGTCTAAGTATGTCGAAGTCACTCTATCAAGCATTCAATTGAACAAAGCTTTCTTATTTATTCTTATTTCCATACTAGTCATAGGGATTGCACACCTTTAGGTCTAAATTACTAAAAGAACAACCCAAGAGTTCAATTTCCCAAGTTACAAGATAGGTCATTGTTGTACTTACTTTGTACATATTGTATGATTCACACATAAGACAACACATAAGGGAGAAATACATGAGTCTCAGACCCTCTTATGAAGTATTGGCTATGTAGGCAACACCCTCTAATATTGGGGTCTTTAGGGTTAGCTTGACACCATATGCCCACTAACACATTTTCCCCCAAAGTCACTATGAATATGGAGAACTAGAGTTTTGCCATTTCATGAGGAGCAATAGTCCATGACCCATATTTTATTTCACCAAAATAAAGGAAAATCAAAACCCATAAATATCTAGGTAGTTACATCCTATTCTAGTAGGGATTATATATAAGACATTAGTGTTAAACCTAGATAGTAGCATCGAATATAACCATCCTAGGTTGGCGTTACTATCCAGAACACCAAAAGTGTTAGAGCTAGATTATGATGATTGTTCCCAAATATCTTTCCATATTAATTTTCACCTATTCCATATCCATAAATGTATTAGCATCCGAACAAACTAATTACATCACTTCTTTGTCAATTCTATATCTAGCATAGTTGTACTTTCCCATATTTAGACTATCTCATCATAATAAATTTAGTGTGTGCTTGTGTATGAGATTAGTATCTAATTGGCCTACAATAGATTTGATTATCACCCTTGTGTCATTTTATTTCTATATACCCATTTAATGCAAAATATAGGGTTAATGAGAAGATCATCTTAGATCAAACATTTTAGGGTTAAACATTTGGTGAACTCAATCTTTGAACATCAAACCCTAGGACAAATAAGGAGTTTATGATTGTTGTACTTTGTTGCAAATTTTTAATTTGTGAAGCAATGGAAATTGTTAGTGCAAATACCTAATTCCAAATGGAAGATAAAGAAGCATTGATTACTCATCTCAATAATAACAAAGGCTTAATGGATGCATTTTTGTATGTTACAAGAGATGAAATAAATGAACAAGATAAAACCAAAGATGTTTCACCTAGTAATGGTAGATCCTTAGAAGGTACTATAACTCAACCCACACTTAGAAATCCACCTACATCTAGTGGGAAAATGGGTTATGTGTTTAAACCTTTGTTCCCTAGAACTACTATATATATATAATGGAATTACCAGTTGTTTCAACACAAATACCATTTTTAATGCCTAATACTACTCAAAACATGTTTTCATCCCCTTTGGTGACTACTCAAATTGTTAATCTAAATCTCACTGAGCTAGAGTTCAATCACTCATTCAAGTTATAAAGACCTTAGAGGAAAAGGTTAAAAACATTAAACACAATGATTTAAAATCCCCTCATGCTATAGATTCACAAGATGTATTGCATAACCAACTTGCACTTGAGATCTCTTTGCACCCTTTGCCAACTAGATTTGTTGCATCGAAGTTCATATTTTATGATGTAAAAGGTGATCCTGAATAACATATTTGGACCTTTTATGTAGCATGTCTTGACTATGCTTCCAATGATAAAATTTTGACCAATTTATTCCCAAGAATCCTCAAAGACTATGCTTTGAGATGGTTTTATCATTTACCTCTACAATCTCTAAAAGCATTCAAACCTATTACAAATCAATTTTTAACATATTTTTCTATTAATATTTCTGAAAATGTTTCCTAAGCTCAAATTACAAAAATCAAACAAGGAAATAATGAACGTATCAATGAATATGTCTTCAGATATAAGATAATGCTAGTCAAAATGACCAATCTAATGGCATACAGAGTTACAAGACATATTCAAGAAAAGTTTGCTTGCTCCTTTACATGAGTCTATTATTTTTAATAAGTTAAAATATTTTTGAAGACTTATTCCATATTGTACAAAACAATGAAATGGAGATTACATCATTAAATAAGCTCAAGTATGTAGAAAACACACCATCTATATCTACATCTAGTACCAAATTCAAAATTAAACCAAGTTATAAGGTAAAACCTCCTGAGCCTAAAAATGAAATAATCACCATAGTTAACACATTTTCATTGTAGCCTAATCAACTTGTCCTATCCAATGCACCAAAGAGATAGTTCTCCCATTTACTTGAGTCCCCATCTTCACTACTACTATGATTACTAGAGTGTTAGCTTATATCTCTCCCTCTTCCTATCGAAATTGATATGTTTTGACCTCTACGTAATGGATATGATAAAAATGCTTATTGTGATTAGAATCAAGGACCAGGACATTCCTAAATTAGGTTTTTTACCTTAAAACACTATCTAATATCTTATTGATGACCAAAAACTTATATTTGAGGATCCTCCAAAGGAATCAGGATCACAGCCTGACGATCACCATTAACAAAAAATATTTAACAATACTTTATAAAACCATTCTAATAAGGAACAAAAAGTATAAATGGCATATAATGTAGATCCTCCTCCATCACATTATGAGCACCCACTAGATGGGATTATTGGTACTTACACGTGACATATACCTCCCATGGTTCAGAGATCTTATATTTCCTTTGATGACAATGGAATTAAGGATGATGACTCTGATCTTTATTATTTATTAATTTGAGCATATCTTGATAAAAAAAAATGCATACATAGTGTTATGATTGATAATGGTGCAAGTGAAAATGTTTGCACCATGACATTACTTATGCACTTGGGTTATACTCATCATGATTTACATCCTTATAATAGATTAATTAGAGCATTTGATGGGCCCTCCCATAAGGTTCTTGGTGAGATTAACTTACCTTTATAGTTTAATCCTACACATGTGGTTACCATATTTTTAGTTATCCCTTCCACAAACATCTTTGATATGCTATTGAGAATAACTTGGATATACACTCTTTGAGAAGTAACATCTAAAGTACATGGGTGTGTCAAATACATTCATACCAATCAAATAATTGATTTGTTTGTAATTTCATATGAGGATCATCTTGAAAATGATAAACTTATACCTAAAAAAATAGTTATCAATCCTACTAAGGCTCATTCACTGCAAAAGGGTGAGAAATAGGCAATTCCATTTACTAGGCATCCAATACATGAGAGACCATTATGTCAAAGACATACAATGGGTTCCATAGAATACCCATCTTCTAATACACATCAAGATTAGATATCTAGAGCACCATCAAATGTACATATTACTATTATGCCAAATAAATAAACAAGCACTCAATGATGGGTTCTAAGAACACCTACTCTCATTACTCTTACTATTGCTACATGACCACTAAATCATATTTTACATACGTAGATCACTATTGATGCCATAGTGATATATATTTTGCCTATACATGCTCCTCAATATTGTAAACAAGATATTACACTAGATGCATAGTGTGTAAATATCTTTGACCATCCATTAGATGAGATCATAGGATGATCCTTCCTCTTCAAAAATATCAAAAAAATAAAAAACATTCAAAACTCCAAAAACATTTTCGTAACCTACATGTTCTATTGCCTCTGTGGCATTTATGTGTTAGTTCATGTTGATGGATGGCATACTCATTTACTCCTACATACACATATGTGTCACACTTCTACTTAAGTGTGATACATGCATACACATATACATGATATATTCTTATTTTAGATGTTTCACTTTCCCCTTTAAGAATGTCATATGGACATTAGGGCATCTACCTCTTTGATCATTATAATTATAGGTTATATCATCTTATGGTCTTTACATTATCATGTTTGAGCTTATACGTACTTACACATGCCTTTATCCATGATTATATCTTACATAGGTTACTTGATATGCCATGTACTTGATGTTTTTGCTAACACATTTGATCCATGGGATACTATGATATATTTATGCTAGTTGATTATGTTTTATTTTATGCACTTCCTTGAGTGTCTTACCTTGCAATGGTCTTCCTTGTTTGAGAATTAGAATATGATCCTTTGCTTGCAACCCCTATGCATATATATGCTTTCTTTGACATTTGTATATGTCATGTTATGTGGTATAGACATTTAAATATGTCATTATTGCTTTTATGTACATTTGACTAAGTCATGTCCTTTTGATTGTGTGGCATTTGAACATGCCCCTTGTTTTTAGTCTCTTTGGACCATTTCCTTCTTACTTACTTTTGAGTGCTCTTATGTGTGTGCTTGATATACTTGTTGAGATTTTACTATTACTACCTAAACGTTTCCATGACCTTTATCATGCATCTTAGGCCTACATGTGATCACATTAGTTCTATTCACTTCAATGATACATTTACCTAGACATTTTCCCTTCTATATGTCACATGGTTCCATTCACAGATTATACAGTTGTCTTATCCTTTTGAGGTGAGGTAAATACTATTTCCTATATTTCCATCACCTCAAAGGTGGGGCATGTTAGTGGGGGCATGTCATATAGGTATGTTCTCCACACTTGGCACAATTTATAGATTCAGTGGGGGTATGCTTTGGAAGCATGTTATCCCCACTCATTCAATATATGATACTTATGTTAGTTTCTATATTTAGTAGGGGCATGCTTTGGAAGAATATTTTTGACACCCATTAAACATATCGGTACTTGTATTAGTTTTTAGATTTAGTGGAGGCATGTCATATAGGCATGGCTTCCACACATTCATAGTTCTAAGATTCAGTAGGGGCATGCTTTGGAAGCATGTTCTCCACACCTATTTAGTAGTCAACATCTACAATTTATAGTGGGGGTATGTTTTGAAAATAGGTCATCCACATTAGCACTTATATTAGTTTTTATATTTATCCATATATAGTGGAGGAATGCTTTAGAAGCACGTCTTCCAAACTTACATAATTATCCTAATTAGCCAAAACACACAGTTATATGATTCAGATTCATAATTGTGGTAGAATTTTATACATTGGTACTATTTTTATACATAGTTTCAACATGAGACATATTTAAGGTGTATATGCTATGAAACATGTGCCTAATATTGCAAAAACCAAATCAATTTTAGATTCTAAAAGACTTTTATGGATTGTCACCATATCATGAACTTTTTCACACTGATACTCCATAGACTTTTATAGACTTCATTTGGCCAATTTACTGTAGTATTTAGTTCATTTTGTATGGTTGAGATGATCAAATCACTCAATCTTTCTAAATTTTTAGGTTAGAATTGATCATCTAGCCTCACCAGGTTATAAGTATCATTTAGTTACATGGTTGAGCTAATCTTAACTACTAGGTGGCAACTCACTTTTTCTCTAAAGTTGGGGGCATGTTCCTTCTAATCTCTCTCTTTCTATCTCCTTAGAAATATGAAATTTAAATATTTATATATATTTTTACTAATCTCACTTTTAGATCCTTATAATGATACATTTTTTCAAAACAACTTGCCAATAGGCAAGGTGGTTACATCAACACATTATAGGTGTACTCCTAAACCTTATTCTTTTAATTTCAATCTATTTCAAGTAATTTCAATCCCAGATTATATGCAATGATTTTGTATTGTAACAAGCTCATAGTTACAGGTTAATCACCAGTAAAACACTTAAGTTGGGCACACACAAAGATAAGGTGTGCATACACATGTAGGTATGCATTCCTTTCTTTTAAAACTAGTAATTTCATTACTAGATTAAAGGGAGGGTAAATGTATATGATAATTTATGATTATATAGAATTTCAATCTTGTACACTTGGTAAACTCAGACCTTAATTTTTCTTTATAATTCTTTAACTTTCTTGCTTTTGCATGTCTCACATATGCTTTATCTTAATGTCCTTTGGCCTATATCTCTTAGTTCAACCAATCTTATGTTGATGACCTAGGTCTTTATCTTTCTCATAATGCTTAAAATGTAGTTTATCTTCCATTTCTGCAAATTCTAAATCTATATTTGCTTTCCTACTCCCTAAACACTAACCTTTGGAATAAACAGTAGCATCAACACTACTATCCTGACTTGATGCAAGTGTTCAGTGCCCTAAAGTCATCTATTTTGTAAGTAAAATATATCCTAATGGTTGACTTAAGTTCTTCAATGTGAGTTATTATTCCAAAAGTATTGATATAAATATAAGATCAACCCTCATTAATTCCTCACCTATAAATCTAAGGAAAGACCAAAGAGACCAAGGCAACTTATCAAAATCACTCTATCAAGCATTCAATTGAACAAATATTCCCTATTTATTTCTATTTCCATACCATTCATAGGGATTGCACATATATAGGTCTAAAGTACTAAAGGAGCAGCCAAGACCCTGATTTGCCAAGTTACAAGCTAGGTCACTGTTATACTTACTTTGTAGATATTGTATGATTCACACACAAGACAACATGTAGGGGAAAAATACATTAGTCTGAGGCCATATTTTGGAGTATTGGCTATGTAGGCAACACCCTGTAATAACAAGGTCTTTGGGTTTATCTCGACACCATGTGCCCACTAACCCATTTTTCCATAAGGTCACTATGAAGATGGAGAGCTAGGGTTTTTCCATTTCATAAAGAGCGATATTCCATGACCCAAACTTGAATGCACCATAGTGAAGGTGAAGTAAAACCCAAAATCATCTAGGTGGTTGCATCTGATTATAGCAAGTATTCTATGTAGTACACTAGTATCGAACCTAGATAGTAGCATCGATGTAACAGTCCCAAATTAACATTACTATCTAGAGTGCCAAAAGTGTCATAGCTAAAATTTGATGATTATTATAAAATCTCTTTCGTGTCTACTTTCTTCCTATTTTAGATCCAAAACTGCATTAGCATCAAAATAATCTAAGTACATCACTTCTTTATCATTTATATATCTAGCATAGTTATGCTTTTTTGTATTTAGAATATCTCAACATAATAAATTTAGTGTATGTTTATATCTGAGTTTAACATCTAATTGGCCTACTATAGATCTTATTATCACACTTGTGCCATTTCATTTCTATATATTCTTTTAATGCACAATCTAGGGTTAACGATAAGATCACCTTAGATAAAACATTTTAGGGAAAAATTATATATATATATATATATATATATATATATATATATATATATATATATATAATTTTTCCCTAAAATGTTTTATCTAAGGTGATCTTATTATTAACCCTAGATTGTGGAATTATGGAATTACAAGAGCTATAGGAAATTATATATTACTTATATTGAATCATTAGAGCTACATCTGAAGTATTGAAGGTTTAAATTGCATTTTGCATGTGTGTGCCAAGGATACATTAGGATAAAGAACATCTAAGATTGAATTCACCATTACACACATACATATTAGTGGGAGAACTAAATTTGAGTTTGTTATCTCTTCAAATAAGTAGCAATATAGTGCAATGCTTGGTTGATCAATGGGGGATAATCAAAATCAATCCAACTTCATCATTTTCGCTAATTTTAGCCTAATTTGATGTCTCAAGTGTTTGTGTAAGAAATTAGGGTTTGATATTTCAAGTACATGTGTAAATGTTGAATAGACTAAGAATTTAAAAAAAGGCATTGATAACAAAGGTGAAGCATCCTAGAAGAAATTAAAATCTTTCACCTACATGGTTAAAATTGACTATAACATGTCCATATTGACAGTCATCTCGTCCACTAATAGTTGATGTTGACCAAAACATAAACAAACATCAATTTCATAAATAATCATAATCCAATCCCTTTTACACATAATAAATACATAGAAAAGGCATGTGCATACTAAGGAAGTGCTATAAACAAGTTGAGTTTCTCTCTATGCCTTTATAATTATTTATAGTGATATTCAAATTTGCATGTTTGAATCATAGTTGTAAATATTTATTTTATGTATATTCTACTAATATATAGTTAGTATTTTATTCTATTTATTTCTATCTAATAGAAGTGGAATTATTTCATTAATCAAATTTTATATAAGATAGTTGTAAAATTACAGTGCACCAATGAAGTTTGGACTAAAGCTATGGGCGTGTGGTGTAAAGGTGCATTGAATAGTTAACTATTGAATATTTTAGTCTCCATATATTCTTTCCTAGAAGAATCACAAAATCAATTATCCAACAAGCCGAGAAGGTCTTTTATTGCTCAGTTACCCTTGGAAATTAAGAAGCATATGGTAGACTATGGCATTGAAGATCTTCCCATAGAGGGATAAATGTCTCATGCACATAGGCCAAGTGGATGGTAGAAAGGAGGGGGGTAGGGTAGGAAATGTTTGAATGATACATCAATAAAGATTGGAAAACTGAAAAATTTCAACATGGAGAGCGAGGATGCTCATGAGCTCATACAATGTAGATATAATGAAGGCCAACACAAAGTGATTTCCACTATGGAACTTAGGAAGTGGAGAGGTCATTTAGGGAAATACCATGAGGACTTGCATAGGATGAGAAGGGAATGAGGACAACTCATGTGCTAAGGATACATACTCTAATGAAATAGATGCATGTGTCATTGAGTCAGGGGTCAATATGCTAGATAAACTATTTGGAGTTGTTTGGGACCTTTTGAGCATGCAAAACCACTCGTTAGTTGAGTAAGCATCCATCCCAAGTCTACCCAAAGTGTTAGCCTATTCGTTTCTTACTTAAATGGAGGAAACCAAGGAAATCATTTAGATGTAGAGTGGTCTTAAATAGATGAGTTTGTGAGATAATAGATTCAAAACACTATTTTACAACAAATAATACCATACCAATCAATAGGACTAGTAGTAGCACTATCAATAAGACTTAAGAGCCCAATGATGTTGGGCATTCCACAAGCCATAACATGACTATTTAGAAAAATAACAACATATTAGGACAAGTAGTGGCTACAAGCATGGTGCTTATTAATCCATAAGTGAATCCAACCTTAGCACAACCCATTTTAGGAGTGGGTAGAAGTGCGCCCCACCTAGAGTAAATATTGGTGGATCACATGAAAGTAACTTGAAGTGAAGTGAAGTTTCAAACACTTAAGGAAAACAGTGTGCCATTAGTGCAGGTTCCTTCCCCCCAACATTTCATCTAAAGAATGTCCATGATTTTAGTAGAGTATCAATGAGTGGAGAATGCCATAGAACATGTCCACAAGTATGAAATAAAATGGCACACCAAAGGCATCATCACACTAGAAAGGAAGCTAAGCTAATTTATGACTACCTTATTACATTGCACACATATTGGGTATCATAATTTCTATCCACGACAAGTTATTATGGATTATGACCTTTTGAATAAGGTGCTCCTAAAATAATTTGACTCCCAAAATTCAATCAATAAAAAATATCAATAGTCAAAGAAATCAAATAAGACCTCACTAAGAGCATTCACACATACAATACAATATTAAAATCATATTCTCAACATAACAAATACAGAAATAATTAAAATATGGTAGAATTAATGAATAACATAACCGTAAAAGAAAGATACAATTTAATGTATTCTTAATAGACGTAGCTAAAACATTTACTAATTGATGACAATGGTTATAGGCTTACAATAGATGGAACATTTATGAATCAAGGCAGTGCTATTATTTGGTTGATAAAAGCAAGGTGTTGAAAATTGAAAGAAGTTAAAAAATGCTTTTAGTTTTGTTTGCTTCAATGAATGCCATTCTTGTTTATTTATTTCAATGTTTATGCAATCCTCTTTAGTGCAAATTAGTCGATGTTTTACAAGGACCAAAAAAGTAATATAATTTTATATTTTATTTTTTATTTTTGGAGATATGGGATTATAATATTTGTCGATAGACAAGCAAATCTTTATTAAATTTGAAGCCATTAAATCTTTTGATTTATTTATATGTAAGAGATTATATTAATATATTAATTTTTTATTATTAAAATGTTTAATATGATTATTATTAATTAAATAATAAAATCTAATAAATTGTATAATAAAATATTTAGTTAATATACATGTTATAGATTTTTTGTCAAAAAATATTAATGTAAAATATAACAATAAAATAACGAAATACACCTATCAATGTAAAAACAACAAAACAATTCAAAAGAAGATTCTACCAAAAACAAATAAAAAACCATCCAACACATTATATTTGTTAATAAAATATTACTCTAATATAATAAGTATCTCAACATCATAAAAGTTATCATTCAACTGATTTCCATTTACATTAAGAGAGAGAGTTGTGAGAAATCGGCCGAAAATGAGTTCCATGCAAAGTACCAGAAATGTACTAGTGATGTACCTTTCAACTTCTCATTACAATGCCAAAGTTTGAAATTATGGGACCAAAAAAAAAAGCTTGAAATCATTAAATTTCATTATTTTTAAAATATGATATGTTTATTCTAGTTTAATGTTTTGGATATAAGTTTTTCGAAATATTACATGTTTATTTTAATTCAATGTTTCGGATTAGGGAAAAGAAAAATATTTATAGTGAAAAAGTAAATTTATTAAAAATTTAATGTTTTCAGAATTCATAAGATATTGATAATTTTAATGAGAAAAATTATGCATATTTTTAAATCGATGCATTTCGAATCTCTTATCATGAAAAAATTATTAAAAATAAATTGACGTTTTTTTAAATATAAAAAATAGTAAATAAGAACAAAAAATATTAAATGTGAGAATTGCTAATGTCTTTATATTAGTAAGCAGTTATGTGGGGAGCAATGCCACTTGAAGAGTCAACTACCAATGGCAACGGAGACTCGAACATGGGACCTACTAGGTAAAGCCCACCTTCTCTACCGTTGAGTCACCACCACAAAGGCATGAGAATTGCTAATGTCAATTTTAAAAATATTTGTCTAGTTTTCTTTTTAAGAGGAATGTATGATGTCTTCCAATAAGGATTAATAAACTTTTACAAACTTTCTAGCCTCATTATTTATTTATTTAAGAGTGGAGACCATGGAATTGATAGGGAGTAGTTTAAAGATTTGAGTATGATTTGCATTGGAATTCCATGTTTTGGATCACTAACTATCATCGTTTATTAGGGGAAAGATACTTATAGTGAAAATCGAACTCGCAATTTGAGAGTAGGGGAATCATAGAATTATATAAAATGTTGGTATTATGTGCATCACGATGACTAAGGAACATCCATGCCATCAAAATCACTCAGAACAAAATCTTAACCTTAATCACTTAACTCTTTATGTGAGATATCTAGAAGAATCTATACCTTGCTAAATAGATATACACAATAATCATCTTCACCAATTTAACTATAACCTTTTTGATATCATTATCAATTTTAAAAATATATATCTACTTTAAAATAAAAGTAAATCTCTTTGAAACACAAAGTTCAAAATAAATTAAATTAAAAATAACTATAAAGAATAAAATAAAATAAACATCGATCCTTTAGGTGAAAGAGTTCAACCTTAAAAGTATAACTTTTTTAATAATTCTTAAAATTATAATTAACTTTTTAATAATTATAAAAATTATGTTCAAATTATAATTATTAATAAATTAATATTTTTTAATTAATCACCTTAAAAAGTTATTAAATAGTAATTTTTTAAATACTTTTCATTTATTTTATATGTGAATCATCATGATTAGTTGTTTGAATAATTATTTTATTTCTTAAAACATTTGAAATTCCAAGCATATTTGCATATAATGTGGTTATAAAACAACACGTGCAACATTGAAAGTGCTTGATATGATGAGTCAATTCGCAGCATCTGCTTGTCATTTCAAACTTGCCACGTGGCGATATTACCATATTTCATTAGAATTCATACTGGCCGAAGCACTAAGCCTAAACTATGATGCCCTTTCTTACTGGCCGACCAACAAGAAACTATGTAAATCTTCATCAGTGGTCACCATTAAAGGGATGACCCCAGAGCATTAAACTATTCCACAAATTTTATAAATATAAGGCATGTTCGATGTGTTTAGGTTGGGATCATGGTTTAAATTTGATGGTCCTATTGTCGTACTTACGTTTTTTTAATCGTAAAATATAATCGATGTTTTATGGAGACCATATTAGATGTAAGGTGAAGTTTTAATCAGATTTTTAAAAATTATAAAGAATATATACTTAATATTTCATTTTCTTATAAAAAAACATAAGGAAATTAGTAGAAGAGTCAAATACAAATACAAGGTGCTAAGCAATCCAAGATCTATGTTATGAGGTGTTTTCGTCGACAATATTATTAACTGAGTGACCTTCATCATTGATATTGTCTTAAACAGTATCATTTTCATGTTCTTATAGTTATGGATTGTGCTACGTGCTTTTTTTTTTGGAATAGATTTGTGTACTTGCACGTTATGCTCTCTTACCTTAGGTGTAAATCTTGGTTCTTCTATTATTACCTCTTTATAAAAGACATCATATTATTATTTTATTTCGGATAGTTAATGTTCTTTATAATTCTAATCGCTTGACCCCAATGTCCAAATTTTAAATATTATGTATGATATATAGCATTGTTTTTATTTGATGTATCTAAGGTTTACCAGGTAAGACATTCTATGATCCATTATTGAGTATTGTAAACACTCCAATTTGGACACTCTATTTGTGACACCCCATTTTTGCCACTTTTGACACCTTGCTCTTGACATCACTATTCATCCCTAATTTATCTCACAATCTGCCTTAACATCACTCAACCCTAATTTGATTGTTGTTACATCCTATCGTAACCCTAATCTCATCATCAACATCCCTAGCCTAACTCATTACTATTTGACCATCACCCCCAACCAATTAATTATATTGCACTTGAACCTTTTTCAACCCCTCAAAATGCAAACCCAGATTAATAAACTAACTAATCATATCAGGTGGTTGATTAATGCTAATAAGAAAATCCATGGAAAATATAAAAATCAACAAAATAGATTTTAATCAAATCAACCCAATCCCCAAATCAAGTCATCACATCAACAAATCCCAATGGCAAGGACCAAGTGTAAATCAAACACGCTTTTCATAAACACAAATCCTTACATTCTCAACTCCTTCCTTTTAATTCCCAACTCCTCTCATTCAATGAGGAGTTTGAATCATATCTAGCCATCCATATTGAATTAGATCTGATCATCCATTTCCCATTCGAAAAACTATAAATAGAGCCATGTTCCCTTCATTTGAACAAGCTCCCATAGCCTAACAAGACTTTGTCATTTGAGAGGTCAAACCATCCAAACCATCAATATTATCATCAATTCATCATCAATCAACCAAGGGGAAATGCTACCAAAGTGCTTGTGTGCTTTTAACCAAACAACCACATCCATTTATAATTTAAGCACAAACTACATAATGGGGATTGCCTTATGGTAAGTGAAGGTGCATAGTATTTATATTTAAGCTCAATCTGATGTGAATTGTTTTGTTAGAATAGGAATTTCATGTTTGATCTACATATCTAACATATTTACTCTAACTCGTATGTTTATAGATACAACATTAAATAGGCTTTGAATTGTATTAGGACCCACTCGAATAAGATGATAATGCAACCAAGAGGTTCTCTACCTATGCCATCATATTCTATTGTAACCAATGGTGTATATGCTAACTCACTCTCCTTGATTCTAAGATGATAAATAAATTCATCAATGTATATTTTTAAATTTTAACCATTATAAACCATTACTCATTATTTTCATGCCTATTTATGAAAGATGTTATGAATAAAGGTCCATTATATGAACTATCATATAGAATCACTCTCATCAAATAAAAATTGAAGAAAAGCTTTCATCCTCTTAACTAAGTCAAAAATACTAATGAAACCATCAATTGGATGAGTTCCATATTCCAATGGTACATTATTACAAGTTTCCTTGTCAACTTGCATGTTAACATTTTTTAGTCACTTGATTGATTTTTGTTATTTGGAAGAGGATTTTTGAAATTATTCAAGTGTTGGTTTGGAAATACTATGGGTTCATTAAAGTTTGTATTGGTTACATCTATTTGGATTAGATTATTATCAATGAGAGATTGAATATTATGTTTTGAATTTATGCAATGTTTTGAATTTATGCATTAATTTTAAGAGTGATTTGGGATTCTACAATGATGAAAAAAAATAAAAAATAAAAAATAAAAAATAAAAAATAAAAAATAAAAAATAAAAAATAAAAAATAAAAATAAAAAAATCATGATTTTTGAGAAAATGTCTTGAGTTATCAAATTCCATTATTGGAGGTAAATAATAATGTACTACATTCAAGAAATTTCATCAAAATTTGTTGTGGAATTTTCCTAAGTATATTGAATTGCCTCTGATTCTTCTGTTGAGGTAGAAAAATATTTTGTGATGGTTTTTTAATATCCTTGGATGCATTCATGGAATCACTCTTAATTTGAAATGGTTTTTTATGTCTATTAATCTTGAAGTTAATCTTGTTTGGAAACTTTGAAACATTAGGAGAATAAGCGTTGGATCCATACTAAACATGTTTTCATCTAAAATTTGACCTCAAATTGTCTTTTAGAATGGAAAATTTCATCGAAATAATGATGTATGTTCAAAACCACTTTATCCTTAAAGATTGAAAGAAACTAGATATTAGATAATATGTTATAAAGTTCACCATCTGTTGGTTCATAAGTCATCTTGGTAACCATAGTATTAAATCTAATAACATATTAACTAATAATTTTATTGGATTCTTTCTTAATTTTAACCAATTTATCAAATGCAAATTTCAAACAAATGTTGATTGGAAAGTGAAATAATAAGTTGTCTATTTATTTTGTGATGGTATGAAAAAAACTACTTGGAAAAGCATAAAGCAAATTAAGAACATAATCCTTTGAACTCCCTAAGAATAGCTTATTAATTATTTTTCTATTATGAGACAAATATAAGCAAAAATAAAAAATGCTCTAATGTTATGTGAGGTATCTCCTTTACAAAGAGCATTTCAAAATTTAGAGCTACAAATGCAAGTGGAAAAGGAGATATAAGAACTTCATATTCTAAAGGGTTTAAAAGAATGTCATTGGATGTAATTTTTCTATTTGGCTTGTGGGACTCTTGACTAAGAATTTGAATTTAATTTTCATTTCATAAAGGCTACTCATCATAGTAGTAATTTTAGGATTTAAGGAAGAAGTAACAGGTGGTAAAGTTGCATAAGTTGGAATAGAATAATTGAGAAGCACTAAAACATTAGCAATATGTGAGTAGGATAGAGGGAAATTGTAAGCAAGGGATTATTAAGAAATAGAAAGAATGTTGAAATTTTGTTTTAATTATTTTTTGATTAATTTGATCTAAATGAAATAAAAATACTATGAATATTCAGACTATGTAAAATAAGGAGACAATCATATAATTTGAATGTAAAAGGTTAGATTGACATTGCACATACACAATTAGAATTTGACAAAGCACTAAAGTGAGGAAGGTACTTATTTTATTATGATTTTTTTATCACTATGTTCTTCACTACCCTTGAAAATTCTCTATGTCTACTCTATAACCATCTATAACCACTCATATTAGAAACCCTACACAAACACTACTAGTGAATATCAAACCCATCAGATGACTAGTTTTTTTCTAGGCCTTATTGGTAGTATCCCTATAAATTGTGTAGGTTTATGTAACCTTAGACCATTATTTATGTATATGCCTCTTATGTACACATATTTCCTTTGGTCCTATGTGATGATCTATGTTTTCCTTCTCTTTCTTTTGAAACCATAATATCGCATTCGACTACCATATGACCCTTGGAAAAGGGTTTAGTATGTTGGGTTAGACAAATCTAAATCATCCCTATTGAGTGACTGAGCATTGCATGCATTCTGAAAATTCAAATAAGTCTCAAACCACAAGTAGTTATCCAACCTAGGTGTGTGTGTACCATCATGATCAATATTGAATAGAATGAAATCTTTGGTTTTTGACACTTGGCACCATCTAATTTTGACCTACTTTATGTTAGAGGTAAAATCACTGAGAGGGCGGGGTGTGGGGGGGGGTGTGAATCAGTGTTGCAACCAATTCAATTCCAATTCTAAAACTTCAAACTCTCTACCAATCAATATAAGCAATCATGAAGCATATAAACTAGCTATTGCAATGAACAAGGAAACTATGCAAGATCAAGGCACATAACACATGAATTATGTGGGAAACCCTTGTGGGGGATAAAACCCATTCTCAAGTCTAAAAACAAGTGGAATATAGTCCTATAATTAATTCACAAACAAGAGATTTTAATGAAGCACCCACTTCATAAGGAACACCAACCCCTAAGCATAAACAAGCACCCACTTGTCCTAGATGTTGAGCACCCACACATCACCTTTAATATTAATAGCTCCAGAATTCTGATTGCCTTTCACTCTAATGGAAAAATAGTGAATATCAACTCTCTTCAAAACTTCAAGCTTCCTCAATCCTTCACACATAAGCAATGCATCCAAAATAACCTTTTAGATCATTCTACACCTCTTTGCTCATCCTCAATCTTCAATCCTAAAGAACACTATTATAACATCAAAAATATGACATATAGGTAACATAAATATCCCCCACACTTATCTTCTCTTCAATATACCCACCAAGCATACTCACCCTTCTCTATACTTCACATCTCAACTCTAGAAACCTTCACCTTTGTTTATGCCCTTTATAGAGCCTTCATGATCATCACCTTCTTGGTCGGCCATAAAACTTACCTTAACCCTTAAATATTATATAAAACTTATAATAGGATCAATTTCATCTATATAATTCTTCCATATCTTTTATAGATCACCCTTAAGCACCAACACCTTTCAATTAGGCCTAATAAGCCCTTATATGTCCATAAAGACCTATTCATCCTGTTAGCAATTCATCGAGCAAAATAGGGAACACAAGAACACTTCAAATCACATAGATACTTGACATATGACCCCTAAGACAACCTTAAGTGATTAAATTCATCACTACACACCTATGCATATGTAAAACTATCAATCATTTGCCTTGTAAATGAAAACACCATGAACGAACCAAAAGTCAACTTGTAAGCAATTATTCATACTAAAGAAGGATTGGACAAACCTCCAAAATACATACATATGATCTTCAAGGAGTCTAAAAAAATCTAAAATAGATAATTTACCTTGAAACATCCAAACACTATCAATAAAAACTCAAACATCCTTCTTGGGTCATTTGTAGAAGAAGGTCAAACCCTTAGTCAACTTTGGATCGAAATAAATGTAAGTGTATGACTAGTCAAACCTCTAAATCATTTATCCTGGATTTCCCTTCAATTTATCTACCACTTTTAGTTTTATACCACCATCAAGTTCATCCAAAATCAAAATATATAACCAAAATAATTTAGATTGGTTTTCCTTTGTAAATTTAAATATTTGAATTCCAACGGTCACTTTTTAATGCAAATTTGATCATGGAAACTAGTGAAATCTACTTGGGAGACCAACTTTGCACTACCATAAAATTTTATAGACATCATGTCAATACCTAAAATTTGAAACACATGATATAGGCATAAATATGAACAAACCCTTATAAATACTTTCTTCTGACACCTTCACACATGTGAAATACACCTATCAATATAAGAACGACAAAACAATTCAAAAAATAAGATTATACCAAAAATAAATAAAAAACCATCTAACACATTAGATTTATTAATAAAATATTACTCTAATATAATAAGTATCTCAACATCATAAAAGTTATCATTCAATTGATTTCCACATTAAGAGAGAGAGTTATGAGAAATCAACTGAAAATGAGTTCCATGCAAAGTACGAGAAATGTACTTGTAATGTACCTTTCAACTTCTCATTACAATGCCAAAGTTTGAAATTTTGGGACAAAAAAAGCTTTAAATCATTAAATTTCATTATTTTTTCAATATTTTTCCATGCTTAGTTGCATGTCAATCCATCAATACATTGTAAAAATGGGTTGAAATCATTAAATTCTATATTGAAGTTAAACCATTATATAGTTCACTGAAGGAGAGGAAATAAAAAAAACATGACACAAAAGATTGGTCTTCCAAAAAGGACTAATAATTTTCTACTAATTTTAAATATTTAATATTGTTACACTCTATTAAAAATTGGATATAAGTTTTTCAAAATATTATATGTTTATTGTAATTTAATGTTTTGGATATAAGTTTTTTGAAATATTATATGTTTATTTTAATTCAATGTTTCGGATTAGGGAAAAGAAAAATATTTATAGTGGTAAAATAAATTTTTACAAAAATTGATGTTTCATAATTCATAAGATATTGACAATTTTCATGAGAAAAATTATAGAGCCCTTTATAGAGCCTTCACCTTTGTTTATGCCCTTTATAGAGCCTTCATGATCATCACCTTCTTGGTCAGCCATAAAACTTACCTTAACCCTTGAATATTAAATAACACTTATAATAAGATCAATTTCATCTATATAGGCCATCCATAGCTTTTATAGATCACCCTTAAGCACCAACACCTTTCAATTAGGCCTAATAAGCACTTATAGGTCCATACAAACCTATTCATCTTATTAGCACTTCATCAAGCAAAAAAAGAAACACAAGAACACTTAAAAGCACATAGGTCATTGAAATATGATCCCTAAGACAACCTCAAGTGATTAAATTCATCACTACACACCTATGCATATGCAAAACTATCAATCATTTGCCTTGTACATGAAAACACCATGAACGAACCAAAAGTCAACTTGTAAGCAATTATTCATACTAAAGAAGGATTGGTCAAACCTCCAAAATACATACATATGATCCTCAAGGAGTCTAGAAAAATCTAAAATAGATAATTTACCTTGAAACATCCAAACATTATGCATAAAAACTTAAACATCCTTCTTGGGTCATTTGTAAAAGAAGGTCAAACCCTCAGTCAACTTTGGACCGTAATAAATGTAAGTGTATGACTAGTCAAACCTCTAAATAATTTATCCTGGATTTCCCTTCAATTTATCTACCACTTTTAGTTTTATACCACCATCAATTTCATCCAAAATCAAAAGTTATAACCAAAATAATGTAGACTAGTTTTCCTTTGTAAATTTAAATATTTGAATTCCAACAGTCACTTTTTAATGCAAATTTGACAATGAAAACTAGTGAAATCTACCTGGAAGACCAACTTTACACTTCCATAAAATTTTATATACATCATGTCAAGACATAACATTCTAAACACATGATATAGGCACAAATATGAACAAACCCTTATAACTACTTTCTTCTGACACCTTCACACATGTGAATGCTAACATTATCAATCTACTTACTTAGGAAGTTATGAAAAGATGACTAGGAGAACCTAGACCTTCAAAAGACTATTATAATGAATTATTTTCACTTTAAAAATTACACAAAAAACTATTGAACCTTAATATGACCCCTAAAACATGATCAACACATCACCAAAACCCTTCATCCTGCCTAGCCAAGCAAATATAACAAGGTCCATGTATGATCACTAAGGCACACTTTGTCATTGAAAACCATGCATACATCTTGACTCATGGAAAATCTTGGCCACATTATGGAAATAATTTAAAACATTTCAAAAATCTCCCCCTTTATCATTTATTTCAACACTTGAAAATGTTTTGAAAGCCAACAACAAAGCTTATGCATATACTCTTTTCCCTCTCCAAACACTTTCTCCCCCTTTGGCACAATGATAAAGTGGGATTACCTTCTAATCATTAGGACATGTAAATGTTTTCAAATAAAACATCAATAAGGTATCTTCTTTGAAATATGATATAAACTCCCCTATCACTGTGCATACCATTCCTTACCATGACTACCTTAAACTTGCTCATTGACAACATTCTTTTTTGACCACGCACTATTATATGAACGATATGAATAAAATATGAGTGATCACACCTTGATAACACTTATAAGGACTCCTCCTAAGTCTCCTGGGATTGGTCAACCCTTGAGCACCTTCAAACCGTCTTGAACCATGAAGAAACTTCTTAGCAACCTTCAAATTTTCTCTCATAAGTCAACTCCATGATCACCAATAGATATTGAATCCATACTTAAAACATGAAATATGATTAAAATATACTAAAATAATCATATGAGAACAATCATACCTTGGTATTTTGGATAAAATGACCAAAAGGTTCATTTGACTCACATAGCCTTGTATAGAGGCCTTTAGCCCTTCCTAAACCTTGTAGAGCCCATAACTTTCTGTGTATGGACCCTCATGACTTTAAATTTCATATATAGAGTAAATTAATATTCCCCCTCATGCATGCCAAGAATCATCATCCAAATCTTACTCTGCACCATAGCTCCTTTACAAACTAATCTACCAATTAGCCCTCCATTTGCACAAAAGCTCAACTATAAGTCAAACTATACACTTCTAGATGATTGTAAAGAAAATTTTAATCACCCTTTTTTCTATTTCAATAGATTAAATATCCTTAGACCTAAAATCCTTTTGTAAGGTTACTAACTCACATGGTGTAAAACCTAGGGCATCAAAAAGGAACAAGGTTAACTTTCCACCTTTCGATCAATGCCAGATCTTGAAACTTCTCTCACACTTATAGGTCAACAATACACACTTATGGATGATGGTAGTAGGGATAAAACTAGGACAATGTAGTTTTACAGATGGAAAATGCATTATAAAGAGAAACTAAGCATGGTTGATACATTAGTGTATGGTCGATGTAGTAGACTATAAATTTGGTTTATATCTAGTAAGTAAATGATGCAGTATAAAAATAGGGGCATGGTTGTTGTAGTAAAAAAATTGGAAAATGTTAATTTGTGTGTTTTGTAATAATTGTAAGCATTTATTTCAGATTTTGGGATGAAAACTTGATTTGTGCTTTTTTATTTGATATTTTGTACAGACAATGAATATAGTGAAGATTATTGGACATAATATGGCTAAAATATATTCTATATAGGCTATTGATGGTTGATTGGACATAGATAAACACTCTTGGATTTAAAAAAATCATTAAGATGTGTTATATCACCTCAACATGGATTTTATTTCCAATTAGAGAGGTTGATAAACATGTTCAAATGGTTGGTGGATGGGGACACCATAGAAATGGCCATTGCACTAGAGGATATACATGTGATTCTATGGTTATTGATCATGGCATAGTTTTGGTGTGTAATACCAAATATACTTTAAAAGAGATGAGAGCCCTGGTATAGTGTACTATTGGATATGATAGGTATGATTATCATGCATTGATCACGAGATTATTCAATGTGTATCTATCAGGAGTTTAGACAACATGATGATTTTTCCATTGGCCTTACTAAATGCCCTTGGCCTAGGTTTTGACTTTTCATCATCTAGCTATATTTTTGACCTATTTTTAACTTTGTTTTCATGCCTGTTGGGGAAAATTTCATTACATGGATTTTTCATGGCACCTATATTTCTTTCTCTAGTTCATTTTACTCCAAAATGATAAAAATATACCATTAATGCATTTCATACCTATACAAATCTAGTTATAGTTGTGGTTTGTCCACCAACATGTTTACATCCTCATCTGTGAGACATGATCTCTTAAATATCCAAAAGATTGGATACATAGAGCTCTGGTTTCTAAAAATAGAAAACGTGCAAATGAATTATTTTTTACTCTTTTTATAGTAAAATTTTAATCTTTTTTAGCCTTCAATTATTTACTAATAGATTCCATTTTTTCCCATACATTTGTTTCATATGTCTTTTTCATGAACTAAAATAAGCCTTATAATCTTGGTGAGATAGATAATATTTAGGTTCTAACATAATATTTTGTAAAAATTTGGAATTTTAACTTATTTTTTGTGTCTACCTCTTATTTCACACATTAGGCACCTTTGTCCAGTTGTTACACATGCAACATTTAATACATTTAGCAAGGTAAGTGAAGGTACACATTTTCATTTACTTTTATTTATTTCACTTTAGTTATCTTATTTATTGTGTTGTTATGTTCTTTCCCAAAGCACCATCCCATGTTACATTATTATGACACATGATGAGCTTCAGGTGGGGCATATATATGACATAACATTTTTCAATTTATCATTTAATGACACTTTTTATTAAAGTGACTTTTCAAGCATCGATCTCCTTGAGTGTATGCCTCAAAGGGCACACTAGATAAGGGGTGTGTAGGCTTGTGCTACTTTGTGAGAGATTTTACTACCTATGTCATCATCATATCTTTCCTAATACCAATTCAAATTATTCAAATTTATCTTGTTACTTACGTTTTTCCATCCTATCTCATTCAACTATGTTAGTTTCCTCATTTCCTACAACATTCATTAGACCAATACCATTTGTTTTTACCATTTCCCTTCTTTAATTACATCAACCAATCTGATGTAGTTATTATACTATTTACTAGCATTTATAATGTATCGTCTTAGATGATTCTATTTAGTGCCGTATGACATCTCTTAACTATATTGATCTAGTCGATGCCATTGACTTAGCCTTTAGGGTAGGTTTTGGGAATTATATAATTATTATTAGGTGAAAAGCATGTATTTTTAACATTTTCAGGTATATTAGATGGACATATGTGTGAATTATATTATTTTTTCTTTTGTATAATCCTTTGTATGTACTCGACCTTATAAGAATAAGCAATAGAAGGAAGAATGTGAAGAGTATTTCTTTTTGGCATATCAAAAGGATGGAATATGAAGAGATAACACTTCATAATATTCTATTTATAACACTCATTTGTAATATAATATGGTTCTAATATGTGATAGAGATTAATACAATGTTCTGAATGGTTTTTTTATGTCTTTTACTTATGATATATGCATAGTGAGTATTGTGGATATTTTGATCTATTTTTCATATAGTGTATGCCTACTATTTTGTATACATTAACCTTGCATGTATTTCATATAATGAGATCACTTAGTAATTAATGAAATCATTCAGTTTGTATTACCAATAACTTTCCTATTTTTTTATTGACTGCATAAGCCATCCCTGTAATTATCATGTTTTAGAGTTTTCCAAGAACCTCTACTAACACTGATGCAGTGAGATTGGAAATTTTGGAAATATGTTGAGATGGTTACCATGAAAAATACAATTAGAATGATGGTTGAAGGAGAGGATTTGGAACATTACAGAGAAAGAAGTGAGAAGAGTTAAAGTGACTGTAAAGGAGATAATTCTAAAACATATATACAGAGAGATTTATAAAAAAAAATTGGTGTGAATTACCTATATTGTTAGCTACATGGTTATCAAGACTAGAGTATTATTATTTTTAGTTGAGAAGAAAAAAGTGTATATTTTGGATGGAAGACAAGTTAGATATACTATGAAGTCTAGATACTGATTGGACCCATGTTGTGGACTATTGAACCCAGACTATAATTGATGAATATGTCACAAAATTTACTGTGCAAAGTTATTTGGCCTTCTAATCTATGTAAGGCCTATTTTTCAAAGGAATTTTTGGTAAGTTACTTTAGTGACTACCTACATTAATCAAAATGTTGGTTATGGAAAAGGCCATGGTGCCTAATCCTACCAACAGGGAGTACTCACTTTAGGCACCATGGGGGTGCGTACGAGATAGAAGTTACTGATGTGGAATTGAGTATATAAATCTAAACCAAACCCCAAAATATGGAGGAATAGAAGAGCCATATCAAGAAGAAAAGTTTAGGATTATAAAGGGAACTATAATAATAGAGAAGATGGAATCAAATGAGTAATCCATAATTAATTGCGAATAGGAGTACGGGTAGAGTAGAATATGCTAGAGATGGAAAGGTGTTGAGAGAGGCTGTGAAAGATGTTGAAAAAAACTAATGTGTAGTTTATGCATAAGGTCCCAATGAAGAATAAGAAGGAAATACAAATAATGTAGATATGGAGCTCATGGAGAAAGAAGGAGAAGGTACATTAGTAGTAATATATCTAGAAGATAGAAATAGATCGTAATTAATGAAAGGGATTTTTTTCTAGACCTAGGAAGGAATTTTATTGGGAAGAAAGGTTCAAACATAGAATTATTGTAGGTTCAAGTTAAGATTTAGAAGAAGCTCAAATTAGAGATCATTCACTTCAAGAGTATGCATCCCCCAACCCAATATATTATTTTGGAGAAGAAGTATAGGAGAAAATGCATATATGAATTGGTTTGATTATTTTATAGATAAGTTTGGTAAGATAAGTATGAAGAAAAAACAAGAAATAGATAAGAAGATGATAAAAGAGTTATAATTACTTTTTAGGTCACCTAAAAAGACTAGTGTGCAAAAGTCCCTAGTCGTAGTCACTAGTGCACATACACATATAGTCATAATCACCATTGCACATGCACCTACAATCACAAATGCCAATGTGCAGAAACCAATGTTAGTAAATTTAATTATGAAAATAATATCACTCAATACATGCATTTTTATTTATTTAATGTAATATGATGGATCTATATATCCTGAGTAATACTTAGTAACTTACGATATGAAATAGAATGTTAAAGGGGTAACATCTGATGATGTTAAAAATATGAAATCATAGGGGATTTATTAGGGAAATCCTTAGAGTTCATTTGAAAAATAAATGTAAATACTCTCAATAGTTCACAAGTTAAATATCTATTGGTAGTAGAGTTTAAGATGAATAAATGTACAAGACAAAGTATTCAAGAACTAAAGGAGATTTGGTAAAAGTCTATAGAATTGATCAAAGACTATGATCACAATTTTTATGATGTTATGAATAAGATAAACTTCATCCTAGAAGATAAGAATAAGGTAGCTTGGTTCGTAGAAGGGCTACAACCAATAATTGGATTTGATATTACGTAGTCTTTTTTTTTGACTAAGATTGATGCTTAATCTACTGCTCTATGATTAGAATAAATTGAGGATTATGATGTCCTTCTAGTATTAGGTTCTAAATTAAAATAAAAAATAGATAATATTATGATAATAATGGATGAGGTGCATGAGAATGATAAGCCTAAATTAAGATTATGGTGTATAGAATGTGGTCCAGAAGGCCACCACATGAATGATTGTCCAAAACTTAAAACATAATTTTATGAAATTTGTTGAGTAATTGGACATGCTACTTTAAAGTGCCATATTTTACAATAATATATTAAAAAATCATATAACATGTACTAAATTTTTTTCAAATCAATGAGGAGAGATTTGTAGAGCTTTATAGGAGCTAAACGACGATATTACAAAGAATGTCTTCATAATTACTATGTAATAGTTACTAACTGTGAAGTAGGGTATCCTAGGCCCAGATGTATACATGAAAAGTGTGACATAGATTAGTCCCCAGTGGATACCTTCACCATCACAATACTAACCTTAGGGTTTGGTTACCTCGACACCATCTTCCTTGTAATACCAATATTAGTCTTCTTGGAAGAATGTGATTCCATAACAATCTAATTGGGCTCAAATTTCACCTCAACACCAATATGGAGTGTATGATTCACAACAAAAATAACAAGGAGGATACATTGGGAAATCACCAAAAGTATGGGGATACCAAAAAATATAGGAAGCTACAGAGGAGGCTATAAGGGAAGATACCAAGGAGGGTATCAAGGAGGCCATCACAATGATAACTAGCAAGATATACCATATATACAAAGTTATTTATGTGGATAATATAATCACTATGCAAAGAGTTATCCTACCAATCCATATAGATAGACCTATTTCATATACTACAAAATTCAAGCCCAACGTCAAATGGAAGACTATCCACTACTCAAGAAGTAAAGGAAGGAGAAGTTGATATGAAATATAAACTTGATCAATACACAACCTAAGGATAATAAATTCATCCAAGTAGTTACCAAACAATAACATGTAGAATAAGTATTGTCACCTTTGAAGATGTAAGTAGATCAGGGAATTAGAAAATCTCAACCTAATAAATATCTTGATCCTATAATGGAGAATACTTTGATGCATCAATAAACTTAAGTTCTAAAAAAATTACAACACAATGCTTCAGAAGGAGATACAATAACCATTGATGCATAGATGTATGGACATAATATTCACATAATGAAGCAAGAAGGCATTACAACTGCTTTGAAAGACTTACTAAAGTTACTCAATACACTCCAAAATGAGGATATATCATAGAATATTTCTAAAATTTTACATAATTTTTTGGAGTGTGAACAGAGAGGGTAACAACATACATGTAAGGTTGTCTGGAATGTGAAAACTAAGAAACCTTAGGATGTTGACTCTCATATGTATATTGAGCTTGCAGGATATGAAATCCCTAACATAATATTTGATTTTATGAGTAATGTGAATATGATCCTGAGATCAACATGGGAAGCTATTGGGATGTCACACTTAATCTATATTCATTTCACCCTCAACCTCATAGATTACATGTGATTAGAGTTGATTGGTCACCTTGAGGATGTGGAGATTAGAATAGCCAAGCTAAGTCTACATGATGATTTGGAATTCATTGATATGAAGACTATTGAGACCCATTACCTTGCACTAATTGGTAATAAATGGTATTATGATGGTTAAATGACTATTAAAATAGTGTGCAACCAACTAGAGGTTTATCAGGAAGAAAAGATAGTTGTCATTCCTTTGAATAAAGTAGAACAATAATTGTACATAATTCTAAAGGAACCAGAGTAACCATATGTGTATGGTGATAATAGTTAGTGTAAATTTATAATAGATACATATAAAAATATATTAAGAGATATTGAGTATTAAATTTTATAACCCGTACATGGAATAATCATAGAGCACAAAGTAACCAACTTACAAGCTGATAATAACAAAATCACTAGAACCATAGTTTTAACTTGAAGGTTATACCTATCCATTGGTGTGATCTCCTACTATGTTATAAGTGTATGTCCTATATATTACATGTGTAACAATGATGGATTATACCAAACCTACTCCAAAGGGTGTTTTACCATGGGAAATAATTTCTTCCATAAGTGGTGATTTAGACACTCACATGTTAAATTGGGTAAGAGGAGATCATGAGCTATGACCTCTATGTATGGTGTTCATCACTAAATATTAGTTACCTCAACACTTTATGATAGATGTCCTTAATCCATTCATCTTGAGTTTAGATCAACATGTACTAGAGGTGGATCAAAGAGTTGGCACACTGAGCTATACACTAAAAGGTACTACTTTGACTTAGTGGGTAGTACATACAGATCCAAAGATACATTGGGAGGAGGCATGTGAATTTTTATGCATGTGGTTTTAGTTACCGCCTATAGTGAGATTTGAATGGTTATTATTTAAGTAATTCCAATGTCCTGATCTACACATTCATCAATTTATAGATATATGGTCTAATTAAGGAATTGAAATGAGGTATTGGGTGCACTTTTTTATCTACACACTAGCGCTACTACCAATAGCCTAGTACATACATTAATATCACAAGAGACACCAAACATTGAGAATAACTGAAATAATATTAATTTTAGACTTTTATGCTTGAAGATGATAACCCTTTAGTTCACAATACATTGTGGAAACTTAAAATATTTTTATGTCATAGATGAGTAGAAGATTTGGGATCTAAAATAGAGTCATCATCACAAGAGTCAACTCATGATTTGAATTTGGTGCTTCAAAATTACAAGGAAAGTCAATAAAAATAAGATTTTATTAATCCTTGTAATAAAATAATAGATGAGTTGATGTAATCTAGAAATAGTGATGAATATTTGGATTTGGAAGGATTTTTTGAACCAAAGTGAGAAGCTGAACCAAAATGAGCCCAAAGTGCATAAAAAGTGGAAGAAGATAGACTACACAATATAAATATTCTATAAAGTGAAGGATAGTTCATTCCTATGAGATGATTTACCCAATGCATCAAATACAGTGTATCAAAAACCCTAAAAATATTGAAGAAAACATTAGAATAAAGTCAGTTCCTAAACTTATGACTTTAGGAGATTACTAGAAACATGAGCAGATCTTAGAGGTGTTGTAGCTATTATGAGACTATCAAGATGTTTTTCCAACCAAACTCTCTAAAATAAAAGGTGTAAATATATCATTGGTGTAAATACATATAGAGTTGAAAGAGTGCACTTGACCCATTAAGAATCACCCATATAGGTTAAACCCTGATATAAAAATCAAAGTAAAGGATTAATTAGATCAAATGAAATAAGTAAGAATCATTTATCCTATGGAAAACGTAGAATAGATGAGTCCCATAGTGATACAACCAAAAAATCTGGATAGATACGAGTTTATGGAGACTACCATGCACTCAATGATGCCTACATCAATGATCCTTTTCCAATACCATTCATGGATAAAATCCTCAATTCAGTCATAGGTCATGAAGTGTACTCATTTATAGATGGATTCAATGGGTACCATCATATTTTGATTAATAAATAGGACAAAGCTAAGACTAGTTTTGTAATTGAATGGGGATCATTTTCATACAAGATAATGCCATTTGGTTTGAATAATGCACCAAATTTTTCTATATAAATATAGTAATTCCATTTAAAGACTTTATTCAATATTTACTGGAATTATTATTTGGATGATTAGGATATATTTTCTCTATTTAAATAGCATTTTTTGAAACTAAAACTAATGTTAGAATGGTGTTGAGATCTACGCATTGGTCTAAATTTGAATAAGTGCTTATTTTCACACCTTTAGGTGTTATTTTGGGCCATGTTGTATGTAGTGATGGCATTCTAGTAGACCAAGCTAAGATTTTTTTAATAGTGGGGATGCCACCCCTAACCAAATCTATAGAATTGTACCCCTTTATGCATCATACATGATACTATAATTTTTTTTATCAAAGGATACATAACCATATGTGTGACAATGGAAAAACTATTATGTAAAGATATAAGGTTTGAGTGGACATAAAAATGCTAAGAAACATTTATCAAGCTCAAATAAAGGTTGCTAACAACACATGTTTTAGTTTTTCTTAATGGGAAAAATCCATTCCACGTGCATGTGGTTGCTTTTGGTATTGTAGTAGGAGTTATCTTTGAATAAATAGGTGATGTAGGGTTGAATCACCTCATATATTTTGCCATTAGAAAGCTATCAACACCTTAAAATAACTATACCATTATAAAAAGAGAGGCTTTAGCTATAGTATTTACATTGAAATAATTTGACACTATCTATTGGCCACACCATTTGAGATTTTTACTAACCACCAGAAACTATGATACCTACTTAATAAGTCGATTTTGGAAGGATGAATATCTAAGTGGCTTATTTTATTTCAAGAGTTTCAATTTAGAATCAATGTAAAACTAGGATGAGAAATTGTTAGACCAATCACCTAAGTATGATACAAAATGGTGAAGAGCTAGAAGAAATATGGGATGAGTCCCTAGATGCACGCTTATTTAGGGCTTTTGTAATCCCAGATAATATGGAGGACATTAAAAAAAAATTGTATCAAGTTACTTTCATTGCACATTATATAGAAAGGGATAAAAATCAGATGGTCACTTGAGATATCCCATATAGTTTCATCAATAGTTTTTTGTACAAGATTGAGAAAGATGATGTGCTATGTAGAGTAACATTAGAGCATGAACAAAATCAAATTATTCAAGAAGAACACTAGGAAATTGCAAGGTGTCACTTTATAGGCAAATCCATTATTATAAATTTTTATAAAGTGGTCTTTGTTGGTCAACTTTATTTTAGGATGTGAATAGGATAGCCAAAAATTGTGATCTGTGTCAGCGAATAGGAAATCTAAATCAACGTGATGATATGCCATTGGTACAAATGTTTGTAGAACAACCATTTGAATAATGGGGAATATATTTTTGTCATATCGATAAGCCCCCCAAGTAAATGAAGTCATGCATAGTATATTATTACTATAAAAAAATTATTTCACTAAATGGATGGAAGCCACTGCAACCCTAAGTTAGGTGTGAAGGACGCTACCAAATTCTTTTATGAAAATATTATTATAATATTCATATGCCCAATCAAGTTGGTTAGTGACATAGGAATGTATTTCCTCAATAATATTATAAATACTCTCATTGAGGAGTTTAAGAGCTTGCACAACAATATCATGACTTATCAGCCTCAAGTAAATGGATGAGTTGAAGCATCAAACAAAGTATTGGTAAAAATGTTAAAAAAGATATGTAAAATTTAAAGGGATGATTGAGAAGATCACATTCCTATGATTTTTTGGGAATACAAAAAAATTACAAGTATGCCAAAGGTTTCACTCCCTTTCATCTTGTCTATGGTCTTGAGGTAGTAATTCCTATGGAATACATTATTCTGAGTCCATGCATTATAATGGTTATGAGGCTAGGTGATCAAGATTTCTAAATAAAAGATTAATATACTTGGTTAGAATGGAATAAATTCAACATAGGAAATAATGAAGACACTAAGTTCATAAGTTAAGACATAAGGCATGGAATGATTGTAAGCTTCACTCTAAGTAATTTCATCCAAAATTAGTGGTATTATTATATGATATTAGGTTTAATGCATTCCCAAGAAAAATATGAATTTAATGCAAAGGAATTAGGGATAATTCCTATCTAGAATCATTAGCTAGTTTATTATCTAGTTGGTCTCTTTGTAATGATGGTTGGTCATTCACCATGCCATGTCTAGCTCAATCTTCCCCTTCTTTGATGAGGTTTAAACAATCTTTTTGAACATGTACCTATTTATTGAATATAAAGAGACACCTTTTATAATGATGCTAAACTTATTTCATATCATTTTCAATCACTCTCTACCACCTTACACCTCTTTACTTGGTTAATTTGTTCTTGCACCCTATTTAGTCTTCATTGGGTAACCTCTCTTAGCCCTCAAGGGTCAAATCTTGTTTCTATGCTTAAGGACTTCAAACTTTGTCCTAGATAGTCTTTAACACTCTTAGCATACTTGGATCAGTCCCTATCAGGGCTCAGTCACATTGATCCACTCCCTTTTCACTACAAGATCAAAATGCTTTACTTATGCTTGTGGCCATGTTTTCACACTGATCCACTCTCTCTCTCATCATGCAAATCAGATATGACAACGTACACTCAGGTCTTTACCCTTACAATGGAGTATGGTTCCAAATAAGTTATTTTCTCTAAGTTTATTACTTTTAGAGTCATATGTTCAATCATCTAAAGGACTGAAGGTCCTCTTACACTTTTACAACAAAGGTCACTTGGTTTCTTCTCTTAACACAATTTATGTAAAAATTGCCTTCTTGACTATAAGTAATAGTCCTCATAACTTGAAGTTATACATACAAAATCTTTCACATATATATTTTTATATTTTACCTAATATAATATACAAATATAAAGAACAAACTAGAGAAATTAGAAGTGAAATGAATCCATGATCAATTTTATTTCAACATTGTTTTATAACATAGTCCAGCAATGGACTTATTCATATTTTGTGAGGGTTTATTATCTGATCCCATTATCTAACCCTCCTCTCTTTATTTTTGTATATCTCTCTCCTCTTCTACGCCAACCTATCCTCTCAATGATTACTTCTATTCCCTCCTTCGTAACGCAGTCTTGGAAAGTAGTTTACATTAACTTCTTTTTCAAAACTACCCAATGTACAAGAATACTTCCATATCTATTCATGTGACTTGATTTTGAGCCCTACATATGAAATACATAAAAAAAAAAATTATAATAATTGGGATGACCCATAAAATCAAATTTTACCTCTAAACACTCCAACACATGTATTCTACCCTCTTAGGCTCACTTTCCATTTTTGAATTTTCAAATGCTTAGTTTTGGAGGAAAAACTTTTAGAGGCCCTATAACACATCCTGAAGACCTCAAATGATTTCTAAGACCACAATTTGAGCTTAAAATGTCCTTCAAACAATTTTATATCATAATTTAAAAAAACATTGACCTCCTATAGACTTAGACACAAAAATGATGTTTTTCTTTCCCTGATGATCCTATATCATACTCCCTAGGAGGGAGAAAAAAACTTGAACCTGCATCTTTATTCCTTTCTTTCCAATTAATAATTTTAGGGTCCATGATCAAAATGATACTGATCCTTTGTTTTGGTTCTTTTTTCTTTTCCAAACTCTTCTTCTTAGTGGCTTTGTCTAGCTTTCTTATCTATTCATCTTCTATCTCCATAAAGTGCTCCAACTACTGTAGTTCCTCATTTATTGTATGTTCCATCCTTTACAAGTAAATTTTGTCTCCATAATACTCAACTATAATTATATATACTTTATTCTCATTCCTCGTGATTATTCTGTTGTTTGTTTCCTCTTTGTTTTCACTTAATCTTTGCTTGTTTAGTAGTGCTTGCTCCTTGTTCATGCTATTTTCTTCTTTGTGAGGCTGTTTTGGCCTCTATTACATATAAAAATTTATATTTTTTGTATCTACACTCTCTTTTTATGAGACTTATTCAAACGTATTCACCTTTTGAGGCTTTTTCCCATCACCTTGCTCACTATGCAAGAACAATTTCTTGTTCTTTTCATCTGCACCATAGTACATCATGAATTGACTAAAATTTGACCTATCATATACATATTTATAAAATTCAAACTTAGTTTGAGCTTGACCCATTGTGTACCTCACCTTATTTTCCATTTCCTTGCTTCCTTGCTTGTATATTTGCATCTTTGTTTGCACACTACTTTGTGATTTACTTTAATGCTCCTCTTTTGAGTTTTCTTGGATTTATTTCTTGAATTTCACCTGATATTCTTCACCTATTTTCATCTCATTTTATGGAATAAACATGTCCTCCAACATTCTTAACTCCTCTTGAAACTTGAATGCATCAATCTCTTCTTTTGCTTCATCAAACATTGGTTTGGTTTGCTCTTCTCTTGTTTGGAAAATTTCTTGTTTGCCTTCTCCTTAGATTCCCTCATTTTTGAGATTCATATAAACACCCTCTTGTTATACATCATGCTTCTCAAGCACTCTTTGAGGTGCTTCTTCCTCATATTGCCATGCTACACATTCATTCATCAATGTAATAATTTCTTTGTACAAAAGATCTTCCTTCTTGGATTAAAATGCAATAATTTAATCATTAAAAACATTGGAAAACATATCTATTAAACACTTATCTTCATTCGTACATTCATTTTATTGCATGCATGATTTTAACTTCATCTCACTTTCTTGGTTTGTATGCACCATCTTGTTTGTTTGCTTTGGAGGCTTTTCAACTTCTTAAACCTTACCTTGTTGGAGTAAATTTTCACATTGATCGTCTTATGCTCTTATCATTCCTTTCACTACCCATTTACTACCTTAAATCTCATTGCACTACCACTTACCTCTCCTTTCATCTCTTGCATACTTTTTGCATTGGTCAGCTATCTTGCCAACTAGATGTGATTTGTTATTTGCATTTTGTTTTCACATTTGTGTTTTATTTCCATTCATGATTTTGTTTTCTTTGACATCTTTCTTGAGTTTCTTTTATTTCTTCTTATCATCTGCTTGTTTAAGCCATTTAGGCCATATATACCCATGTCCATGTTCTATTTTTGGGGGCTACAATCTATCATGATTTATTTCAATCTATATATCTTTCTTTTCCTCTTTACTTATGCAATCAAAATCAACATGTAAACACTCCTTTACCTCTATAGGTAACTACTGCAAGCTTGTACTTTCTTTCATGTATTCATGAATTACCTTCAAGTATTCTTAGGTGACCTTCTTGTCTTCTTAGAGAATCATCTCCTTTGTTTCAGTTACTATGCATGGTAATACATTATAGAACTCCTCTTTCTTTTCATTTTCATCTTGTGTAATGTTGTCAATCTTCAACACTTTATCTTCTTCATGATGTTCTTTCTCCTTGTCATCTTCTTTCCACTTTTTGGGTATTATCCTTGGACCATTATTCATCAACTTTGAGGCCTTATGCTTAACCTTCTCCAATTTCTTATTCATACTTGAAAACATAAACTCAAAAACAATGTTAACATACAAAACTAGAGACCATATAGTCTCTTTGAATGCCTTTGGCATAGGCATTATCCACCTTCTCTTGTCTTCATTATTTTTTGCTCTCCTTGGCACTTCTCTCTCTTCTTGTTCTCCTCAATGAGATCTATCTTCACTACCTATTTTTCTTGTCTCTCACTTGGTAACATATTATTTCTCATTCCTCTTTGGGCTATCTTATCATTCTTAATCTCTTTCTTGAAGATACCTTTCTTGTGATTTATTCTTCTCATGAGTGACTCTATGGGCCATTTCACCTATCTTCTCACATTCTATCCACTCCATTGACTTTCTTGTTATTTTATGAGCTTCATCATGAGCTCAATCCTCTCAACTATCTACTCCAACTCTCTTTTTATGTCCTCTATTTCACTTTTTATATCCATCTCTTCCATTTCTTTTTGCTTTCTTGGCCTATTTAGACCTCCTCTTAGCAAGTCTATCAAGCTTTCCTCTTAGACCTCTCTTGGGCCTTCATCTTCTTGCGTCTTCTCTCTAGGATATCTTCTTAAATCTATTGACTCTCTGTTGGATTCTTATTTCTTTCCTTTTCTCTTTCTGAGATTTAATGCTCTCTTTTCCTCTCTCTCTTGTAGTCTTTTCTTGACTAGCACTTGTCCTTCTCAAAGGAATTTTAGGGATTTCTCTCTTCACTTTATCACTCTTAATCTCCTCTATGTTGAACTTATTAGATCATACTTTCAATTTCCTCTTTTCCCTCAACACCTTGTAAGGTTATCCCTCATGCACAACTCATAGCACTATGCATTTTTCTCAAATGAAAAAAAATGTAAGGAATTCAAAACATAATTATTACCAAGTATACCTTACCTTTCATGGTACCAAAATGATGTAGAGGCATTAGGGAAAATTCCTCTCTAGCCTCATTATCTGGTTCATTATCCAATTGGTCTCTTTGTGATGATGGTTAGTCATTCACCATGTCATGTGTATACACATAATATTTTTAACTTTTATCAAATAGTTATGCTTTACATCTTGTAAGAACCCATCGTGAGTCAATCTCTCTGAGTGCATGCCTTAAGGGGTACATTAGGAAAGGGGTGGGTATACCTTTGGTGCTTCATAGGATTGTTGTCCCCTATTACCATATTATTTCCAATCCATTCATCTCCTAAAACCTTTCCCTAAGCTATTTCTCCTCCCTTGCACATTCTTCTAGTCTTTTCCTCTTTCTATTCTTCTACTCCTTGCTTGGTACCTTTCTTTCTTTCTTTCCTACCATAAAAACTAGGTTGACTTGGTTGACCTAGTGTAGTTTGGGATCATTTTAGCTTTTTAGGTTTATCAGCCTTTCAACTGACCTAGCACAAACTTTAGGCATTAGCCCAAAAATGTGATAGGTCCACTAGGTCAACCTAGTACAGTCAATATTATCAAATGATTTTAGGGTGAGATACTCATATATATACAATCTCATTTCAACCATTATTATAATATGCAATCAAGATTTATTATTTGCTTGTGCTTCTTCACAATTTACTCTTCCACCATTCTACTTGAGGAGTCTTAGCTTAGGTTTATTATTTTTGAGAATCTAGTCTTGTGGATAGGTCTTGGATTCTTTGGCCTAATAAATTGATCCTTATGAACCACAAAAACCTTTTTCAAGGCCCCAATGGCCAAGAGAGATATTCAAACATGATGGGTTCAAATTCAGGTAAGTATATTCTAACTTTCTTCTCCTCTCTTTTAGTAAATAGAAGTAGCATAAGCGTTAGCTCAAATAATATTACTCTTCATATTCTATGTATTAAGGTGTTAATCATACTTACTTTATTTAAATTTCCCTATACATATTTAATTGCTTTGCATCTAACCCCTTTTACATTGTGCCACAAGCTTTGGTGGGCACTAGATTAGTTTACTTTTCTTGTTATTAGAATATTTTACTCTTTCTTGTTTGTTAGCATAAGTGAAATATTAAATCATAGCACTCTTTTAGGGTTGTTGTGTGATTTTGTTAGGCTGTAAGCTTTGAAACCCTTCCTAGCATGATAAATTTTGACAAGTGATACAATTCATCCCTTAATTAGGTCTAGTAGATCCTCATATTGGTCATGCTCCCACTTAACAAGTGTATACCCAATCATAAATATAGGTGTGCTCCATCTTATCTGATCTAAGATTGATTCATGTGCATCATGCAATGATGAAAACCCATCTTACACAACTCTGTAACCATCAACTATGAGCTAACTTCATATATATAGGCCTGATTTAGTTCAAGCATTCCTTGTAGCCCTATTTTCCCTGTTTATTGGCCATAACTCCTTGTTAGTTAACTCAATCATGAAATTAAAACTATTTTTGGATACCCATTAAGCTCTTCTATAACATACTGAAAAATCTCCTGAGGTTACTTTGTACGGATTTATACTTTCTTCTTTAGACCCTATTCTAATTAGCCCTCCTTTTGTGCAAAATGTCTTGTCCAGAGTGATGTACGGACTTTATAATCAAACAAAGCACCATTCCAGATACCCATTATCTTCTTACAAGTGAATCAATCATTTTTTTGGGAACTTCTTTGGAGAAATCCACTTTTCCTCTATTGGCCTACACTCTTCCCTTCACATGCACCTAGGTCTCACTTGACAGTTTACTTTTTCCGTACTTATCCGTAATTTTGCACCTTGAAACCACTTCCAACAGTTTGATAACATCATCAAGGGTCAAATTACAAAGTTTCAAGAGTTTTCAAGCATTAAAACTCATTTTAAGGGTTTGAACCTAATTCAGAATTTTCCCATGACAGTCACAGGCTGCGAGCTAATTATTTTTGCTGGGAGTGTTCTAGGTTGTTTCAAGGGCTATAATCACTTTTATAGGGTCTGTTTTAACCCCATACACCTTCTTCAATAATCATCCAAGTCATATCAACCCTATGTACCTTCCAATGCTTAACATTTTAGTGTCTTTGACTGTATTTTCATAACAGTCAACAAGGTTCTTAGTTTCTTTTCAAATACAATGGTCAACAGGGTTCCAAGATGATATACAAACATGTCAACATTTAAAAGACCTCCCCATTCATATGCTCTATCAAATATGACTTGATCAAAACATTTACTATGCAAAACATGCAACTTTCTTGTCTTTTCCTATACACTGTCACCTACAGGCCTGAATTCCAAATGTGGAGTTTTAAGATACCAAAAGAGATTTTTAAAGCCTGTTTCTTCTTCATTTAGGTTTATACTTGCATTTATACTTCTCTCCATACCATTATGAACTTTATGCAAAGATTTTCACATGGATTTTACTTAAGACAGTGGGCTGTATTTTTAATTTCCTGAATATCTTGTTTAGGCCTGTTTAGGCTTCTTTTAGCTTTCAAAGCTCTTAAGACCTTTTGTTCACATAAATACCAGTTTTAACTTACTCCCAACATGCAAAATAACCAGTCTACATGTAGCTTTCACAATGTTCTTTGAAGAATCATCATACATACTCACATACACACATATATATATAGGCCTGTGTCCAAAATTCACAAAGAAACCATATATGAAACAAATACATTCATTCTTCTTAGATCAAATATAAGACTTACAGCTCAATATAAGATTCAGTTCCAGTATCCCATGGCTTTCAAAGCCTTGCTTTCTCCTTCACACATTATTTTCTCCTTCTCTTCCCTTTAACATCTCTTGAATGAGGTCCTCCCTCACTGTTTCTCTTCTTTTCTCTACATTCTATCTTCTTTCCCTTGAATGAGAGGGATTTTCCTCTCTATTCTTCTTCTCTTCTACAGCCCTCTCATCCTCCTTATTTTCTCATCCTCTCTATTTAATGAATTCTTCTTTGTTTTCTTTTCAAGGATTTTCTTCCAACTTCTACGCCCAAATTGGGCTTAAGGCAAACAAATGCTGTTTTTAAGTTTTAACAATATTCTAAGGTTGAAAATAGTTTCAACCATTTCCCCTTTATTTCCTCAACAATCTAACAATCACTTTTCACCTTTTTACTTTCACTTTTTGATAATTACATTTACCTTGAAGGTGAAATTTTAAAATCTCACAATTTGGAGGGAAAACCAAAATTTGAATTTTTACATTAGAATTTGAAACTTTTGTAGATGCTCCTGCATCATACTCTCCCTCTAGAAAAGATTTGAAACTTAGTTCAAATGTCATGCTTCCTCCTCACTTTAGTCTTCACTTGTATACCTGGATCCCACGGTCTTGTTGTCAATACCAATGCTTGTGTTTGTTTGGAATAGTCTTTGTCTTTCATCTTGCTGTTCTTCCTCTTCTGGTATGTTCTTCTCCTCATCTCTTTCTCAGCTGCCATCTCCCACTTCCATGCTTCTTCATCTTCATACATGTCTTCTTGATCTTCTTGTTGTTCTTCTTGGTTCATGAGCTTCTCCAATGGCTCATGTATGTCATTCACTTCAGCAACCTTCATACCTGCATACAAAACATTCAAAGCCACCTTAGAATCAAAATCTTTAGGCCATGAAGCCTCTTGGCTGCCTCCATGCTCTTCTTTTTTGATCAAAATTGCCTTTGCCTCTTTGCTTTGCTCTTGTCTTGTTCCACTCTTCCCAATGGTGTCTTCACCATGGCTTGTACCTTCTTTTATCTCTCTTGAGTGACCAAACAGCTGCTCCAACATCTTCAACTCTTCCTTTAGTGAGATCTCATCTATCTCACCATCTTCATCAAACTTGGGCTGATCACTCACAAGGATTACTTGCCCTTTATCTCTTATCTCATCTTTTCTTAGCTTGTCTTCAAATAAATCAACTTCTTCATCAATATACTCATCAAATACAATTGAAACACCCTTACCTTGTCTCTCCTTGCTTTCTTCAATCTTTTCTTGAAGCCATCTTGTTTGCTTTGCTGCATACTCTCCCCTTTCCTCATCATCCATCCATTTGGAACTCTCTCCTTGCTGCATATTAGTCTTCATAGCTACTTTCCATTCCTCATTTTCCATAAACATATCATTAAATGCTTCAAACAACTCATTATCCCATTCATTGTAAGCAATTGACTTACCTTTTATATTTGTATCGTCATGCTCCACCTCATTATTCTGTGAGAAGTTTTCTTTCTCACCTTTAGCTATCCATACCTTCTTCATAGCTTTAGGATGACACTTGTTCAATTTACCAACCAATTTCTGCTCCCTGACATCTTCATGTTGTCTTGCTTGATAGCTGGTCTTGCTCACTTTGCATTCTACCTCTTTCTTCATGCTTTGTATTTGCTTCTTGCTTGAGTCATCATCTTGATTGAACTTTTTGTCTTTCGTTACATTTGCTGATCCCTTAAGCCATTTTGGTACCACATAGCCATGGTCTATTGCTGGATTTGAAGGCTTGTTATTAATCTTCTTCATCTCCATCTGTACAACAGTAGTCTTACTCTTATATGCATTTGAAAAATCTGAATTTGAACTTATTTTTACCTCCTTAATGGGCTGCTCCATTAGTTCCTTGACTTGCATAGCTTCTTGATTATCTATCATTTCTTCTTCCTTTATGCTTGGCTGTCCTCTTTCTTCTTCTTGGCCTTCAATGGCATCATGGAATTCAGCTTCATCTTCCATCTCTTCTCTTGATTGTATGGAATCATCCACACCTTTCTTATGCATTAACCAATGCATCTCTTCTTCTTTATCAACAGCAGCAAACTCTCTTCTCTTTCCTGCACATTCACTTGTGCACTTGGTGTCTTCTCTTGCACCAATCTCTTCACTTTCCAAGGCCCTTCTCTTGACCTTCACAAGGCTGCTCATACCTGCACTTACCCATGCAAAAACAGCATTAGATATAAAAACAAGAGACCATAATGTCTCCATGAGTGTCCTCTTCATCAACACTCTCATCTTCTCAAGTGCTCTTCCTGGCACTTCATCTTTTCTTTCTTCTTCTCTCTTGTTCTCCTCAATGAGAACCTTCTTCACAACTTCTTCCTCTTGCTGCTCACTTGGAAACCTTCTTACCTTCTTCAAGCCTCTATGGGCTTCTCTCTTCATGGCAATCTTCTTTTGCCTTCTCCTCTTCATTAGGAGATCTATTGGCCACTTCAACCTCCTCCTCATTGGCCATACCCATGCTTGCCTATTCAACTGCATCCAAGACTCATACTCATCTTTAATCTTAGCTAACTCTCTCTTCAAATTAGCAATTTCTTTATCAAGTACAAAACTGTCCATACCTTTGATGCTTGCTTTCTTCTTGGTGCCTTCTTGTACCTTGTTGTTCTGTAGTGCCTTCAACAACACTTCCATCTCTGAGATCTTCACCCAAATCTTTTCCACCTTGGTCTCTTGATCCCTTGTCTCACCCAAGCCTTTTCCTTGACTGGTCTTTTGACAATCTCCTTGATCTCACCTAGGCCTTTTGCATCCTAGTCTTTTGATCCTTCTCTCAATCCTGCAACAACTCTTATATAACACTTCATCAAATACAAATCATAAATCCAAGCTTACCTTGCTTTGGATCTTCTTCCTGAGCATTCACTTGATCTTCTTCTAGAGCTTCTCAATTCTGTAAACTTCATCCTTTACCTCACCTAAGTCTATTTCACCTTAGTCTTTTGGCAAACTATCCAAGCTTCTTCTTGGATCTTCACTAAGCCTTCTTTGGCTTCTTCTCTTCTTAAGCCTCAATGGCTTGGCTTCCTTTCTCTTCACCTACAACTTCTTCACTTGATTGCTTCTCAATACAATAACTCAAATCAAATAGCACAATTATTCATACCTTTTCTCCCCAAGGTCTCCTAATGCTTTGTCCTGCTGATCCTCTTACCAAATCCTGTAACAACTCATTAGAAACCATAACCAACAACAAGTTACCAATCCCCAAGAGCTTCAAGCTCTGATACCAAATGATGAAAACCCATCTTACACAACTCTGTAACCATCAACTATGAGCTAACTTCATATATATAGGCCTGATTTAGTTCAAGCATTCCTTGTAGCCCTATTTTCCCTGTTTATTGGCCATAACTCCTTGTTAGTTAACTCAATCATGAAATTAAAACTATTTTTGGATACCCATTAAGCTCTTCTATAACATACTGAAAAATCTCCTGAGGTTACTTTGTACGGATTTATACTTTCTTCTTTAGACCCTATTCCAATTAGCCCTCCTTTTGTGCAAAATGTCTTGTCCAGAGTGATGTACGGACTTTATAATCAAACAAAGCACCATTCCAGATACCCATTATCTTCTTACAAGTGAATCAATCATTTTTTTGGGAACTTCTTTGGAGAAATCCACTTTTCCTCTATTGGCCTACACTCTTCCCTTCACATGCACCTAGGTCTCACTTGACAGTTTACTTTTTCCGTACTTATCCGTAATTTTTCACCTTGAAACCACTTCCAACAGTTTGATAACATCATCAAGGGTCAAATTACAAAGTTTCAAGAGTTTTCAAGCATTAAAACTCATTTTAAGGGTTTGAACCTAATTCAGAATTTTCCCATGACAGTCACAGGCTGCGAGCTAATTATTTTTGCTGGGAGTGTTCTAGGTTGTTTCAAGGGCTATAATCACTTTTATAGGGTCTGTTTTAACCCCATACACCTTCTTCAATAATCATCCAAGTCATATCAACCCTATGTACCTTCCAATGCTTAACATTTTAGTGTCTTTGACTGTATTTTCATAACAGTCAACAAGGTTCTTAGTTTCTTTTCAAATACAATGGTCAACAGGGTTCCAAGATGATATACAAACATGTCAACATTTAAAAGACCTCCCCATTCATATGCTCTATCAAATATGACTTGATCAAAACATTTACTATGCAAAACATGCAACTTTCTTGTCTTTTCCTATACACTGTCACCTACAGGCCTGAATTCCAAATGTGGAGTTTTAAGATACCAAAAGAGATTTTTAAAGCCTGTTTCTTCTTCATTTAGGTTTATACTTGCATTTATACTTCTCTCCATACCATTATGAACTTTATGCAAAGATTTTCACATGGATTTTACTTAAGACAGTGGGCTGTATTTTTAATTTCCTGAATATCTTGTTTAGGCCTGTTTAGGCTTCTTTTAGCTTTCAAAGCTCTTAAGACCTTTTGTTCACATAAATACCAGTTTTAACTTACTCCCAACATGCAAAATAACCAGTCTACATGTAGCTTTCACAATGTTCTTTGAAGAATCATCATACATACTCACATACACACATATATATATAGGCCTGTGTCCAAAATTCACAAAGAAACCATATATGAAACAAATACATTCATTCTTCTTAGATCAAATATAAGACTTACAGCTCAATATAAGATTCAGTTCCAGTATCCCATGGCTTTCAAAGCCTTGCTTTCTCCTTCACACATTATTTTCTCCTTCTCTTCCCTTTAACATCTCTTGAATGAGGTCCTCCCTCACTGTTTCTCTTCTTTTCTCTACATTCTATCTTCTTTCCCTTGAATGAGAGGGATTTTCCTCTCTATTCTTCTTCTCTTCTACAGCCCTCTCATCCTCCTTATTTTCTCATCCTCTCTATTTAATGAATTCTTCTTTGTTTTCTTTTCAAGGATTTTCTTCCAACTTCTACGCCCAAATTGGGCTTAAGGCAAACAAATGTTGTTTTTAAGTTTTAACAATATTCTAAGGTTGAAAATAGTTTCAACCATTTCCCCTTTATTTCCTCAACAATCTAACAATCACTTTTCACCTTTTTACTTTCACTTTTTGATAATTACATTTACCTTGAAGGTGAAATTTTAAAATCTCACAATTTGGAGGGAAAACCAAAATTTGAATTTTTACATTAGAATTTGAAACTTTTGTAGATGCTCCTGCATCATACTCTCCCTCTAGAAAAGATTTGAAACTTAGTTCAAATGTCATGCTTCCTCCTCACTTTAGTCTTCACTTGTATACCTGGATCCCACGGTCTTGTTGTCAATACCAATGCTTGTGTTTGTTTGGAATAGTCTTTGTCTTTCATCTTGCTGTTCTTCCTCTTCTGGTATGTTCTTCTCCTCATCTCTTTCTCAGCTGCCATCTCCCACTTCCATGCTTCTTCATCTTCATACATGTCTTCTTGATCTTCTTGTTGTTCTTCTTGGTTCATGAGCTTCTCCAATGGCTCATGTATGTCATTCACTTCAGCAACCTTCATACCTGCATACAAAACATTCAAAGCCACCTTAGAATCAAAATCTTTAGGCCATGAAGCCTCTTGGCTGCCTCCATGCTCTTCTTTTTTGATCAAAATTGCCTTTGCCTCTTTGCTTTGCTCTTGTCTTGTTCCACTCTTCCCAATGGTGTCTTCACCATGGCTTGTACCTTCTTTTATCTCTCTTGAGTGACCAAACAGCTGCTCCAACATCTTCAACTCTTCCTTTAGTGAGATCTCATCTATCTCACCATCTTCATCAAACTTGGGCTGATCACTCACAAGGATTACTTGCCCTTTATCTCTTATCTCATCTTTTCTTAGCTTGTCTTCAAATAAATCAACTTCTTCATCAATATACTCATCAAATACAATTGAAACACCCTTACCTTGTCTCTCCTTGCTTTCTTCAATCTTTTCTTGAAGCCATCTTGTTTGCTTTGCTGCATACTCTCCCCTTTCCTCATCATCCATCCATTTGGAACTCTCTCCTTGCTGCATATTAGTCTTCATAGCTACTTTCCATTCCTCATTTTCCATAAACATATCATTAAATGCTTCAAACAACTCATTATCCCATTCATTGTAAGCAATTGACTTACCTTTTATATTTGTATCGTCATGCTCCACCTCATTATTCTGTGAGAAGTTTTCTTTCTCACCTTTAGCTATCCATACCTTCTTCATAGCTTTAGGATGACACTTGTTCAATTTACCAACCAATTTCTGCTCCCTGACATCTTCATGTTGTCTTGCTTGATAGCTGGTCTTGCTCACTTTGCATTCTACCTCTTTCTTCATGCTTTGTATTTGCTTCTTGCTTGAGTCATCATCTTGATTGAACTTTTTGTCTTTCGTTACATTTGCTGATCCCTTAAGCCATTTTGGTACCACATAGCCATGGTCTATTGCTGGATTTGAAGGCTTGTTATTAATCTTCTTCATCTCCATCTGTACAACAGTAGTCTTACTCTTATATGCATTTGAAAAATCTGAATTTGAACTTATTTTTACCTCCTTAATGGGCTGCTCCATTAGTTCCTTGACTTGCATAGCTTCTTGATTATCTATCATTTCTTCTTCCTTTATGCTTGGCTGTCCTCTTTCTTCTTCTTGGCCTTCAATGGCATCATGGAATTCAGCTTCATCTTCCATCTCTTCTCTTGATTGTATGGAATCATCCACACCTTTCTTATGCATTAACCAATGCATCTCTTCTTCTTTATCAACAGCAGCAAACTCTCTTCTCTTTCCTGCACATTCACTTGTGCACTTGGTGTCTTCTCTTGCACCAATCTCTTCACTTTCCAAGGCCCTTCTCTTGACCTTCACAAGGCTGCTCATACCTGCACTTACCCATGCAAAAACAGCATTAGATATAAAAACAAGAGACCATAATGTCTCCATGAGTGTCCTCTTCATCAACACTCTCATCTTCTCAAGTGCTCTTCCTGGCACTTCATCTTTTCTTTCTTCTTCTCTCTTGTTCTCCTCAATGAGAACCTTCTTCACAACTTCTTCCTCTTGCTGCTCACTTGGAAACCTTCTTACCTTCTTCAAGCCTCTATGGGCTTCTCTCTTCATGGCAATCTTCTTTTGCCTTCTCCTCTTCATTAGGAGATCTATTGGCCACTTCAACCTCCTCCTCATTGGCCATACCCATGCTTGCCTATTCAACTGCATCCAAGACTCATACTCATCTTTAATCTTAGCTAACTCTCTCTTCAAATTAGCAATTTCTTTATCAAGTACAAAACTGTCCATACCTTTGATGCTTGCTTTCTTCTTGGTGCCTTCTTGTACCTTGTTGTTCTGTAGTGCCTTCAACAACACTTCCATCTCTGAGATCTTCACCCAAATCTTTTCCACCTTGGTCTCTTGATCCCTTGTCTCACCCAAGCCTTTTCCTTGACTGGTCTTTTGACAATCTCCTTGATCTCACCTAGGCCTTTTGCATCCTAGTCTTTTGATCCTTCTCTCAATCCTGCAACAACTCTTATATAACACTTCATCAAATACAAATCATAAATCCAAGCTTACCTTGCTTTGGATCTTCTTCCTGAGCATTCACTTGATCTTCTTCTAGAGCTTCTCAATTCTGTAAACTTCATCCTTTACCTCACCTAAGTCTATTTCACCTTAGTCTTTTGGCAAACTATCCAAGCTTCTTCTTGGATCTTCACTAAGCCTTCTTTGGCTTCTTCTCTTCTTAAGCCTCAATGGCTTGGCTTCCTTTCTCTTCACCTACAACTTCTTCACTTGATTGCTTCTCAATACAATAACTCAAATCAAATAGCACAATTATTCATACCTTTTCTCCCCAAGGTCTCCTAATGCTTTGTCCTGCTGATCCTCTTACCAAATCCTGTAACAACTCATTAGAAACCATAACCAACAACAAGTTACCAATCCCCAAGAGCTTCAAGCTCTGATACCAAATGATGAAAACCCATCTTACACAACTCTGTAACCATCAACTATGAGCTAACTTCATATATATAGGCCTGATTTAGTTCAAGCATTCCTTGTAGCCCTATTTTCCCTGTTTATTGGCCATAACTCCTTGTTAGTTAACTCAATCATGAAATTAAAACTATTTTTGGATACCCATTAAGCTCTTCTATAACATACTGAAAAATCTCCTGAGGTTACTTTGTACGGATTTATACTTTCTTCTTTAGACCCTATTCCAATTAGCCCTCCTTTTGTGCAAAATGTCTTGTCCAGAGTGATGTACGGACTTTATAATCAAACAAAGCACCATTCCAGATACCCATTATCTTCTTACAAGTGAATCAATCATTTTTTTGGGAACTTCTTTGGAGAAATCCACTTTTCCTCTATTGGCCTACACTCTTCCCTTCACATGCACCTAGGTCTCACTTGACAGTTTACTTTTTCCGTACTTATCCGTAATTTTGCACCTTGAAACCACTTCCAACAGTTTGATAACATCATCAAGGGTCAAATTACAAAGTTTCAAGAGTTTTCAAGCATTAAAACTCATTTTAAGGGTTTGAACCTAATTCAGAATTTTCCCATGACAGTCACAGGCTGCGAGCTAATTATTTTTGCTGGGAGTGTTCTAGGTTGTTTCAAGGGCTATAATCACTTTTATAGGGTCTGTTTTAACCCCATACACCTTCTTCAATAATCATCCAAGTCATATCAACCCTATGTACCTTCCAATGCTTAACATTTTAGTGTCTTTGACTGTATTTTCATAACAGTCAACAAGGTTCTTAGTTTCTTTTCAAATACAATGGTCAACAGGGTTCCAAGATGATATACAAACATGTCAACATTTAAAAGACCTCCCCATTCATATGCTCTATCAAATATGACTTGATCAAAACATTTACTATGCAAAACATGCAACTTTCTTGTCTTTTCCTATACACTGTCACCTACAGGCCTGAATTCCAAATGTGGAGTTTTAAGATACCAAAAGAGATTTTTAAAGCCTGTTTCTTCTTCATTTAGGTTTATACTTGCATTTATACTTCTCTCCATACCATTATGAACTTTATGCAAAGATTTTCACATGGATTTTACTTAAGACAGTGGGCTGTATTTTTAATTTCCTGAATATCTTGTTTAGGCCTGTTTAGGCTTCTTTTAGCTTTCAAAGCTCTTAAGACCTTTTGTTCACATAAATACCAGTTTTAACTTACTCCCAACATGCAAAATAACCAGTCTACATGTAGCTTTCACAATGTTCTTTGAAGAATCATCATACATACTCACATACACACATATATATATAGGCCTGTGTCCAAAATTCACAAAGAAACCATATATGAAACAAATACATTCATTCTTCTTAGATCAAATATAAGACTTACAGCTCAATATAAGATTCAGTTCCAGTATCCCATGGCTTTCAAAGCCTTGCTTTCTCCTTCACACATTATTTTCTCCTTCTCTTCCCTTTAACATCTCTTGAATGAGGTCCTCCCTCACTGTTTCTCTTCTTTTCTCTACATTCTATCTTCTTTCCCTTGAATGAGAGGGATTTTCCTCTCTATTCTTCTTCTCTTCTACAGCCCTCTCATCCTCCTTATTTTCTCATCCTCTCTATTTAATGAATTCTTCTTTGTTTTCTTTTCAAGGATTTTCTTCCAACTTCTACGCCCAAATTGGGCTTAAGGCAAACAAATGCTGTTTTTAAGTTTTAACAATATTCTAAGGTTGAAAATAGTTTCAACCATTTCCCCTTTATTTCCTCAACAATCTAACAATCACTTTTCACCTTTTTACTTTCACTTTTTGATAATTACATTTACCTTGAAGGTGAAATTTTAAAATCTCACAATTTGGAGGGAAAACCAAAATTTGAATTTTTACATTAGAATTTGAAACTTTTGTAGATGCTCCTGCATCATGCAATTGTGATTACATATATTCTAGTGAACTCGACATGAAACTAACCCTTACAAGATTTCTTTCACTTATTTCATTCTTTTATCATCATTTATATCATATATTTTAACACATTGGTTTGATTTTGTTGATCCAATTATTTTTCTCTATGCAAAAGAATAGGCAACTAGATCAATAAACTTGACCCAGTACATGTTTTCAACACTTTTTAGACTTTTAGTTTGGCCTACTAGGTCAATTGGTCAACCTAATACTTTTTTAGCCACTTTGCAGTAGGTTCTTGTATAGATTGATCGATTAGATCAACCCATTATAGGTTTTAGTTTTCCAAACTTCTATTTTAGCCTACTAGGTTGACCAACTTGACCTAATACATTTTTAGACATCTTGTTCAACCTACTAGGTCAACCAAGTTAACCTAGTGTATTTTTAGCACTTTTTCAACAAGTTTCTATATTACTTAGTTTACTAACTCGACCCACTTATGCAGATTAGATCAATTTTCTCTAAGTTCAGTTTCTGTTTCTCTGTATCTTTCCTTTTTTTTCTTTCCTTTCAATTTTATAGTCTTTAAAATTACCCTTGCATAACCAACTAGATCAATCTAGTTGACCTAGTTCTATTTGAAATAACTAGGTTGACTTGGTCAACCTAGTAGGTTTTTTATAGCCTATCTTCAATAACATTAGCTCGACCTTATCAACCTAGTTCTATATGTCATGTTTATAGTGTCTTTTATATACCTTATTTTAAAGTTGGAATTCACCTTGTATGTTAATCACATCTTTCCTTTTAGTTGTTTTCATGCTTAGTATATTTCACATTGTCTAATTAGAAGGTTTTTAATTAACCACTTAGTTTCGCTATTTTTATTTTATGCACACACAACTAAATCACATAACATCAACAAAATTTTTAACATTTGACTACCTAGGCCAACCTACTTAGATTTCATCACCAAGGGGGAAGCCAACTTGATGCTCTGGTCAAGTATAAAGTGTGGTTAATGGTATATTTGGCTAAGCACCTGACACCCTTATCAGTATGGTGTGTGAAGTGAGGGGTAGGTCCCAATACCAAGCTTGTATCAATATCATACAGTCTCTTTCATCCTAAACTCACTTGAAACAATCTATAGATTGTTATTTAGTACCTTGCTTTCGACCAACTCCCTATCATTTAAAATTATTCTAATAATCTAATTAACATTCTAGATTAAATAATTAGCTAACTTTAATTTCCAAGTTATTTTATTGATCTTTGCTCAATTGTGTGTGCAAGAGCTCGCATTAGCTAGTGTTTGTGCAAGGTTTTTCTTTGTGTGCATCAATTGGATTGGTTAACATCAATTCAATTGATTACCTATTTTCTTTCAGAATTTACTTTCCTAAGATTAGCTAAAAAATTATTTTGTTCTATTTCCCATTCTATCATCAACCTTTTATTTATCCTATCTTCTATATTAGGTCAGCCTAGTCGACCCAGTACTATCACAGACCCTATTTTCTATCCCTCTTTTTAAACTAGGTCAACCTAGTCGACCCAATATAGTTTGTAGGTCTTGTTTTTACACTAGGATGACTTGGTTGACCCAGTTTTGTTTCCTACTTTCCCTATTTATCAACTTAATTCTTCACCTCTTCTAATTTTCATTTTGTTCATTTCTATTTGGTCAAAATTTGGTATCCTATCAAAATCTTTTTTTATAGTCTTAATCTATTTAGATCCTATATGGGATGTTCATTTATCCCTTTCTTTTCCTCCCAAGAGCACCATCACTCTTTGGGAATTTCTTCTCCTCTTTCATCTACAAATTATAAAATGGTTCAAATAACACCTCAAGATGAATTTGTTGTATCTAATCCTTTCTACACCTATCAAGAAACCTCTCAAAATCTTCATACTAATGTGGGAGTGATTGACACAAGTTTGCTTAACAATCCCACCAATAACCCTTCTTTTAATAATCCTCCCCCTAATACCAATTTAGGGAATGCTCCTTCTAACACTAACCTACCACCTAATATAACCCAATTATCAACCCAAGTAATTCAACAAATGAAAATTATGTAAAACTCTAATACAAATCAAATGATGCAACTTCAAAAACATTTAATCAATGTGGATAATCGATTTTCAATCATGCATCCTCAAGCTAATCCTAACTACATTCCTCTACCTCTTAGAGATGCCTTAGGTAATGCTATTCCTCAACAAATAATGAATAACAAGATGCTTTAGACCATTACAAATGAGTCCTTATCTCCCTTCATTATATCTATTGACATCAATAACATATCACTAATTATCAAATATGATGGGACTAAAGACCTCATTTCTTAAAGCCTTTGGTAATCTATACAAAGAGTGGATCCAAACTAATATATTTTCCACTACTAAACTCTTATTTAAAACTTTCACTTTTGATGTATTAGAATGGTATAATCAATTACCCCAACATTCTATTTGGCAACTTGAAGATTCGGTCAATCTTCTAGTTAAAGATTTTCAACACTATAATCTTCCTGAAAATTGTCTTAGCCATTTCATAAATACTAAGCAATCTCTTAAAAAATTGGCTCATAAATTTATTAAAATATGGAAATCCTTAGCTCATAAATTCAATCATAATATGTCTGATGATAACCTATTCAAACTCTTTGTTTCGTTAAATTTTGTCTATTTCAAGTTTAAGGAAAAACAAAGAAGAATGATAGGGATAAGTGATTAGAATGAACCCAAATTGGTTTGTGTACCATATCCAGATGTTGTGAGCACTCCTCTTTAGCTATGGAAGACTACCTACAAGTAAGAAAACACTACCACAAAATGTTTGTTAGTAGATAAATGAGTGGGTTGCCAAGCTACGTGCTTGTTCCAAGAAGTGTCAAACTTCTTTGGAGATGACAGTCCACTTTTGAGAGACAAGAGAGTAATAAATAACTAAAAGAGAGGTAAAGAGAGGGTAAAAGAGAGAAATGTTTACCATTTATTCACAATCTGAGTGCAATAGAAAGTAACAAGGTGCATGTGCTATGTTTTTTTGTATTTTAGAAGGTATTTGGGTAGGTTTTGGAAAGGTTTTGAAAATCCATAGTCACCGACATTAGTAAGGAAGTGACCGATATCAGTTATGATGTCAAGGTTGGTGGGTTAAGGTGACCAATATCAGTTAGGCTACCGAGGTTGATAGGGGCAATAATTTCCTAAGAATTTGTAAAAAGATTTTTTAGGTCTGAGAAATGGTTTTGGTCAACTCTGGGAGATTGGAAAGAGCTGAGAGAGAGAGAGAGAGAGAGAGAGAGAGAGAGAGAGAGAGAGAGAGAGAGAGAGAGAGAGAGAGAGAGAGAGAGAGAGAGAGAGAGAGAGAGAGAGAGAGAGAGAGAGAGAGTATGGTTTAGATGGATTTGGTTAGAGGTTTGGTGTGTTGGGTCAAGGAGAAACAAGTAGGTAATATTTATAACTCCCTCACAAGGGTTTGATCAGGAATGTTGAAAGTAATGAATAGTGGATGTAAAGTGATAGAAAAGTAATAACATAAAAGACCTATAGAATAAGTGATATACTTAGCTATAGTGGTGATTAAATGATAAGTATTAAATGGATAGCTCCTATCAAGTAGTTTAAATTGATGCCCTGAATAGAGAAAACAAGAAAGTGTTATTGGTCCTCAAGAGCTTGATTCCTAATCTATATTGACTTATGAAGGATAATAATAAGCCAAGATGTCAAAAGTTGAATGCCAAGAGATTGGATGTAAATAAGAATGAGATTTCTTGATTTTTACTGACCTAAACATAAGGTTAGAGTTTGGCTTATATAACTAATGTCGGTGATCCTATCGACATCGGCCATGGGTTGATCGACATCAATGGCCCTAGAATAAGTAAAACTTACTATTTTTGGCCTATTTTATATTTCTCTTCATGTCAAGTGTATCACCCATTAAAAAATGGTAAAAATAAGAGGTTAAGAAGGACAAATTTGATTAGGAATTTAGTTTTGAAGTAAGAATAAGTCTTGGGTAGTTAGGATGAGGGGACCAGGTCTTGAGGTGACTCATCAGGTGAGAATTAGTATTAGGTCAAGGTGGCCAAGTAAGGTGGAAAAATGGGTTTTTAATTAGCTTAATTAAGTATTTTAAATTAATTAAATGTGTGAGGGGTAAAAATATGGGTTATGGAGGCCAATTGTTATTATTGAAATAAGGCTCAAATGGAGTTTTGACACAGGGAGTTATGCACATGTGTGTGATGTAATTTTAGTGCCTACATTTGCCCCTTTTTGTCTTGTAATTTACATTGACAAGTTACAATACAAAAATAAGAGTTAGATGCTCCAAGTATTGGATGAGGTATCCCCCTTCAAAACGAGAATCAATGGAGGAAAAACTAGAATCGAGCACCAGTTTGATAAAAAAGTAATTAGGTGAGTGGAGGAGAACTTGGTATCACTTCATGTTCATATACTACTATGAGATATAGTTGAAAAAGATAATAATAGGCAAGGTTGAGGAGGAATTAGATAAAAATAACCAATGAAAAACTTGTAAGTGATAACTGATAGGTAACAACAATCAATGTTGTAGCTCCAATGGTCAATGTGTCCCAGGTATTTGAGGTAGGAAGTGCCCCTAGAAAACACAAAAGGTTTTAGGTGACAGGATGAGCTTGGTTTCCATCCAAAACACCTAATATACATGTGTGTGTATAATAGCCAACTATAGAGAAATATCATAAGTGGTCAAGACAAATGATATAAGGTTGGTGTAAAAGGGTTAATGAGCAAGGAGATATTCATGGTCTCTAAGCAAAGTCATCATGGGGGAGATTTAAGTGATTTCCAAGGGTGATTGTTAGGGTTTGGGAGATATATGTGATCTTTAAAGTTGGTGGTTGTGGTCGAGGAGATATATGTGATCTCCAAAGTGCCCCAATCATGGGAAGAGTCTAAAGAGTTATGGTTGATGGTAGAGACATTAATGTAATGGTGCCAACATCGATGATGTCACTAATGTTGATAGTAAATAGTGCTAACATCAATGGCTTAGGACAAGATTGCTGATCTCAATAGGATTAAGTACCAACATCAGTGGATTAGGTCAAGGATGTCGACATTGATGGCTAACCAAACTCGACAAAAAGGGATTTGGTGGCTGACCAAATTCATTTACAACTTGTGATTGGAGAATAATAGAGCTCTAACTTGGATTGAGATGGATGAGCTCAGAAGGAACCTAGTGGGAGTTGTGTCACCACAAGAGCCAGTTATAAAGAGATGAGGTAAGATCCATTGTGGTTGGATTTGTAGTTTGAGTTCGTTATTTTAATTTTTTAGGCTAATTTAGAGGTGGGGGAAAATAAATGGTAGTAGAAGGGTAGTAAATTACTTACGGTAGGTTTAGGGTAAGTTGGCAGGGTTTTGGGGTAGTTTTTAGGTAAAAATATAAACTTTTAGGGATGGGTCATTCAACCCTAGGGCTGAACGAATCACCGATGTCGGTGGGCTCCACTGACATCAACCAACATGGCACTAAGGTTGAAAAGTTTTTACCAATGTCAGCCAATACCAAGCACCAATTTTAGCATCAAAACTAATTTTGGTGACTATAAAGAGACCAAAAATAAGACAAAGGGTCAAAAAATAGGACAAAAGGTCAGTTTAGGTCCCTAATGGAAGTAGTCAACTAGCCTAATGGGTGAACTAGCCTCAAAAGATGCCATGTTGATTGAGTGTTACCTACATAGCCTAATTTAGGGCCTCATGATAATTTAGTTCTCACAAATCCTATGGATAAATATCTAAGGTATGGCTAAAAGTGTGTTTAAAAGAGAGGGGTTAAGATAGGTCAAGAGACCTAGGGCCTAAAAGATAGAGCATAGAATCAAGGGGTAGGGATAAAAGATGTGAGGCATAGAGTTGTGATAAGAAGTTAGGTCTAAGGTGGAGAGAGAGAGGTAGTGAAGCCTAGGGTAGAGAGAGAGCCAGTGAAGGCTAGGGTAGAGAAGGGAGAGTAGGGTAGATAATTAGGTGGGTATATGGTCGAGCTAACCTTAAAAGACCCCATGTTGACTAAGTGATACCTACATAGCCTAGTGGAGGGCCTCAGACTAATGTAGTTATCCCAAAGATAAGGGAAAAAGGAGGTGATATATTATATTAGAAAATATGTAAGTTGAGTTGTGTGTGTATGGATGTAGGTGAGGATGGAGTTGACATTACGAGATCATCTATCAAGGCTTTTAATGTATATGAGGAGGGATTATCACTCTAGATGAGTGGGAGCACATGGAAGCCATGGGATTAAGATGAGTGAAATAATATTTTAGAGTCACTCAAGATGTGAGCCTTATGATATCTTTGATTGAGAGGTGGGATCATACCACCAACACCTTCCATCTCTCGACCAAGGAGTTGATAGTGACCCAGGAGGATGTATATAGGATATTATGATTTCCACTCCAGGGTGAGGATATCTTCACATGATATAGAGAGGATCATGATATATATATGGTGGCATTATATGGTGAGCATGTTAGTGAGGTAACCTACCATTCAATGAGTTTTATGTATGAGCCACTGTATATGGCTGATAAGGAGCAACATCGATTGAGCATCTTTATGATGATTGAGATCATAGTGTATGCATTACCAGATGTAGATGGTGGTATATTTTTTATTACATTGATAGGAGTGCTTATATATATGGTTGAGTAGTGGACTATTTTTGCATGGGGTCTAATGTTTTTGGCTCAATTATATAGAGAGTTGTGGGGTTTGAGACTATGACAATAATACAATTTGTGTGTCAGCCATTTACTACATTAATGGGCATATGAACACATCATGGTCACCCAACCATTGGGGTTACCTAACACAATTCTAGCTAGCTTCAGGGTTGGTTTTAGATGGTAAAGAGAGGGCATGGCATAAACTTGAGTGTATGGCATAGTACATGATATTGCAATTATAGGTGCATGATTGAGGGTTTGATCCTTATGGATATTTTGTGGAGACCCTACCTAAAATACCCCATATTTGGAGGATAAGCATAGTAGCTAGTTGGATTATAGAGCTCACTATGGGTTAGGGGGAGATGAGCCAGTGAGTTGGAGATGGTACCCATGGCACAGATCAAGAGGCAATTTGATCTACTCTAGGATATACTACCTGCCTTCCCTTAATATAGGAGGGATGAAATAGAGGCACCCCTACCATTTTCCTAAGAGATAGTGGGCCATATTTTAAGGAGCTTCCAATAGGGTCAAGCATTGTTTATCTAGGGTGTACAATGACATATATGGCTTGGTGGGCTGATTTACGTCCCATAGTTGAGGTCAGGAGGCCACCACTAGATTTGTAGGTTGTGGTGAGGGAGAGAGATGCAGCCGTAGAGGAATAAGATGTAGTGTAGGCATAGGTATTAGTCTTACAAGGAAAAGTAGAGATATTACAGGGCTAAGTTGGGGCACTATAGGGCTAGGTTGCATCACTACAGGGGTAGGTTACTACACTGATAGTGGAGAGGGATAGTTTGAGAGTATCAAGTTGGGTTACTCCTCCTCCTCCATCACAAGGACTAGCTTAGGTTGAGCCATTATTAAGTGTGATGGGATTTACACAAACCATTCTTATTACAAGAGGGCCATCAGGAAGTTTTTTCAAATTTAGAGATATTCAGATTTCAGAGAGTAGGAGAGATCTATGTCACATGTCATGGCTTAGAGTTCATGTAGACATAGATGGGTAGAGAGTGGTGATGACACTACTTCTTTACAACCACATGGAGAGCCTTGAGGACTTTGAGTATCAAAGTTTACCATTTTTGGTTATATATGTTATATGTACACTAGCCTATGAGTTGAAGACGTGATATGTATATTTTGAGAGAGAGATGATATTGTGATGATGTACATCTATTGTGATTGTGTGTGTGTGTGTGTGTGTGTGTGTGTGTGTGTGTGTGTGTGTGTGTATGAGATGTTCATTTATTTTTATTTTGAAATGTATTTATTGTGATTGTGATGATGATATTGATGATGATATTATGTTATGTTAATTTTGAGCATGTTAGCTGAGGTGTACTTAGCATTTTCCATATGTGTGATGGTATATGCATAGTTGGTTTCTTAGCTTCATTTAAGAATTTTTCCATATATGTGATGGTGTATGCTTAAAATGAATAGGTTGGGTATGATAGATTATTTCAATATTTTTCCATATTTTTGATGGTGTATGCTTAAAATAAATTAAATAGGCCAAATAGATTTGGTATGACATTGTTTTTCATCTCAATAGAGAGATCAACATGTGGTTTGGATGGGAAAATAAAGAGGTAGAATGATCGTGCACTAGTAAATACCATAATTAGAACATAAATAGGCTAAAAAAAATGAGTCTCTTTCATGCCTTATATCATTGGATCATTTTTTTTAGAGAAGCATCATGTTCACCTTATGTCAAGTGAGTTCAAAGGCCCTTGAAAGGGTATGAGGAAAAAAAGTTAAAATGAGGGAAAATGTTTGGGTAGTGTAACCTTCAAAGTGGGGATGATATACCCCTACTGTGGGTGACCCAAGAGCTACTATAGGCAAGTCCATGACTTAAAGCTTTTTTTTGTGGTTTAAATTGATCAATGTGGAAAGCCTATAATGGGATGTTGTATGTGTTGAGGTCATATAAAACTGATCAATATGAGAATCTTTTTATTTTTATTTCCTTTTGAGAATAAATCTTGGCTTAGACATCCTTCAATGGAATGGTCCAAGCATTTATTTTTCAAGTTCGAATAATTATCCTTCATGGGAGTAGTCCATTGATAGTAGCAAAGAGAATTTTCTTAGTTGTCCTTCAAGGGAGTAGTCTATGTTGAGAATCATGACTTAAGAGTTTATAACTTGTCACATATCCCATTTGTTTTTGTTTTTTTGGTTTTTTTAGTTTTTATTCATGGACAAGACTATAGAGACTTAGGGGTTGTCCATTTTGAGTGAAATACCATACCACTGCATAAGTTAACTAAGTGTATAGGAGTAAGGGTGAAGAGGAAGGAAAATAAATGTAATAGGGATGCTCAATGGATGAGCTCAAGTTAAACATGAGGTGAAGTGATGCTTGGTTAACAAAATAATAGTTAGAGGTGTAAGGCATTTGAAGGCTTGGGTTTTGGCCTTCCTTTAAGATAAGACAAGTTATAAGTTCCTAAACCATACTTTTGAGTTATGATATAGGGTCCAAGCCAATTAGGAGCAAACTTACCCCATTTTTTTTTCCATGTTCATCACATGTTGATTTTCTTTTAAGATGAGATCTCTAATATTAAAATATTTCTCTTTAAGGTTTTTTTTATAATCATATTTGATATGCTCTTGATCGATTTGGAGGTGGTTGAGGGCTATGAGATGGTGCTCATTAAGCAATTCAAGTTGAGCCAAATGTTCTTAGCAAAATTCATCATTATTAAGTATGTCTTGTAGATAAATTCGAAGAGAAGGAATCTGAACCTCAAGAGGCAAAATAGCCTCCTCACATATACCAAGGAAAAAGGTGTAGCACCCGTAGGGGTTTGAATGCTAGTGTGGTAAGCCCATAAAGTAAAAGGAATATGTGTGTGCCATTATTTGCCTATATCATTGACTACCTTCATGAGAATTTTGGTCAATGTTTTGTTAGAAGCTTCTACCTATCTATTTAGTTGTGGATAGTATGGTGATGAGAAGCTTAATTTGATTTCAAATGTATCACAAAGATTTTAAACAGTCTTGTTTTTGAAAGATTTACCATTATCTATTATAATTATATGCGAAACACCAAAATGATAGATGATGTGATGGTTGATGAAGTCAATAATTTTGTTAGCTTTAGTAGAGATGAGAGGAATAGCCTCAACCCACTTGGTAAATTATTCAGTGGTAGTAATGATAGAATGATAATAAAGAGAAGAATGAGGGTTAATCTCCCTGATTAGATCTAAGCCCCATTGGGAGAAGAACCAAAAGTCTTTGGTGATTTGTAATGCATGACTCAAAATGTGAAGGAGGTTAGTGTGTTATTGAAATTTAATGCAACATTGAGCGTAATCATCATAGTCTTGATGGAATATTGGCCAATAATAGCCAAGTCAAAGGATACGCTTGGAAACTACATGACCATTGAAATGTCCACCACAAATACCATCATGGACTTACTTAATAGGAAAGGAAGTCTCATTACTAGTGAGGAATCTAAGGAGAAGACCATCAAAACTTCACTTGTAGAGAAGTCTCCCTAGCATAGTGTAATGAGAGACACATTTTATGAAGGCACGTTTCTCATTATTGAAAAGATCAAAAGGGGTAATAGAAAAAGAAAGGTAATCCATGACTTTATTGTACCATAAATCATGTGGGTTGGAGATTACATTTCTGATAAAGAGGATGTTAGTTGATACACAAGAGGGTAATGTTAAGTGATGAATGGTGACATATATTTTTGAGGAAGAGGATGAAGAGGGTATGTGTGAAGTAAGTGAAGTCATTATGTCAGTAAAATTATCTGTAGATCAAGGAATAGTTTGTAAGAGATAAGAGTCAAATGATCCCAATATCATATCTACACAATGTTTATACCACTGTAAAATTTTATTTTTACATAGATAAGAACCATTAACTTGGTTAACCACTAGTTGAGGTTAACCACTAGCTGAGAATCATCAAAAAATGGTTATGGATTTGATACCCAAGAAGAGAGCTATTTGAAGTCCTAAGATCAAAATCTCATATTCAACCATATTATTAGTGCATTTAAAATCTAGTTTAAATGACAAAGGCATAGGCTCACCATCTAAATGAATGAGAATGACCCCCATACCCCCACCATGTTGATAGTTATACCCATCAAAGAACATCATCATTTGATAAGAGATGTCATCGACGGAAAGCATTGTGATAGATTCATCAAGGAATTTAAGGTTTGAAGGTTGATTGTCAGGTAAAGAGGTGGTAACTAATTGGTCAACAATTGTTTTCCCCTTGATAGGCTTTTGTTGAATAAACTCTAAGTCAAATTCAGCAAGGAGCATGAGCCACTGAGCTACACATTGGTTGTGATATGGCTTAGAATGCATGTATTTAAGGGGAGTAGTATGGGTGACCATGTAGGTTTTATGATTTAGGAGATAATGGTGGAGCTTGGAGGTCAAAAAGACCAATGTGAGGTAAATTTTTTTGCTATGAGTATATCAAGCATTATAATTAATAAATGTATAGCTTATATAGTAAACCACTTATTTTCAATGGTGATCATCTTGATGTGCAATCATAACACCTAGAGAATGGTCTATTGTAGGGATATAAAGGTATAAATATTGATCTTCCTTAGGTGGAATCAGAACTGATGGGAAAGGAGATATTTTTTGAGTGCATCAAAATCCTCCTGGTAATCTGTATTCCAATAAAAGGAGACATCTTTTTTAGGGAGATGGTGAAAGGGTTGGCAACAATATGACAACTAGGAGATGAAGTAGTGGATTGACTGAAGTTTGCCTTACAAGCTATGGATTTCTTAGATATTACTAGGTGGAGGTATCTCTAGGATTGATCTAACCTTAGAGATCGACCTTGATACCATGGAGAAAAATGATAAAACCTAAGAGCTTATCAGAAAGAACACCATAGACATATTTCTTTGGGTTTAGTCAAATGTTATATTGGAGGAGATAAGAAAATATGATTTCAAGAATTATCAAGTGATTTTGGTAAAGTTTAGACTTGCCAAGTAAGTCATCCATGTAATCTTCCATAATTTTGTGTAGGAGATCATGGAAAATGTAAGTCATGGCATGTTTATAGGTGGCACCAACATCCTTTAGACCAAAAGGCATGACTTGATAACAAAAAGTATCCCATGGGGTAATGAATGTTATCTTGTGCTGATACTTAGGAGAAAAATAGGATTTGATTATAGCCAAAGAACCCATCCATAAGAGATAACATCTCATGGCGAACCGTCAGATCAATAAGTTGGTCGATACTTGGCAATGGGAAGTCATCTTTTAGACAAGCGAGGTTTAAGTCATGATAGTCAATGTAAATATAAATTCCCTTGGTTGCTTTTGTGATATCAATGATATTAGAAATCCATTATGGGTAGTTGATGGGTTAGATAAAATTAATAGGAAGGAGACATTGGAACTCTTCTTTAATAAGGAGAGCAATATGAGGATGCATCTTGAAAAGCTTCTACTTTACATATTTAACATCTTGATTGATGAAAATGTTATGGGTGATGATAAAGGGATCAATGTCAGGCATGTCATTATAAGACCAAGCAAAGGCTTTACTATGGTTATTAAGAAATGTGGCATAATTAGCATGCTCAGAGGAATCTAAAGATTGGCCAATCTTGAGGACGTGGGGGTTATCAATAGAGGGAAAATTGATGTCAATGGTTGATTCATTTAACATAGCTTGTGTTTCATATAGGAGCGATTGTTGGATATAAGAATCATCTACACTTATGTGAGAATTATATCATCTTCTTGACATTGGATAATGTTAATCATGGGATAATATTCATCAATTATTTCAAGATGAATGGGAGGGACCTTGTTTCCTTACCCTAGCAATAGGTGAGAGGCCCTAAATAGATGGCATTTATTGAAAAAAATTTAGGAGGTATAGATATCTCCAATTTTATAGGTGATGGTAGAGAAGAAGGTGGGGAAGGAGAGACTAGCTCTTCAATAATTGGTACATGGGAAGTTTTGGTGAGTTTAGTTGGTTTTCATAAGCCACTCCATGCCTCTTTTTGGCATTTTCAATGGTTGTGCTAATAGGATATTCAATAGACATATGGACACCTTGTTCATAATGACCCAAACCAAATCCTTTATAGGAACATTGATAGAGAATGGTGTGTGTGAAACTAGGTTTGATTAGGAAAGAGAATTTATAGGTAAATGGTTATGGTGAAGAAGATGGATTGCCAATAGTGGGAGCTTGATCAATTCCCCCATATGTGAAATTGGTTCAAAGGTTAGGGGGTCCATAAGGGATGACCATCCCAATATGAGGATCATAATTTGGATGCATGTGAAGCTTTCCATACTCTTGTGAGTGTAGAACATGTCAAGCATCAACAAATGATATTCATCGAGCGACAAACATTAAAAATTTTCTGCATGGGATCCTTGTCAGGAATTTGTGTTTTTGATATCTATGTAATCGTGGGAGTGGAGATTGTGGAAGTTTTAAAAGTATTATGTGGGGAAGCTGATGTCTTAAATGGAATGAGAACATCATTGGGATTATAACTCATGTTTCATGTTTTAAATGGAGGTGGGTCAGTGGGTACAACATGCAATTATCCATCATGTTCAAACTTGACACAACAATGCAAAGTTAAGGGTACACATGCCATAACATGTATTTAAGGTCACACAAGTAGTATGTTATATTGGAACTCTCCCAAGACAACATGGAAGAGCTTTATAATAGTGTATGGACCTACATGGATATGTAAGACATAGTGCCCATTGTAGTAGCTATGGTATCGTTAAAGGAGCAGAGTACCACATCAGGTTTGAGACATGCAATTGTTGGGAAGGGCTAGCTATTTGTAGGCATGGGTGGAAATAATATTAATACTAGCTTATCTATTAATAATTTCTCTCTTGGCATGATTTTGATCAATATATGTGGTAATAAAAATGGTAGAATCCTGATCTTCAGGGTGTTGAAGTGGAATTTCTAAATCACTAAAATAAATTAGAGAGATGGAACTAAGGGAGCTGACCAAAGTTGTAAGAGTTTGGGGATCATTAGGTTATACCTCAATAACTTTCAAGGCACTAATAAAATCTTGACGGTGTTGGGATGAGTTTTAGATTAACTCATACAAGGACATTTTCATAGGAGTTTGGTGAAACTATTTCACCATTGAGCTTTGACTAACATCTGAAGATGTTAGTTTAGGGATACCCAAGATGGAAATATTGAGATTGGGAGGAGTGTCTTTGGAAAAGGGATGAGCCTAAGGAGCAGAAAGTTTTTCCTCACCTTTATATTTTTGGTTTTATGACCATATGACCACATTAACTATGTTGATTTGAAATATAGGTGGAGGTGGAAAAGGGGGCATGACCACATCTTTGGGTTTCAATTTAGGTGGAATATTAGGAGGTATTGTAAATGCCAAAGTTGGAATAACATGAAATTTAATGGGAGTATCATCAAATAGAGTATTCACATCAAAGTGTTGTTGAATGACTACTGTGAGGGCTTTACAAATCTCAGTATCATGTTCAAGTGAAGGATGATATAAACATACTTGTGTCTCATCAAACCAAGATGGCTTCATTCTAAGAGGACTATAAGGCTTAATGGGAGGAAGAGTTATTATGGAAGATTGAAATAACTAAGATAGGAAAAAGATCTAAGAGCCTATAGGTGGGATTACACTTATTGTGCTAATAGGAACAGATACTTTCTTTTGTTTAGGAGTTAGAGGGGTGATTTTATGTGGTGCCTTGTTTGGTGGAGATATGTATTTTGATGAAACTTTATTGGTGTTAGGTATCATGGTGTTAGATGTGAAAGGCCTACCAAGTGGAAAAGTTAGTATTGGAGGTAACTTAACCTTGTGTTTTACGTGGGTTGATGTTTTTCTAACTAAAGTAGAGGGATGTGGTCCCAAAATTGATGGCAGAGTTTAGGGTTGAAGAGGTAAGGATCATCGAGACTTAGGGAGCTTATAATTTTTCTATAGTTTAGGCTAAAAAACTCCAATGTATGGTTGGGGAGTTAAATATTATTTTAACTATGGATGAATTAGATTAGAGATGAGGCATACACCCAAAGATATGATCTACTTTAATGTGGCAATTGCCTACAAAGGTAAGGGTTCTGACATAGATGGACAAGCATCTAGTGATTTTGGTGGAGAAAATATGAATTTATCAAAGACCTTAAGGTAAATGGTGGTGAGAGTATTGGTGGTAAAGGTTGACATTCATTGTGTTGGATAAGGAGTTTTAAGTGACTCCCAAAATTCCATGTGATCTAGCTTTATGGAGTCAATAAATTCTAGACTTTTCACCAACCATGAGAAGGGCTTAAATGTAGTTGACGTAGGCTTTACAACTATGTCTTTATAAAGTTGAGGTGTTTGAGAAAGATGTAAATGATTAGTTTCTACTACTTTGGGCCAAAGATGAGGAAGAACCACAACAAGGTCCTCTTCGATAGAGACAAGAGAAGAGGCATGGTCTTCCATGGGTAGAGGAGAGATAGGCAAAGAAGGTTCCTCAAGAGGGTAGATCATAGGTATAATTGTTCCCTCAATATGTGGGTGAGGAATAGATAAAGTATGATCCTTTATCAATAAAAGAAGGGTTAAGAGTGGTATAATTGGAATAGGCACAATAGGTATATCATCTAGTGTGGGAGTAGATAACATTGAATCTTCTGGGTTCAAAGGTGGAGTGGTTGGGGTACTACTCTCTATTAGTGGAGGAGAGGTAGGTGAAGAGGGTTCCTCAAGAGGGTATAACATAGGAATGATGTTACCTTCAACATATGGTTGAGGAAAGGGTAGGGTGTGGTCTTTAAGTGGTAAGATGATAGGTAATATTAGTGCAAAAGGAATTGGTATTACAGGCTCCTTTGGTGGCAAAAGAAGTGGTAAAGGAGGATATTCCTCATGACGGAGTGGAACAAGTGAAATATGATCTTATACCTAAGGAGGAAGAATAGATAAAACAAATGCCACTATGGGGGAGGAATCAATGAAATGGGTGTCTCTTATTGAGAGGGAGGTAGAACTAGAGGTAAAGGAAAAACAATATTAACTGTATGGATATTATGATCACTTGAGTTAGTTGTGGTTTGAATAATATTTTGATTGGGTGAATGGTTGAGAAAAGTCTATGTTAACATGTCTATATTTTGGTTAATGGGTGCATTAGGATTATACAAGATGAGATCACCCCTATCAAGCATGTTTTGAATAATGTTCTTGAGTCTCTTACAACTATTAGAATTGTGGCCTTTAACTTGATGATAGTCATAAAACTCATCTTCCTTGTACCAAATTGGAATAGGATAGGAGGGGTCAAACTATATAGGAGGTTTGATTTGAGGAAGGGTTATGACACCTTGTTGCAATAGTTTTTCCAAAATGGATGTATATGACTCCCCAATGGGAGTGTATTATCTTTGTTCATATCGTTGTTGGAATTACTTGGTTGGATTTTGGGAGGTCGATTGGTTTATGGTTATAGAATAAGTTGACTTAATAATCACCATGTTGGTGGAGAATTTAGATTTTTGGTTAGAAGGAGAAGTTTTAGAAGAGGAAGAGTCATTTGATTTGGAATTGGGGTTCTTATTGCGTAACTTGACTTTGCCTTCATCTACAGTATGAATCTTGAGTTTTTGTGTCATTGTAAAGGCCTCATCAAATGTGTGGAAAGGTTGTACTTGTAGTATGGATGAGACGTGTTTATCACATGCCCTTGAGAATAGCTCAATAAGCTCAGGTTAGGTTAAGGAGAAGGAGAGTTGATTGATCAAGCCTCTCTAGTGAGCAACAAAATCTGTGATAGATTCATCATCAAATTATCTGATAGAATAAAGGTTTATGATAGAAACCTTTTTTAAAAATTTAATAGAGAAATTGTCCAAGAATATTTGTGCAAGTTGGGTAAATGAGAAAAGGGAGTGTTGAGTTATAGAGCCATACCAATCCAAGGCAACAACTAAAAGAGACATAGGGAAAGTGCGAAGTAGTAATGCATCATAATGTCCTAATAAATAACAAGCATGTTTAAATTCTCATAAATGCTATGATGGGTCCTCTTCAATCTAGAAATGAGTAAATTTAGGGAGTTCCCATTATCTTGGATAGGGGTAAATAGGCACAGAAGAATGGATGGGTTCATTTCATATATGATCATAAGATAATACATTCTTTGAACTAGAAACTGATGTCTCTAGATTAGACATCTTGTCCATCAACATATTAATAAGGTATAGAGGGGGATTAGTTTGGGAGATACCTCCTAAATTATAGGGAACCTAATAGGAATCAGAGGGAACATATGACATATATTGTTGAGGTTGTGTTGGGGCAATATAGGGATAATGAGTCATAGGCTAGGGTGCAAAAAGAAAAGGGGCTTGTCCCATTTGGTTAAAAACTATGCTTTGGTTGGTTGTTGTTATTATAAGTTGGGTTATTGGCATGGTTAGATTGGATGAAGGGTGAGTTGTAAATTGGGTAATTATAGGTGAAAGAGTAGATGGAATAGGTAACACCAATTTTTGGAATGGGGTAAGACTTGACTACACTACTTGTGGTTGTGAAAGCAGGGAAGTCACACCAAGGTTTAGGTGGGATTGGGTAGTTGGTGATGCTAAACTTTGGACATTGTTTATGGTTGGGTTACTTGTCGAAGCAATGGTTTGAGTAACCATAAGGAAAACAATGGAGGTATCTAAAACTAAAGTTGTTTTCTTTAGAGAGGTTGGCATACCATAGATTGGGTCACTTGAAGAATTACAGGTTTGGCTCATGGCAAGGTAATGCTTAAGGGCTGCCACATTGTGATCAAGGAATTTAGTAAAATCTTAATCTCCTTCAGGCACAATGGGAATCTGGTTGGGGATGGGAGTATGCTCTGTATCTAAAGTATGCTCCATGATAGACTCAATAACAAGAGGGGAAGGTGGAAGTGGTTTTTGGATTACATGATAGACAAGAATTTTGGATTGAGCTCATGTCAATACCATGCAAGAAGTATAAATAGTCCTTCCACCTTGTATTAGTGATAGAATAAGGAAAACCTAGGTTTGGGTGCAGGTAAGTGGGTTATTTCAGCTTGTTATTTTAAGCGAATGAAAATTACACAATCATCAATGTCAATCAATTGATCGATGTCGGTAGTAAAATTTTTCAAACATCTATGGGATTAACTAGTGTCGATAGCTAAAATCTATTGATGTCGATCATTGTGATATCCTAAGAGATGGAAAATCCAAAGTTTTAGAAACCCAAAAGTAGAAACTAGGTAAAATAGTGGATGTAAGAGGTCTATGTAAGAAAGAAGAACACTAAAAAAACCTGATATAAGGTTATATAAACTGAGTATTAGAAATAGTGTTGATTTTTTGAATCAATAGGAAAACATCCTTACCAAGTCCAAAATATAGAAGAAAATAGAAAAGAAGAAAAAGAACATACAACTAGAAACTATTAACTCTTAGAGATTAATATTAGTCACATGTTGGCTTATGCCTTAATTAGATAGTGAGAAGAAAAATTTGGTTATCGAAGGTACTAGAAATCAATCTATAACTAGTTTCAGGTTAGTTTTAGTGCTCAAGAGGATATATGTGTTAGACTAGGTATGTGGCTTGTTATAAGGGCTTGCACCCTACACTTCATAGACATAAAGCCAATCCAGGATACTTAGCCAAAATATACCCTCTGTCTAAATTTTATACTCCACTAGAGAAAGGAGTGGGTTCTCCCCTTAGTGGTGAAATCCAAGTAGGATAGCTAAGTAGGGTAAGGTAATCCACTAGGTGATGAAATCCTGATGGGCCTTGTCTCAGGTGTGTTTAGATGTTTTTTTGTGTGAGTGTGATTTGGTTGTGTAACATAGGTGCAATACAATTTATTCATAATGATTATGATTAACTAAGTGAGCTTATATACAACAAGCAAACAATGATATGTAGTAAGTTTTAAACCCAAATCTGAAATGTTTAAATTCAAATGAAAACAAAGATGAAATACGAGTAGAGAATGAAATTCACTATCCCAATGTGCATGCAATACGAATTAAAAAGATATTCTTTCAACTTGTAAGGAAAGTGATAAATTTATTTTAGAGGCAAAGAGAAAAGAAGAAAATTTCAGTTTATTGACTTTAAATAGAAAATAAAATGTTGAATTTTTGGTTTTAAGAGAGAAGAGAAGAGGAAAGTGCAAGAAATGAAGTTTTCAATATAATGCACCTATATGAATGCTTAAAAAAAGAAATGAATCCAAGGAAAAATCTAGGGTCCCATCAAGCATGCTAGAAATGTTTTGCTAAATTTTGTCTATTTCAAGTTTAAGGAAAAATAGAGAAGAATGATAGGGATAAGTGATTAGAATGAACCCTGATTGGTTTATGCACCATATCCAAAAATTGTGAGCACTCCTCTTTATTTGGGGAGGACTAAATACAAGTAATAAATCTCTACCATAAAATGTTTGTTAGTAGATAAATGAGTGGGATGTCAAGCTACACACTTGTTTCAGGAAGTGTCAAACTTCCTTAGACATGACAGTCTACTTTTGAGAGATAAGAGAATAATAAATAACTAAAAGAGAGGTAAAAAGAGGGTAAAAGAGAGAAATGTTTACCATTTATTCACAACTTGAGTGCAATAGAAAGTAATAGGGTGCAGGTGGTATGTTTTTCTATATTTTAGAAGGTGTTTGGGTAGGTTTTGAAAATGTTAGGAAAATCCATAGTCATCGACGTCAATAAGTGACCAATATCAGTTATTCTACTGAGGTTGGTGGGTTAAGGTGACTGATATTAGTTAGGATATTGAGGTTGGTAGGGGAAATAATTTCCTAAGAGTTTACAGAAGGATTTTTTCAGTCTAGGAAATGGTTTTGGTCAACTATAGGAGATTGGGGAGAGTTGTGAGAGAGAGAAAGTATGGTTTAGATGGATCTGGTTAGAGGTTTGGTGTGTTAGGTCAATGAAAAACAAATAGGTAATCTTTATAACTCCCTCATGGAGGTTCAATTAGGAATTTATAAAGTGATCAATAGTGGATGTAAAGTGATATAAAATTAATAACATAAATGACCTATAGAATAAGTGATATACTTAGTTGTAGTGGTGACTGAATGATAAGTGCCAAATGGATGGCACCCATCAGGTAGTCCAAACCGATGCCTTGAACAAAGAAAACAAGTAGGTGCTGCTGGTCCTTAAGAGCTTGATTCTTGATCTGGATTGAGTTATATAGGATAACAATAAGCCAAGATGTCAAAAGTTGAATGCCGAGAGCTTAGATGTAAATAAGAATGTAATTTCTTGATTTCTACTAACCTAAACATAAGGTTGGAGTTTAGCTTATATAATTGGTGTCGATGATCCTAACAACATCGATCATGGGTTGATCAATGTCAATGGCCTTAGAATAGGTAAAACTTACTATTTTTGGCATGTTTTCTATTGATCTTCATGACAAGTGTGGCACCCATTACAAAATGGTAAAAATAAGAGGTTAAGGATGTAGTTGATTAGGAATTTAGTTTTGAAGTGAGAATAATGGTGGATAGATAAAGTGGAAAAAGGGGTTTTTAATTAACTTAATTAAGTATTTTAAATTAATTAAATGTGTGAGGGGTAAAAGCATGGGTTAGGGAGGTTAATTTTTATTATTGAAATAGGGCTCAAAGGGGGTTTCAACATAGTGAGTTATGCATGTGTGTGTGATGTAATTTTGGTGTCTATACTATTTATCACCACTTTAGCTTCCAATATTCAATATAATGCTCAAACCTTTACTCCTCAAACTCTTAATGAAGCTCTTGACTAAGCTAAATGACAAGACTTTCTTATGAAGCAATTCAAACCAAATTCTAAACGTTTTAAAGGATATTTTCAAACATCCAATGCTATCACTAGTAACACTTCTCAAACCAAACTAGGAGTTGTCAAAATTTATATTCCTTTACCATCTCACATACCTCTTTTGATACATCAAATGAGATAATTTTTTCTACCCTCTAAACCTTTCATATATCCTAATTCTCCTCGTAAGTGGTATGATCACAATCATTTTTGTTGGTTTCATGCAAACATGAGGCATTCTCACGAATCTTGTAGAGGGATTTCTAAATATGCTATTTCTTACATGCTTGGTGATTCATTGGACCATGAAACCATGCTCAAACATAATCTTCAAAAATACACTAATGCTTCTCAAAAATGACAATCATCTAAAGCTTCTACATATAATAACCAAAAATCATCTTCTTATAATCAATCAAATTACAAGGATGTTTATGCAACTGACACCGATTATGACCAATATTTTAACAACTCTCAATATTTCAATATGGATAAGGTCAACTATCATCAGAAACTAGCTCATAAAGATCTTATTATTAAGCCTAAGAAACCTTTTTTGGAGGAATAATTACTTAACGATGCCATCACCATCAATATAACATCAAAAGCACTTGAGGAACAAATTCCTCCTTCTAATCCTCCAACCACATCTATTTTTCCAAAGTATAATTTGTCTTCTAAACCTCATGGCTCTTCTTCAAAATCTCATTGGAATTTTCTTGAAAAACTTAACTCTATACCATGTAAGATTCCTCTTATGGACTTGGTTCACACTTCACCTTATCATCCTAAATTATTTATGAAATAGCTCTAAGAGATCGAATATCCATCTTCTTTAGATGAAGAACCACCTTTTATTGATTCTCAACCAACTAAAATTAATATCATTGAATCTATGTGTCCCTCTTCCAAGCCTTCTATTAAATTCCTTGAAGAGGACATGATTAATGATGAAATCCTCTTTCATACTGATGATATACCTCTCTTCATCAAAATAGCCATTAATACCACCCTTATTCAAAAAATTCTAGTTGAAAAGGGTTCTAGTATTAATGTGACCTCTTTATGGCTTCTAAAACAACTTGGTTATAACAAAGGTCATATTAAACAAACGCATCTTAATTCTTGTGATTTTGACAAGACTAATAAAAAACCACTTGGTTGTATATAGCTTCCCCTAACCATTGATCCTAAGATTGATTAGACCCAACTCATGGTTATTAATCTTCATTTATCTTATAACATACTCCTTGGTCATCCTTGAACTCATCGAATGAGAGTCATTACTTCTTATGATATTCAATTCCTTAAATTTATACATAATCAAAAATGCTATAAGCATGAAGCCTATCCCAACCCATGGAGTATCTAATTACCTAATCCTAAATCATAATATCATGTTCCTATGATACCTAAAATTAATAATTCTCCTTTACCTGAGTTCATCAATATGAATCCTAATTTACAAGTCACTCTTGCAGATTTTGATGATGATGAGCCCAATGAATTAAAACATACTTGTAGCCTGACCAAATTACCTCCATATATTTTAGAGTGGCTTCCTTTTTATATTTTTCCAAGGGATCGTACCATTCCTCTCATGGATGATATTACCAATTTCCCCCTCTATACAATGCTCAAGATCCATGTTTACTTGAAGATGCTTTTACCTAATATGATTTTGGAGTGGCTAAATTATTTCAAGATCCTCTCACCATGTCCCCTTGAAATTTCAATAATCTTGGGATTTTTCCTTTTGAAGATCCTCCTGAATCTCAAGCATGCACAATTTTTCCCACATATGATGATAACTATTTAATGGTCCAAGCTCAATTTAGAGACTTGGATGTCTTGCATTATCAAAAGACCTTATCCCAAATTCATGATTTTAATAGGGATGTGCATACCATTTTTTTAGGTAATAACTTAGAACCTAAGGGTTATGTGTTTCCTATTAACCCCCTCTTATCAATTTTCAAGGGTGGTAGAACAAGTCATACCTTCTGAACATCTATAAGTACTTTCATCTTCTTTACCTCCTTCAGATCCTCTCATTAAATATAATCCGTATCCTATCAAATAACCCATAAAAACTCCATCTACCACTTCTACTCCATCTACTTATTCTACTCCTAAAACCACACTTGATGCCAAGGCAACTGATATCCATCAAATACATTTTGAATATGATCACCATGGTAACCAAATTTTAGATCTAGAAGTAGATGTTGGGTATTTTGGTCTTCTTCCTACTTTTCTTAGTGATGAAGCCATTCTTGAGTTACTTTATTCTCAGGAACCTAAACTCCTCCAACAACATCATAAACCTATAAATTTTAAAATTAAAACTCCTCACTTTAATAACTTTGTCACTATCATTTATCCCAAAAATAATCCAATTTCATCCTTACCCAATGCACCATACCACTTTCAAGATGGTAATGTCATGCTTATTGAAGAAACAACTTGTATCAAATATGGTACTCCCTTGTGCCCTCTGTCGATCACAATTTCCAAAGAACTTTCACACTCTAAACATGATAGTTTTAGCCTCTTTTTTGATAAGTGTCAAAAGGCATTCACTTGGTCTTACCAAGACATGCCTAACATTAACCCTAACATAGTGGTCCATAGCATCATCACCTATCTTGTTTCCAAACCTGTGCATCAAAATTAACACAAATTTCCTCTTGAAGTTACCAACTTATGCCATAAGGAAATCATCAAACTAATTGATGCTAAATTTATTAAACCTATGGATTAATTTTAAATGGGTTTCCAATATTGTTCCTATTTAGGAAAAGGTTACTATGGTCATTCATATTTGCATTGATTTATGAAACCTTAATCTTTCTCATCTTAAGGAAAACTTTCCTTTCCCTTCAATAGATTCTATTGTCGATTCCACAAATAGATATGAAATTTTATCTCTTATGGATGGCTTTTTAGGATATAATTAGATTCATAGAGCTCTCGAGGACCAACATAATACTACTTTCACCATATAATGGGGCTAGGTTCCCTTTAGTCTCAAAATTTTTGAGGCCACTTACCAACATGAAATGACTCATATCTTTCATGACCTCATCCATAAAATTTTCAAAACATATTGGGATGATCTTATCGCCCAATCCAAACATTTTACAAATCATCTTTCTAATCTTGCCATCATATTTGACCATCTCATCAAAAATAAAGTCTGACTTAATCCTTTCAAATGTGTCTTCAAAGTTACATCTAGAAAATTGTTAGTATTTTTAGTCTCTCTCCATGTTATTGATGTTGATCTAACCAATATTAATGTTATTATCAGCATGCCTATTCCTTGATCTATTCCTGATATTCATACCTATTTAGGCAAACTTGGGGTAATTAGATGATTTTTTCTTGAGATAGATTATTGAATTCACTCCATAAATTCCCTTCTCAAGAAAAGTACAAATTTAGAATGGACATATCTATGTCAAAAAGCATTTGACAATATGAAAGAGTCATTACTTCATCCACCTACACTTCACTCTCCTTCTAATGATAAACCTTTAAATCTCTATACTTCTTCCACACCTATATGAATTGGGGAAATGCTTGCCCAACATGATGATATGAGTAAGGAGTATGCTATCTACTATATTAGCTAAGGTCTCATTGATTATAAAACATGTTATACCAAAGTTGAGCGTGATTACCTCACTATCTATTTCATCGCTGAAAAGCTTCATCACTACATGCTTTAACAAACCACTTATGTCATTGTTCATTCTAACCCCCTTCATCATTTCTTCTCAAAATAATTTCTTCATAGAGATAGAATTGGTAATTGGATGGTCTTACTTATGAAATTCGATCTTCACATCATCATGCAATAAGTTGTCAAAGGGCAAGTCATAGCTGACCAACTTACCATAGCTCCTATTCCAGCCACTTATTTCTTTCAAGATAACCTTCCAGATGATAATATCCTTTACATTGAAGGTCTTAATCAATCAATTTTTTTTAGAGATTATTTTCATAACTTTACTACCAATCTTGAAGCTAATCATCTTGATGAATCTTCCCCTCCCTTAGGTACTACTAACCAAAGGTAGTTATTGAGGATCTCCCTAAAATTAATGTTGACTTGCATGAGGATACTTGGACTATTCACTTTGATGGTGTTAAATGCCTTCAAGGAGATGGGGTAGGTTGCATTCTCAGTAGTTCTCTTGGCAAGATAACTCCCTTAGATTTCCATTTTACATTTGACATCACCAATAATATGGCCACGTACAAAGATCTTATCTTAGGTATGAGAGATACTCTTGATTTAAACATACAATATATTCATGATTTGAGTGATTATCACTGTAAAATTGAAAAACGTATCACCTATCATCAAATTACAACCAATCTTGCTAAATTTTTTATCTCTTTTACATTTGAACCTATTCCTAGAGATTAAAATTACATTGATGATTCTCTTGCCTCTTTAGCTTCTCTTTTTCATCCACATCAAGTCCTTTCTAATCCTTCTTTTATCATATAAATAATAAAATATCTATCATCTACCAACCCTCCTAATTCACTTATCTTCCACATTAAGGCTGTCACCATCTGACAATACCCATGGTATCAAGATATTATCCAATTCTTAGAACATCAAACTTAACCTCCTAACTTGGATTCTCATGAAAAGACACATCTTTGCAAACAAGATTTCAAATACGTATTTAGACATAAAATCCTTTATTATCACAATGTTGAAGGTACCTTGCTCTATTGTGTCATGCAAGATGAGGTCCCTTCTCTACTTGAACAAGCACATGGGGGAATTTGTGATGGTCACTATATCAAACATGCTATATCCTACAAATGTCTGCATATGGGTTACTATTGGCCTACTCTAGAAAAGGATGCTATTGAATATGATAAAATGTGTAATCCTTGTCAACTTCATGATGATCTCATTCGTTCACCACTAGCCAAAATTTAGACTATCAAATCTTTATGGCTATTTTCCACATGGGGATTCGATCTCATTGGTAAAATTTTGCATTCCCAATATGGGCACATCTTTATTATCACCACTACCGAGTACTTTACCAAGTGAGTTGAAGCCATGACCCTTGTCAATGTCATTGGTCCTACCATATCTAAGTTCATTCTTATCCAAATAATTTTTTGTTTTAGCATTACTCACACCATCATTTCTAATAATGGTGGTAATTTCAAAAACAAACATGTTAAATAACTCTGCACCAAATTAAAAATCAATAACAAGTTTTATACTCCTTATCATACATAGTGTAATGGTCAAGCTAAGAACACTAACAATATTCTAAATAAAATACTTCAAAATATAATTCATGAAACCTACAGAAATTGGCATCTTCATCTTTATACTACACTTTGGGCCTATTAGACTAGCATTCATACTGCCAATGGGGCAACTCCATTTTTTTTAGTCTATGGTTCTGAGTTAGTTCTTCCTCTTGAAGTTGATCTTACTTATCTTCACATATCTATTCATGGCATCATTTTAGATGAATAATTATGTGAGTCTCAAATTCATTCCCCTGATCTACTCGATGAATGTCATCTCTCTAACTTACATCATAACCATCAATATAAGGCTCACATTGCCTGACAACATAAAAAACATGTTAAAATTTGCACATTTAATGTTGGTTATCTTGTCCTTAAATTAGAATAAACCCATGACAAAGAATGTAAATACACCCAAAAATGGTGGGGCCCATACTTATCTAAATATAACATTGGTTCAAGTACTTACCACCTTCAAACCAATGGAGGTCATGTTTTCAAAGAGCCCACCAATGCTCAATTCTTAAAAAAGTACTTTGCCTAATCATTTTCTTCTTATCATGATTTCTATATATATCTTCCTAACATATTTTTTAGGTTACTTAAGCATGGATCTCTCCCTCTACAATAGTTCCCTCTTGTTCACAAACCTTTAGTCCTCCCTTTTTGGTCTTTTGGTTCCTTAATTTACCATAGTCTTCATTATCTTATTTTTCACACTCCTATTTACCAATTTTGATTTGGTGCCCCTTTGGTTTTCCTTTTTTGAGTTTCTTTATAAGACTGTGGATAGGACCTGACATCCCTCACAAAACCACCATCTTTTACTTATTTTATTTTTTTTGTTACTGCTTGCCAATGTTGTTTTGGCATCCTTTGGGTTTTTCTTTTGTGAGGTGCTTTGTAAAAAGGATCACTCACTTTGATTTTCTCTTTCTTATTAGCATCCTCATGGGTATCTCTTTTATGAGTTGCTTTGTAAGACCATGTATAGGACCCGACCCTCCTCATAAAATTACCATTATTTTCATGTTCTTGATCCTTCTTCTTAAAATTTAGCTTTTACTTCTTTTGCTAGATGGAATTTGAAAACAATCTATGTTATCATGTTTTCCTCCATTTCCATCTCTCTTATGATAAGGATTCACACTTTTGCCATCATTGTATCCCTCTTTGCCATTTGTCACATTTTTTGTAATTTGAAGTAATTCAAATTGTTCCATGTGTCCTTCCTTTTGAATTCCCCCTTTATTTCAACTCCACATTGGATAAAACAAGGTTAAAGTCAAGGTAGCACTATTATTTCACCTAGATTTACGAGACTCTTAGACCCCATGCACTTTGATGTTATCTATCTTATCCACCTTGTCCCAAGTTTTTAAATGAAAGTCATCTTTAGAACCCATGTTTGGTTTTCCAAATATGCATGGAGGAAGAATAGAAAAATCCATCAAAATAAAGTTAAAATCTAAATCGTTTGAAACAAAAGGCAATGATATCTAAAAGGAAACATATAAATCTCAAAATTTGAATTCACACAAAAATACATGATTACAAGCACATATCCTATCTCCAATTGAATCTCAAACTCCATAATTAGCTTCACATAGAGCTGAAGTCTTTTGGGGTGTGGTAGACCAGTAGATTGGAATAGGGGAATTAAGAAAAATCTATGGTGATACCTACTTTCTCATGCAAGTACCCAATATTCAAAGGAGATAGATGACTCTATAAGGGGTCCTAAATAATGGGGAACATGGCATGGGAAGGTCAGTCCATTTTATTTTTCATGCATATAGCCTCCATGGGATGATCTATATACTCAATTTGTTGAGCTAAGACTTGTGTTGCTAAGAGAATTTCTTCAGAGTCCTTAATGTCAACATTCCTCTTATTTTGACAAACTAAATTTGAGTATCTTGACGTTGATAAAGAGTTTTTATACCTTGGTTTTCCTTCATTCTTCCCTCCACCCATTTCATTTCCCCCCCTTGATAGCGAAATTGTGACTCCAAATCTATTTTCCCTATTTTAATTCCTTCTTAAAAACATGCTAGCATTACTTTGTTTTATTTTTATCTATCTTTAGATGTAAAACAACATGTTTTATCAACTTTGGATCATATTCTTCACTTAATTTTAAATTTACTAGAATTAATTTACTTTCCTTTTTATATTTATCATGATTTTTTAATCCTGCTATTATAAAAACCTGAGTTCGTACCCTTTTTCCATTATTGAGTGAGATGTGGATTGTTAGTGCTCACTCATCAATGTTATTTTACCTTTTAAGAATTCTTTTTTTTCCATTGTTGAGTGAGATGTGGATTGTTATTGCTCACTCATCAATTCTATTTTGCCATTTTGTTTTTATTTTTACCATTGATTTATCTTGCTTATCATTCCTTTTTAAACATGTATCCTTGGTTTAAATTGGTGAGTTTGCCTTTTCTTATTTAAGGTTTACTTGTTTGAGTTTTTTAGTCTTTAGTAACCTTGGATTTTTGGTTACCTAATTTAATCTTATTTATTTGACTTGGTCATTTGGTCGGACATAGCACTTATCACCCAACTTGCCAAATTTCCCAAGTATGTCCCATCCACATAGCACCAGTTATCTTGGCTTTTCTTGTGTGTGTGTGTGTGTGTGTGTGTGTGTGTGTGTGTGTGTGTGTGTGTGTGTGTGTGTGTGTGTGTGTGTGTGTGTGTGTGTGTGTGTGTGTGTGTGTGTGTGTGTGTGTGTGTGTGTGTGTGTGTGTGTGTGTTTGTTCCTTATTTTTGTATTTCTAGGTTTATCAAAAGTAATCTTTGCACCCTACATAATGAAAACTAAAAACATAGTTGACAATCATCCTGTAATAAAAGGTAAGTCAAGGTATGCATTGCATTTAATTTTTAGTTATTTAATTTTTAGATTAGTTTCCCTTTCTATCATTTAATTTTAGTTATTTAATGCTTTTAAAATACTACAATTTTTTTTTAGCATCAACATTGTGTGTCCTTATGTTCTTTCTTGAAGCACCATCCCCTATTATACCTTAGTGACACATGATGAGCTTCAAGTGGGGCATATGTATACACATACTATTTTTTACTTTTATCAAATACTGACACTTTACATCTTACAAGAACCCATCATAACACAATCTCTCTCAATGCATACCTTAAGGGGTGCATTGAGAAAGGGGTGGGTAGACCTTTGGTGCTTTGCAAGATTGTTTTCCCTTATTGCCACATTATTTCCAATATATTCATCTCTTAAAAACTTTATTTAAGCTATTTATCCTCCCTTGCACATTCCTCTAGTCTTTTCCTCTTTCTATTCTTCTTCTCCTTGCTTGGTACCATTTTTTCCTACTCATCAGACTAGGTCAACTTGGTCAACCTAGTGTAGTTTGGGGTCATTTCAGCTCTTTAGGTTTATCAGCCTTCTAGCCAACCTCGCACAGACTTTAGGCATTATCCTAAAAATGTGCTAGGTTGATTGGGTCAACCTAACATAATTGACATTCTCAAATGATTTTAGGGTGAGATACTCATATATATACAAGGTCATTTCAATTATTATTAGAATATGCAATCAAGAGTTATTATTCACTCATGCTTTTTCACAATCTACTCTTCCATCATTCTACTTTAGAAGTCTTAGCTTAGGTTTATTATTTTGTAGAATCTAGTGTTGTGGATAGGTCTTATATGCTTTGGCATAACAAATTGATCCTTATGAACCACAACAACCTCTTGAAAATCCCCATTGGCCAAGGGAGAGATTGAATCATGATGGGATCACATTTAGGTAAATATATTCTAACTTTATTCTCTCTTTTAGTAGATAGAAGTAGCATAAGTGTTGGCTCAAATAATATTACTCTTCACATTCTATCTATTGGGATGTTACTCATACTTTATTTATTTGAAGTTATCTATACATATTTTATTACTATGCATCTAACCCATTTTACATTGTGCCACAAGCTTTGGTGTGCACTATATTAGTTTACTTTTATTTTTATTAGAACAATTTACTCTTTCTTGTTTATTGTCATAAGTGAAATATTAAATCATATGACTCTTTTAAGGTTGTTGTTTGATTATGTTAGATTATAGGCTTTGGAACCCTTCTTAGCATGGTTTGTTGTGAAAAGTGAAACAAGTGATCCCCTAATCAAGTCTAGTAGATCTTGATATTGGTCATGCTCCCAATTAACAAGTTTATACCCAATCAAAAGTATAGGTGTGCTCTATCTTATTTGATTCAGGATTGATTCATGTACATCATGCAATTTTGATTTCATACACCATGTCTTTCTCAATCTTCCCCTTCTTTGATGAGGTTTGAAAAATATATTTGAACATGTAAATATTTATTTGATATATGGAGACACCTTTTATAATGATGCTAAAATTATTTCATATCATTTTCAATCACTCTTTGCCACCTTACACATCTTTACTTGGTTAATTTGCTCTTGCACCCTGCTTAGTCTTCACTTGGTAACCTCTCTTAGACTTCAAGGGTCAAATACTATTTCTATGATTAAGGACTTCAAATTTTGTCCTAGATAGTCTTTAACACCCTTTATCATACTTGTCTTAGTCCTTATCAAGGCTCAGCCACACTGATCCACTCCCTTTTCACTACAAGATCAAAATGCTTTACTTATGCTTGTATCCCTATTTGAGGTTTTTCCTTTGGTTTATCAAAATATAAGAACTAATTGAGTATATGAGATAATATTTGGTGTTCCCCTATCCATATACTCCTTCCTTCCAATTTTCATAGCCTAACTCTATCGTTTGACCTATTTTCCATCACTAGCCTTTCCTTATTAGGCCTAATTTAACCCCTATTTTATTTTAGCTAAAGAAATCTATACTTATCCATACTATTTCACTCCCAAATCACTTTAGTATCCTCAATAATGTTAATATTAACAATAATACAAAGTTTTGTATCTTTATAATGGTGGAAACTATTTATTTTGGATAAACCTTAGTCCAAGGTTTAATAGCCTACACATTGTTGAACACACCTATCTACTAAGAGGAGGGGGGGGTGGTGAATCAGTAGATATCAAAAACTTGGTTACTTAAAACTTTTAGTATGAATGTTAAACAAATGTAAACTTAAAAAATTAAAATAAAGATATCACATGCACATAAGCACAACACATAACACCTAATTTATACATGAAAACTCAAAGGGAAAAAACCATGGTGAGAATGTTGATATAATCTACTATTCTAATCCATATTCACAAAGTTTGTCTCACTGACTAAAACTCACTAGTTACATTTGAGGAAACCCATCCCAAAGAGACACCAATCCCCTAACTTTAAGAGCACTAACTCTGAGGAAGCACCCACTCCCTATTTTGAGCACCAACCCAGTTCAATATGAAGGCACCAACCAATTAGATACTTGAATTACAATTCAAGTTAATGAATCAGATTCATAAAATGATATAAGTCTTTGTTCTTTGTTGTAATTCCAATATAAAACTACTCATTTATCCTTCAACACACTTTTTTGTGTCATTCACTCTTCCTACACCCTTTCTTTGTGTCTAAATTTATTTGTTTGACACCCTGATATTCTCTAATTTGACCATTACTCATTCATACTCAAATGAGTCTCATATTTTTTGCTCTTACATATTTACTCCTCTCATTCCAAAAAAAATGAAGTAACTATTTGTCTTTCCTTATCTTTTTATATTCTCATTCCAAGCAAAGAACTATATAACTTCCATTCTCTAAACCTCTACAAATTCTACCCTTGTTGCTTCATTTACAACATTCACACAATACAAATGAATCGATGATTAATCACTTTATTTCATATTTATTCAAAAAACTATCTATTTATTTTCTTCAATCGTCACACCTGATTCTTGTAACTCCCTCACTTTTTCAATTCTTTAAATTTTTTTTCTTACTTAACACATTGGTTAAGTGTCAATCTTCTTATATCATCTCGTTGTATCTTGTGTCTTTGGAATGATTTCTATTCATTATATCTTGCAAGACGTGCTTGGAATCTAACTCCACCACTATGCCATTAACCTTCGAGTACCTTAAATCTTTGGATCCACTTGCTCTACTGGGTGTTCTTAGTCCTGGCTTCTGAGCATCATTGGATCATTAAAGATGCATGCTCTTTACATTGACTAGGTCATTATCTTTCAACATGTTGACTTCATCTCAATTTATTTGGTGACAAAGGAAATATTTTTCTCCTTTGATCTCTTCAAAGATGCTTGATCCTTAATTAACCATTGTGTCACTAAACATTGATCACTCTATTCCATTTGGGTCATTTGGGTCATTATGCTTTGTTGGATCTTTCATAACCAATCTTTAACATACCATCTGATCTTGGTAGATGCATGATCCTTAACTAAGTCAGTCATTAACCTTTGACATGTTTTACTTCATCTTGCTTATGATGGCATTTATGAGAGATTTCACTCTATTAGATCTTGTCAAACTTGCTCAGAATTTAACTACATCTTGATCCTTTGACACTTGAGCAAATGCCCTACAAGACTTCACACTTATCCTTCAAACAAATTATTATGATATTTTTGTCTAAGTTCCCTTTGAGACAATTTCCCTGACAAAATGTCTAAGTGCCTTTTAGGACTTTTGAATTGTCCTTCACTTCTTCACTCATATCTTTTAGAACTTTTGTGTAGGACACATACCCTTTGGAACTTTTGCAAAAATCCACATGCCCTTCAAAAAATTTACAATGGTGCACATACCCTTCGACACTTTGTAAATCTTCAAAAAAAATTCAAGCATCCATATACCCTTCAAAAATTTCATTTGGGTCACTTACCTTTCAACACTTTACAAATGTACCCTTCAAAAATTTTGATCGGATCACTTGCCCCTTGGTATTTTTCAAAAGTACCTTTCAGAAATTTTACATGAGACTCATTTCCTTTAGGACAATTTTTTTGATATAATTCCCTTATTGGCTATGGGATTTTTTTCTGAGAAAATTGTCTTTACCAATATTTCTAAAAGAATTCCCTCGACAAATACAAAGGTACAAAATTGACTAAGTATAGAAACTTAGTAGGATTTTAGCTGAGGAACAACCTTATGAATTTGTAAAATTTGATCTATTCATCCTTATGACATAGAACTTAGACCAAAAATAATAGACACAAACTTGATTATCATAGTGTGATCATTTCCTGAAGATGTTGCCATATGTGCAAATGTTGATAACATCATCCTATGTGCTTAGCCATTTCTTGTCAATATAACCATGTGAGAAAATGAATTCAAAGTACACAAATAAGTCTGTTCAACTCAACACCTTTGTCATTAATTCATGATATCACATGCTAGATTTGACTTCAATGACAATTCTTTAGACCTTAATGACTATCTCCAATACACGCAGGCCCAAGAAGGAACATATAGACATATCTTTTGAATTAAACATCTTAAAATAGTTGTAAGACCTATGCCAATTTTGTTTCAACCTTATTCAACTTCATTAATGGATAATATTCATTAATCACTCCCATAAATTCATTCTTTCACTAAAAATGGTGATAACTTAGTCAACTTGTAGGATAATATTAACTATGACAGGATTTCCTCAAATTGTGTTGTTCCAAAACATTTTCAAATACTCAATGAAACTTTAAAATGTTAAAACACCTTCCAAAAATTCTAAAAAAAAACTATCATTTCATCCTCTTCCTCCTTTGATTAGATGTAGTCCTTTCCACCTTTCTAATCAAATGCAAACATGGTTCCAACTTGTTAGCAGGGTTCACCAAAGCACACTGAGTTTACTTTACATTTCCAATTTCTATCTTATGATATATTATCAATCGATCCTTATTATATTTGTATCAAAATACCAAATTATGCACCCATCTTATTTCCAAAACATCCTCATTTTCAAAACATGCAATCTCTCAATATTCTTGAATTAGCAAATAAGGCTCATATAGCTTTTGCAAGTTTATCATAGAGCTTTAGATATTCACAGGGTTAAGATACATTTTAAAAAACACTTAAGAACCTTAATCATTCTAACATCATAATAGCATCCAATCTATCCCTCTATACTTCCATAACTCATCTTTGTTCTTTTATACCCTACAAATAATGTTTTGGCATTGCATACATAGGTATCATCCTCCAAGCCCTATAGGTTCACATTACAACCTTGATTTGTATTCCATGAGATGAATCATAAAAAAAAATCTCTCATTTTTCACAAAACTCTCTCTCTCTCTCTCTCTCTCTCTCTCTCTCTCTCTCTCTCTCTCTCTCTCTCTCTCTCTCTCTCTCTCTCTCTCTCTCTCTCTCTCTCTCTCTCTCTCTCTCTCTCTCTCTCTCTCTCTCTCTCTCTCTCTCTCTCTCTCTCTCTCTCTCTCTCTCTCTCTCTCTCTCTCTACAGTGGAGTAGGGTTCCAAAGAAGTTAATTTCTTTGAGTTTCTTGCTTTTAGATTCATCTGTTCAATAATATAAAGGAATCAAGATCCTTTTATACTTCTACAACAAAGGTCACTTGGATTCTTCTCTTAACACAATTTATCTGAAACTTGCCTTCTTGACCAGAAGTAATAGTCCTCCCAACCTGTAGTTATACATACAAAATATTTTGCATATATAGTTTTATATTTTTCCTAACATAAAATATAAAGAACAAACCAAATAACTTGGAATTAAAATGACTCCATGATTATTTTTATTTCAACATTGCACCAAAATTGTTTTACAACTTAGTCCATTAATGGACTTAGTCATCTTTTATGAGGTTTTATTTTCTGCTCCCATTCTCTAACCCTCCTCTCTTTATTTATGGAGATATATCTCCTATTATATGCCAACCTATCCTCTTAACAATGACTTATCTTCCCTTTTTTGCAATGTATACTTGGAAATAAATTACATTAACTTCTTTTTCTAAAACTACCCAATGTACAACAATACTTTCATATCTATTCATATGACTTGATTTTGAGCCACATATATGAAATACATTAAATTTTTTTTTAATGATTTGAATGACCCCTAAAACCAAATTTTACCTATAAACACTCCAACACATGTCTTCTACCCTCTTAAGATCACTTTCCATTTTTAAATTTTAAAATGACTAACTTTAGAGGAAAAACTTCTAGAGGTCCTATAACACATCATGAAGACCTCAAATGATTTCTAAGACCACATTTTGACCTTAAAAGGTCCTTCAAACACTTTTATATCACAATTTAACCAAACATTTACCTACTATAAACTTAGACACAAAAATGATGTTTTTCTTGCCTTGATGCTCCTGCATCAACATTAGATGGAATGAAGCCTACATTATTCATAAATTTTCACAATAGTGTACCATTATGTTGAAATATTTTTATGAAACCATGATATCAAGATGTGTTAATTTTTTTAGGCTTAAGCCTTACCATTTTCAGTCTATATCATTCTTATTGATAAAAACAAGGGTGCTGAGTAGCACCATATAGATTAGGGTTTTTATTTGATGTTGTTTTGTATTTTTATTTATTTTCATAGGGATAGAGTGTTTGTATAGTGTGAAATTTGGATCATAACACATAATAACAAATAAGGATCAATGATAATCATAACATGTAATCAAATTCCAAAGATAGCCTATAGGAAGGAAAACTATAACCAAGTACATGGTGGTCATGAAATAAGTCTAGGAAGGCAACACTAACAAGACAAGTAAAATGAAAGGATGGATAATGATTATTCAATACCATTAGTGACAAGGAACTTGAATATATTACATCCTTCTAAAATTGGTTTCCATGGCTAGCTACTAACTGGTATCATAAAATAAAGGGGATAGATGAAAGGATATCACATGACATCAAATAAATATCGATGGATAAATAAAGGTTTATAGACAAAAATAAGCCACTATCAGATCAAATAACATCAAGTGATGTTAAATTTGGAAGACTCATGTGTAACCAACTTAGTGCATTTAAAATAGTGAACCCCATGGATTTAGGCACCAAAATCTATAAAATAAGGGTAAGAACAACACACAGGCATTACATGCTTATTTTAACAAGTGAATTTTATGATCTTATTTAAAAACATATTATTATGCATAAGTTACATACTAGATATATAATAAATAAATCAAGTCTTCAACCCAAGCCATAACAAAAACCATAGAGAGAGTTCCATTATTGGTTCCACTCAAATATGCATAGAAGGAGGATATGGATATTGGCTTAGGTCTTTGAAAAACTAAATATATCAACCTTGACCCCTTTGACTTCATCAATCAATAGAAGTAACTATGTTTTCTTCTAATTTGTAAGAAAATAAACAATTAGGAGCCCTAATGCTCCCACATCTATTATGAGGATCAAATGCAAAAAATCTAAACAAAATACCCATATTTGGATAAATTGATGAGGTAATTATTACCCTTTTGAGTAGATATAATGAAGGGGATATTCATTTATCTTAGGATATCACAATTTGGATCAATGCTTAGACTATGGCATAAGGAAAAATCCTCCCATCTCGTAGCAAATCCCTCTTCCCCTATAACTCCACCACTCCAATTATTTTAGACACTAGAGAGAAGTATAAATAAGGTAAGGTAGATTAATACTAATTGATTAAATAAATGATACTTTGGTGTGCATTTTGGTTAAATGCATTATAAAGAGGTTTTAAAAAACTACAAAATAGGCCAAACATGAAATAAAAGGGGTAATATATATTACGTATCACATGATACACCCATGAAAAGAATTCAAATAGCCTTAGAGTTAACTACCAACAATGAGAATATACTCTTAGGTACCTCCTAAACATTCCAATATCAGTTATTGGTCTTACTTTTTTATTTTATGTAGTGGAAATCATAGAAGGCCCAGTCAACCTAGCTATAGATTTTTGGCCTGATACCACATTTTTAAATACCATGTAGACCAAAATGGGGAAATATTTTGAGTAATTAGGGTGGTTTAACACATGGTGTATTGAGGCTCTAGAATTGATTAGGTCATACCCCAACATATGCCAATATGTCATATAGTATTTGAGACAACATGCATCAATTACAAAACTACATAATGGCATCCAAATCAAGGTATATGAGTTACTAAATCCAACAATGATTGTAATGTAATTATTTATCACCATGTTGAATGTGTAAGAAGATTTTTTTAGGTAGAAATCTATAACTATGAGGATGGTTCCACCTCTATGGTCTATTCCCCTAAAATGACAACCAATGCCAAAATATGCACAAGGACAACAACAAGCACAACCACAAGCTCCAACACAAACATTATTATCTCCTTCACATCAAGATAATGGTAAGAGGAAAGCACCCAAATGTTAAGATTCATCACCACAACCCAAAAAGAAGATGCATCACACAAATTACTGGTTGGATAATCCAAATGTTCTAAAGATAATAGGTAAGTGTGACTTTGGGATGGTTGTTATGAAGGGAGGATTCCTTATCCTTGGGTACCTTCACAATACAAAGTTTAGGAAGGAAATCTAAACCCTCATGAGTTTTATTACCTTGATATCTAGAGAAGAACTAATCGGAGTATCTTCCTCCAAGAGACTGATAATTTTTGAGGTGGATAAGGTGTAAACCATCTCACTAGTGATTAGTTTTGAGTCAAGGATATTCTCAATAATTGTTATGTACTTACCATTTGATTTAATTTTTATTAGTTTTTAGGGCACTTCTTCCCCTTTCTTTAGGATGACCACTTTAGGCTTCAAGGATTTAACGACATCAACCAATTGTGGGGGTTTTATAACCCCATTGGTAGGTAAGTGATAGTCAATATGTAACCTAGGCTACTTGTACAAGGTATCTTTTAGTATATCAAAGGGTTTAAGATCCTATTGAGATAAAAAAAATCCTTCCCTAGGTGTAAGAATCATATTTTTTGGAATAGGGTAGAAGGAATAACCTTCATCTGATGTATCCAAGGGTGCCCCAAGATCATATTATAATTGGTGTCCTTATCTATAACATAGATCTTGATTAGGACTATCTTAGGGCCTAGATTTATTGGGAATATAATGGTCTTTATGGAATTAGACTTGAGGCTATTGTAGCCACATAGAGTATTACATATTGTCAAATAATTGGTTTCTTCATAACCAATTTTTTGTAAGAAAGAGAAGGGGACAATGTTGAAATATTCTCCATTATCAACCATGGATATTTTCATTTAGATTATATATATATCCATACTTTTAGAAACAAGGATAGATCTCCCCTCTTGGCCAACTCAAAATTAGGTGGGAGGATTCATAATTCAAATAAGTAGCCAGGGTAATGTGATTCCTAACTAGGTAAAACATGTGAAAACCAATGTGGTTGATTTGAGCTTGTGGAAGAGTAACACTAGATAAATGTCCTAGTCCTAGGGTGTTGAACAAGGTTGACTAGTGAACATGTGAGTTTTTTAGTAAATATAAGAGGAAAATGTGAGATAATGTTTTACTCAATTCAAAGATCAAGTCATAGTTCCCTATGGGTTTAGGAATAGATTACATTTATAGGATGTTTGAGGGATAGAGGGTCATGGGTTAGTACTCTAGTGCAAGTAATGGTGTTTACATCTTCTTTGAATTATAATTATATGAATATTATTATCTAAGTTTTTCCTTAAATTCCCAATTAAGGAACTACATCAGTGTTTGAAGCTATATAAGTGGAATCTTCAATATCATGAGTGCCTATCATCATGGGTTGGATGTGTTAAACGAGGTGGCCTTGTAAGTTACCTTATTATTGGAGATGAGTAATTTGTGTTTAGTGGTTTAGGAAATGGTTGTGATAGATTTGTAGGTTTTAGTTTGGGTAGCAATGGGACCATTTGTAAGGGTTCAGGTGTTTATATTTATGCTTCCTAGGAAAACATCTATGAATGTTTTCCTCTGATCCTCCAAGAGTCTTATTGTTATTTTTTATATTCTCAATAGTTCTATGTGTCATGACCTATGACTCTATGGTATAGTAAATAGAAATTGAGGTCATAATGCATGGTTCATATGTTTTATCCTTACTGACCAAACCTTTGTTGATTGTTTTGTTTATATAAACTTTGATTCTAAAATTGGGGGTATCATTCACCCATTTGGTATTGGTTTTGGTATTTCATATTATGAGGCATCATTTGGTTGAAATCAATTGCATGAATGGCAAGAGAGGGGATTTGATTCCTGGCCCATGTGTTTTTAGTGTTGTGGTGTTATTTTTAGGTTAATATTGACCATTATTTATGGGGTTTTGCTTATTGGTTTTAATGTTGATGCCATCAGTGGTGGCATTCCTATTATGATTTAAGATTTTAGGACCTTGGTTTTTTACATTGTTTGGGTTTGTATGTTGATATCCCCTATTATTTTAATTGGGGGTGTTGATGTACCTGGTAGTTCCATAGGTCTGATGACCACTATTAATGGCCACTTGGTCAATGCATAGGTCACTCTTGAGGGATAATTCATATGATTAGTATGGGAATTTTTGGACATCTTCCCTCATTTTCTTGTTGATGAAATAGAGGAAAATATTTCATGACTACCATTGGTCCATATTAGGTGCATTGATAGAGAAGTATATCACCTACCACCATGTTGTGATGAAATGGGAAGTTGATTCATTTTATTCTTGCTTGATATGTAAGAACTTGCATATGTCAGTCTTTAGTACTAGTCTAACACTATCCCATTGAGAGTCTTGGGAAAAATCTTCACTACAACCCCATCCCAAGGCAAGAGCTCTCTAACAATGCTAGCCTAGGATTTTACATGTGCATTTGGATCCCCTTCCTATTTGAATTTAGGAAGATATAATAGGGGACATGGGAGAAAGACCCCCCATATATTAGCATTGAGGGGCTCTTTGAGGTATTTGGCATAGGTTCCCATATTATTAAAGTCTATCATCATTTTAGTGAGACTAGGATGAGAAGGCGAGGTCATGTATGGGTTATCCTAGTGGCCACTAAGAGAAATGAAAGAAGCTTAATAAGGAGGTATATAATAGGCCAAAGAATAAGTTGACTTCAAAAACATGTGGAAATCTAGAGAGACATTATGAGATGTCAGAGGCATTATGGCTTATTATGGTAAAGTATATATGGCTTGTTGTGGTGGGGTATAAGTAGTTTGTGTGTAGCTTGATGATGTATAGGGTGTTCCATATCCCATATATGGAGGATGATTATATGTGAGAGGCACATGGAATATATGTATAGATAAAAATAGATTATTTGATACTGCATTATTTTTTAGTGGTGGAGCATGTGTATACACCCCCTATTGGCATTTGAATAGGTATTCAGTAAGATGAAGGAGTTTTGAAGACATTGGGGCTAGGTACCTTGTGAATAAGGATATATCTAGGATGTTGATGAAAGATGTGGTTCTATGGTGGGACCTACTCCTATAGTGGTGGGAGTGTGTAGGCTTATTATTGTGATGTGGGATAAGTTTTTTTTTTAAATGGGACAAATAAGAGGGATTGAGTCCTACCCTTGGATCATAGATTTTTATTATATCCTAGGTCAAAAATATGACCCAATATGGTGTTAATGAGTTGTCTTGAGCTGATGTTAGTGTTGGGCCCATGGGCCTCTAATTTAAGAGGGTTATATGCATGAGATGAGGCTATATAAAGGGTTTGGTTTGGGGTGAGAACTCTAGGAGTAGTGTTCATGGTGGTCACTAATGGGTTGGAGGCATATTGATTCATACTAAGAGGATGAGCAGTAGCTTGCATTCAATTGAACTCATCCTCTAAGTGATGGATCCTTCCTAAATAGTGATCATATTTGGAAATGCTTTCTATGTCTAGGCTCCATAAGATAATAGATGGCCTTATGTCCATATGAGGAGTGATCATGAATCTACCCATAAGGGTCATGACATTAGAGTTGGGATGGTTACTCTTAGTTTTAGAGATGTGACGTATCTCTTGAAAACAACCCCGCTCCTTGTTTGAGTGTTAGGAAAAGGGTAGTTATAGGATTTGTATTCTATGTTATTCTTGAAGGTTTAATTTCATATATGATCTCTATAGCTAAGATGGATTATCCTATAGCCCTCTAGACCAAAAGATCTTCCAATATCTTATCCAAACATATTTTGTGGGTATATGGATACCTAAAAAATAAATGGAAGGAAGGAAGATGGAGAAAATAAAAAGAGAAGAGGAAGAAAGGGATATGCAAAGGATGAAGTCCTTCATATTAGGTTAACCAATTTATATGCATGTGAATATAAAACACTAAAATGTGTACTTTACTTCCCAAGGCTTAACCAAAATAGTTGATATAATGGATGGGATTGGTGTTTGGTTGATTTTTTAGTGGAATGAGACTTGGGGTAGGTAGTGGCAATGGGTTATTGTGATAGAACCAAAATAGATCAACAACATCTCAATGATTATTAAGATCATCAAGTTGTGCATAAATTAAAAATCCAAGGTCCCTAGATCTCTAATATCATAAGAAGGTAGAGTTCTTAGTCAAATTTAGGTTTGGAAAAATGAGGGAAAATGTGTACTCTATTGGGTTAACTCTACCTAGTCAATGCCATACACTAAATTTGAATGATATAAGATGAGTCTAGACCTGAGGAGAAGAAAGAGGGAATGGATATATGACTAAGCTTAGACAACATTGTACTAGCATCTCTTATTTTGTATAAGGATAATGATAGGTGGATTGAGGATACATTATTACTATTCTATAGTGATTAAAGACTCTAGATGAGGTGGAGAATTGGAGTGGATCTAAAGACCTCATGTCTTAACTCAATGTTAATGTTTTACTATGTGATGATGGTGGGACTAAGTGTTCTAACTCTAGGTAATAGACCATGCCATAAAAGACTTGTTGTCTAAATGAGTGTCATCCAAAGAAGACTAGGTAGAAGCCAGGTAAAATCATATGAGCTTGTTCCAATAATGGCTTTTAAAGTGTGCTTGCTAGAGTTTTGAAGTAAGGCTTGAATATGGTTCTTGTGCGCATGGAAAAGGTTTATCTAGGGTGTGTTTTATTGTATGGATTAAAAAGGTTTTTTATATGGCTTGCGAGTGTTAACAAGGCTTTTGACACTATTTTTTTTTGTTTTTAGAAATTTTTTGGTGCTATAGAAGTAAATGCTTGTTTGTTGAAAATAAAGTGCTAAAAATAAAATAATAAAAAACTAAAATTAAATGAAAACAAATTTTTTAAATCCTTTTCTATTGAGGTGTGCTCACATTATTAATATGTAATAATGTAAATATTTTTGTTAAAAAAATATTATGTTAATATCTTATGGGTTAGTTTTATTTAGTTTAGTAACTACTCAGATATATTTTTAGTAGCAATATATTTGTATAGTGTTTGGTTAGTCGAGAGATTATTTGGTTGAGAATCTATATGGATTTCACCATCCTGAATAAGGAAACTCATTTCCTATATATTTATAATCTTAGATATGAAATAATATAGAAATATAATATTATTGTGTTTGAAATATATTATCTTTCTCTATGTAGCTCTGATCTTCCCCAAGATCTGGTATCAGAGTGGGCATTACTAGAGTAGCTATGGGTCTGTGAAAGCATGTGAGGAGCAGTTGCTTAGTGCTTTGTCCTTATGGATGAGATATTATATTTATGGTGAAATTATTCTATTAGTATTTAAAATTAGTTTGTATTCTATTTAAGTTAAGAGGTAGATAATAGATTATTTTAGCACCTATAGAATGAAAGGCATGATGCAACTCAGTTTTTATTGGAAGTGAGTCAATTAGAACTCAATGCCACCAGTATAGTATCATGTAGAGGATGATCAAGTGATACAAGTTATAATTATAAATTTCAAGAATATGAATGCACCATAAATGTCAACCTATAAGATTCATTGGTGAATTCTACTATTGCGTTCATATCTGGTTCTATGGTCGAACCCTCAACTTTGGCGACCATACATTTCAAGGAATTTTTTCTATCAATCCTTATGTAGTTTTATAAACATGTACACCCTTATTAAATTTTAATTATAGGTGTATCTAATAAATATTGACATCATTAAAAAATTTCTACCATCTATATGTAGCATTAAGATGCTATATTGAAGTGATTCAATGAGTTCTTTCTATATCAAGATATAATCTTTCACAACACCAACCATTTTACCTATGACAAATGATAATATTGTCATTTTTAATTGATATTTATTACATATCTTGAATCATTTTTGAGTCCCTTTGAAATTTCTTCAACTTAGAATTGATCAACTTATTACACTTGGCATGTTCAAATGTTTTATAGATAGATGTTGATAACAACAATATCTCATGCACTTTGGCTACACCTACAAATCTAAATTCATTAGATAGTTGTATTCATCAGATTATACATTCTAGATAAAATTTAATTGATGTAACATCACTTCATTTATAGACCACATGCCTTCAATCATGACATCAAATCTTGGCAGCCATGTATTGAGTTCCACAAAGGTGTAGTTTTCTATGTTGTTTGTGCATGTCAAGGTTACATTAAAGAATATCTATGAGAAATTTGTTAATGGTATTTTGATATTTTGTGATTTATTTCTTAGAATAGTGAGTCAAGCTCTATTTAGAATAACATTAATATTTTTTTGTAAAGTCTAGCTTAAAAAGTTTTTTAGTTTCTCTTGGGCTTTTCCCACTTTATTATTAAATATAGTTAGTAGTCTAGTTATCAAAAACTATGTAGACGCAATTTTTGTTATGTTATTTATCATAATCAAGTTAAATTAATTATGTCTATCATCATAATGTATGTCAAAAGATTCAAAATTGAAGTACCCTTAATTGTAATGGATGTAATTTCAGGTGAATCCATCATCCAATTTGTAAGTCATATGTTTAAATTAGGGGGATATTTTCATAAAAAATGACATGCATATGAAGTTCAAATTTTCATCAGCCAAGTAAGCATCATACATACTAGAGGAAGGAGGAAATAAAGGCTAGAGGTTTCATAGCCTCTTGTTAGACACTAGCAATGAGGCCACTTTTACTTTAGTGGTGAATTTGATTTTCAGTTGTGTGTTTGAATAAGAATGGAAGATCATTCTTGTTCACATGTGGTGTGATTTCTCATTTTTTTACTGTGGTGTGAATTATGCAAAATTAGCTAATGCCAAGGATAGTTCTTCAGTGGTAGTGGAAATCATCTATGATGTTTTTTTTTTGGGGTGGTAATAAATATTAACAGAGGCTATATAAGATGACAATGAGTATTTATTCCTTATGATATTTCATTTTTTAGTTGTGTGTGTTTTCATTCTCCTACTAGTTTGGAAATCCTCTAATATTTGGAGAAAAAGGAGAGTGTAGATATAATGGAATAAGGAAATAGTTGTATAAGAGGGTAGCTAACTTTAGAAATCCTCTAAATATAGGGATCCTCTAACTGCTTTATTTATTTATGGAGATGATTAGTCAGTGAAATGCCTATTGCATTTTCATGGAGTAAATGTGGGATGCATTCTTTGTATAATAGTGGTCATGGGCAAAAAGATCCAAAAAACAAGATTCAAATAGTAGTATGCATACATAAAATTATACGTTGGCATATGATTCTATTTAGGTTATTTTTTAATGATGTATATTTTTCTCAAGGGGGTGTAGATTAGGATTAATAATGTTTACAAGGGGGTGAATGTTGATGTGTGATCACATTATTAATATGTAATAATGTAAATATTGTTATTAAAACAATATTAAATTAATAGCTTACATGTTAGTTTTGTTTAGTTTGATAGTTACTTGTGTAGACACCTAAATCTAGCCACTAATAACCTTCAATCAAGCTTTTGGCCAATTTCCACCCAAAATACAAAATTTGGCCTAAAAACACTAAAACATGATAAAATATGTGAAAATGACATATTCAAGTACTAATTTTGGCTAGGGTATCAATAAATGGGGTAATGCAATTTATGGGCTAGCTAATTTTGATCAAATCATTCTAAATCAAAATGCCAATTTTGCACCTAAGTGCTCTGGATTGCTCTTTCCTATCAAATAATTTTCACAATACATGTGCCTTTATTATTATTTTTTGGTAACATCCTAAATGGGAATATGGCTCCAATGCATCTGACATCACCTTCCAATTCCAATCCAGTCAAATTTTGGACTAATAATAAGACATTTTGATCAATTTGAGTAGTTTGTGCACAAAGTGCTTAATCAAGTTGAAGAGATAATTAATCCAAATTAGAGCCTAATAAATAATTCCATGGAACTTGTTGAAAAATTATTTTTGGAAAAAAAATCTAATATCTACATCATCAAGTGACCTCATTTCTTGGGAAAACATCCCTAGGCCATAAATACCATAAATATCAGGATTCATGCCCTCCATGCCTCTTAATTTCCCCTTATTCTAATTTCATGATGAGGATATTTATAAAATTAATTCCAAAAATTTAATTAATCCTAAACCACACATCTCAATCTTGAGATGGATGGTTCAGGTTGATTCTAATCAAATCCAAAAATCTATAAATAGAGAGGCCATGAACATCATTTCTAAGCTATTTTAGTGCAAATTTATTATGATAAAATATCTTCAAGTAATTTATTATGCAAATTTATATTTCCAAATTGATCCCAAGCCAAGCCAAGCTACAAACCAAAGGTGTCAAAGAGAGATGGAGGTAGCCAAGCTTCTATTTCTAAAGACTTCATGAGCACAAGCCGAGCAAGCCACTACTATAAAGGTATTTAGAACATCCAAGGAAGGTGAAAGAGTTATTATATTTTCATTTCTTTATTTTTAGTTGTGTTTTCCATTTTCTTTTGTTAACTAAGATCTCCCTAGTGTCTAGGCCTAGAGATGTTATGCTATTAGTGTGTTTATTTCATTTGGTTTATCATTTTGGAACTAACACCATACTGACCATCTTCTCTTGAGTCAAATTCCTAGGTCACAACTTGAATATATTTTAGTGACACTATATTTGTATATAGTGTTTGGTTAGTATGGAGATTATTTGGTTGAGAATTTATAGGGATTTCACCATCCTAAATATAGGAAACTTATTTCCTATATATTTGTAATCTTCCATATGAAATAATATAATATTACTGAATTTAAAATATATTATCTTTCTCTATATAGCTGTGATCTTCCCCAATATTTTCAATGTTTGAGATGCATGTAGAGAAGAAAGGAAGAAACTTATACTATCATGCAAGATATTAATTTTTCCTAGTTTTACCTTTATGCAAACTAGATGAAATATTTTTGTCAGTTTGATTGGTTTTTAATGAGTGAATTAAAGGTATAAATTTAATCTATGTATGAAAATAATTATAAAATATATCTGATATAAAACAAAAAAAAAACAAAACACTTTCTATGAATTTTATTTTTCACAAACAAACTAGACTAGCTTTTCAACCTCCCTATTTGTTAAGAACAAGTTTTAATGAATGAATGATAGAATATGAACAAGAGATGAAAGTTAAGATTTTATATTTTAATAGAGGAAAATGAAATTTATTTTAACTCATCAAAACAAATAATATTTTTAATCTTCTACCCTTGTGTATGTACCTACTGTTGTCTATGTTTCTATTTTCGTCTAGGTGATTATCTAGAATGTAAGGGACTTGTTTAGATATCTTGGCTGGAAATGAATTAGATATTTTATAATATAATTTTTATGATTATTAGTAAAATTTATTAATAATTTTAAATGAAATTAATATACTAAAATGAAAGCACAAATCAAAACTAGCAATTTTTTTAATAGAAAATACAAATGAAAAGGAACATATATATTTCACTATCAATTTTTTTTATTTTTATAAATATATAAAAATAATCTAAAAAAAAAATAATATATACTAAATATAATCTAATAAATTAAAAAAATACTATAAATCAAAAGAACTCCAACTTGATTCAAGAATAAATCAACTTAAATGCATGTAGTGTGTTGATAAGAAAATCCTTAGTATACTAGCTCTGTATAATCTTGTGTAAGTTTTGGAAAGTATTTAGCTAGAGGATGTATAAAATCTAGAAAAAAATGGTAAAATTGGAAGACACAATCCACAAATGGAGAGTAGCTAAATTGAAGATGGATAATGTATTGGCTTGCAAAGTCTGAGTTGCTTTCACCAAGAACATTTCTTCACTTGCAACTATGTAGTTAACTTAAAAACAATAAGGGTTAAATATCCTAGAAATTGTAGCAAGGATATGGTTACAAAATTTTATCAATATTAAAATTTAATGGCAATTTTAGGATCTAAAATTAGGCCAAAATTGACCTTCTTGTAGAAAGAGATAGGATCTTGCATAGGGGAGTTCAACTAAGTATGACAGTGAGTTCAACTTGAAAAGAACTGAAGAAGACTAAAAATAGAAGAGGGAATGAGTTGGCCCTGATTGGAGGTAAACACAAGGTGATAAAAATAATAAAAGTGAATATAGTTGAGCAAAACACATGAAAACTAGAGTTATGGGAACTAATTCTAGAAGATGTTTCAATTATGATAGAACTGCCTCTTTATGCAAAGGGCATTTGTATAACCACAACTTAATTTGAAAAAATTGACACTTAAAAATATGATACCACCACATATTTAATGCAATACCACCCTTTCACATCAAAACCACCACCTAAATTACAAAACGATTATGGTAGATATGTAAACTAAGGGGAAATTTTGTAATAGAGGAGGGAGGTTATATCACCCAGGACATAGGTTTTGTCACCTATGGCTACTTTTTGAAACAAAATTAAAATGGATAGGAAGGTTGGAATCAAGAGGACTAAAAGGGGTAAAAAATAATAATATGAAATCATAGGGAAGTAATAGAGCTATATATTTCCATGTGGAGCACAAAATAAGAGGTCGTTGAATCATCATCATATTTTTATCATGTCACACTATGTAAATTTTGGGTGCATATAAGTACCTCTCTATTCAGCTGACTAGGACATTTTAGTGACTTAAACTAGCCTACTGTAAGGTAAATTTTTTTAGGATTTATACTTATCTAAAAATCTTCTCTACAAGCTCAAACAAATTTGTTTCCCTAATGACATAACTCATTAACATCGCATATAGGAGGCACATTACACCAATACCTTGAGACACTTCAAAGTGATAACTACTTTATTTGCATTGTAGTCTCACTTATACTAGATTCACATAGGCACAAACATGGAATGCCACATCAATTATTGTATTCATTATTACATCACCAAACCTAGGAATAGGAATATAGGAATTTACACACATCTACCAATTCCATCTACACCATGAGAATATATCAACATGAATTTCATGAGTGGGTTTCCTATGATAATATAAAAACATGAAATTATGTTCATTTTATTGAATAAGTTTTCTAATATGTCTATCATGTTCGATTTTAAAAAATACATTGACATAGATAACACTACACAAGCTTTCTTCAACCATGTTTGGGTTTATTTTGGGCTTCCAACATCCATTTTATTCAATTGAGACCCATGTTGTGTAAGTCACTTTTGGAAATCATTATGGGAATTTATGGGTACATAATTGGATCAATCAACAACTTTTCATCCATAGATAGATGGGAAAATTAAAGTGGTCAATCACACACTTGTTCATATTCTACAAATGTACAATAGTGCATATGCTCAAAATTGGCATGACAATCTCTTATACGTTCAACATGCCTATAAAAAATCCCTTCATAGCTCTAGGGGTCATAGTCCATTTTAGACATCTCTTAGGTTTCAACCTTTGGTACTTCTATACATTTCCTACCATGTACTAGATAAAACTAAGTTGTGTACACAAGAAAGGGAAGTGGACAAATATAAGAAGATTTTATGGCATATATTTTGTTCATCAGTAGGTTCAATATATTTTCTCTCATACACAAAAAATGTACAAGGAGTGACATGATGCACATCAAACACCTCATGCATTTTGAGTTGTAAATAAATTTTTATTGCACCTTCAGAAGGAATGCTTAAAAAATTTACACTAGAAGATAAATCTTATGTAATAGTCCTTACCCAATTCTACTTGTAGATAGTGAGAACACCTTTGTTCTTAATCTACCTCCATATTTAGACATGCACCTGGTATTAAATGTGTATCTTTCCAATCCTTACACTCCATCATTTATTAAGCCAGTAGTGACACAACATCCTTCTCATTTGGATTTTAAACACTTTCACCCTATAGATAAGGACCAAATCATTAAAGTGATAGATGCATGCAGTTTTCATGACACACATCAACATTTTTGAGTAGTCAATGTTAGACAATATGTTGATTAAGCTAAGTGGTACACTCCTCATCATCTTTGAGTGTAGTTTCCTTAGTTTTACACTAGTACAAAAGAGACCATTGATCTTTAATAAAGGGAAAATGATTCATGTATAACTAATTTACATCCAAAGACACTCTTCATTTATTCTACTATGTAGAGCTTGTACCTCTCACATAATCATGATCACTCCTTTGCCTAAAATTTTCTCACAAATTTATGCACAAGTCCCATACTTGCTCAAAGAATTTTTTATAAAATTCACCTCAAATCATAAAATGCACAATATAAAATACATATCCCACATTTTTCACAAGCATATAATCACAAACTCATTGAATCCTTTGGGTCCCACCTTAGTTTAAGCCTATGTCAACCTACCTCAAACATGTGATTAAAAATGTGTCTTGATAGCCATTAGCTACCAACTAAGGATAATGGGATTGGGAATTATTGAAGATAACCTAGACATTAACTATTTAAACCATTACTAACTACCACATCTAATAACACATGAACATACCTAGCAACATCATCCTTGGTAGCTATACAATAATTATCACTACTCTTGTATTATGCATGTAAAATATGTAACATACACATCTAGCATGATAGTTAAAAATATATCTAGATCAATGCCATTTACACAGTCATAACATAATTATATTTCTCTACACATATACTCTATATACATGTAATGTAGACATGGTACTCTATATTCCTTATTCTTTGATTTCTGAATATAAGTTGCATTTCTTACAAGTAAGACTTCCACACCATTGAATGTGTGTTTTATTTGTTCCATTTGAATAATCTTTGTGCATTCACTCTGCAAAACCAAACTCAATTGTCCCCTGCACACTCAATCATCAGCCACGTGGTGTGGATAGTAACTATTTTAGATATATAAAGGTAAAATGGTGTATCTTGGTAGATGAATAAAGGAATAAACTCTTCTTATGCCCCATATCATGTTTGTTGTGAATAATGTAAGATTTTAAAAAAATGTATCTATAATTTGGTGCATGTGCACCTTGAATGTGTCTCAAGTAAAATTATCTATCAAAATTTAACCTCTAATCTATAACATGTGTATAAAGTGTATCACAAATATGAAAAATTATATCCCAAATCTATGCCAAATGTATAGTATAGTGTCCCTAATGTATATCTAAATCATGTAAATTGCATAACCGAATCAACTTATACCCATTGTATCAATTGTGTATCATGTCTATATGACATGCCCCATATAAATGACACCCCCCCCCCCCCCCCCCAACCTTTTGAGATGAGGGGAATGTATAATGGTGATCACTTTATCACAAAAGGATAAAATTACCCTCTCATATAACCATCATTTCATCAAATTTGGACATATTACTAAGAATCTAGACTTATATTATTGTTAGTTTTGGTTTTATAATTATTGATATTCAATTTCCATATTTTTATTTCTAGATTTTAACTAGTGAGATATTAGATTATGATATTAGTATTATTGGTTTTTATTACTATGGTATTGGATTCCACTATTATAGATATTTAATTAGATTTTAACTATCGTGGAATTAAATTCCAATTATATCATAACTAATTTTTATTTAAATTCCTATTTAGGGGGAATGGGTCAATAGTTAATCATGGTCTAATATTTCAAATGGGTCCTAATTACATAATTATAATTATTATAATATTGTTTAATAAATATCCAAATTTTACCATATATTAATGTATCCCATCATGACATGGAAGATTTAAAAATATTAATTCAACATTAAAAAAAATGTTTAAATCACAACAACTAAGATGTTGGGGGTGGGGGGGGAGGGTGAATCAGTTCCCTTAAAATAATCATTCAATTTCACTTATCATTCTTTCAAATAGATACATCAACCAATGCATAAACACACATCTGCATAAGCATACAACATATGAACACAAGAGAATGTGGGAAAACCTCATGGGGGATAAAACCCAATAAAAAAATATTTTACTATAGTCATATTATTAATGAATCAAGATTTAGTGAGGCACCAACTCAATTAGGCCTTTAACAAGCACCAACTTACAAGGAGGCACCAACCTCCTAGGTGACTCAACACCAACTCAACCACCAAAAACCTCTGATCACCTTTGTACACCTATTTATTACTAAAATGATGATGATCACATTTTTTTTCTCTTCACACTCTTTAATTTCTCTCAAATAACCTATTAGGCCTCTTTTCTCAACTTGCCTCTTACTTAGCTTATTAGGTCAACTGACCTTATCATCCACACAAAGCAAATATATTATATGTTCATCATAATATATCTCCCATATTTTTATGATATTCAAGACCTCAATATCCTCAAAATTTTACCTCTTATTCTCTCATTAGGTCTCTTATCTGTTACACACATAATTATGCCTATTATGCCATGTATAAATACAAGTCACTTGCCCACATACTTTCTTGGTCGACTAAAGAAATTTTAGAATATTTATCAATCCAAAATTATAAATAATAAGACATTAAATATAGGATTACATACAAATAATATCACTATTATGTTGTAAAAAATCACTTATACCTCTTTCTCATTTTAGGCCTACTAGAGACCTAATTGCAATTAGGTCTATCCTTTCTATGGAACAACATGAACCTCTATATCCTAGATGGCCCTCATAAAAGAACTCAAATGTTTCAAACACTTATATATAAACCTAAACTAAACTCATACATGATTAATAAGTCACAAATCCTTTTCTCACACCTTGAAAGCACCATTAGGCCTTAAAGACCTATTAGGCCTAATTAAACCAAAAACACTATTTTCAAAGATGAAGCTCAAATAGCCTATAGAAACACATTATAGGCACAATACAAATATTTATTTAAACTTAATTAAAATAATGTCATAATAAAACTCATTATAATCCATAAATATATCTCTAAAGACTTAGAAGCACGTCTACAAAAGGATCACTTTGAACTACCAGAAAGCTCAAAACCCAGTCATTAGAAATTTGACCTTAAACATCAGTATATGATCTTTAAAACACTCCATATGAATGTATAATATCCCATGTAATCTATATAACATAAAAATATTATTTAAGCACTTAAAAATTGGGCATAATGACTCAAGAACATCAATCTTACTAACATATAAAAAACTACCATAATCCCTACAAACACAGTCCTGATGAATGTTATTTTTAGCTTCTGTAAGGACATTTCCAAGAAATTTATGCACATGTATAGTTCCTATGTGACCTATATAAAAAATTATATATATATATATATATATATATATATATAAAATTATATATATATATATATATATATATATATATATCACAAGTTATAGTGTCAACTATTGGTATTAAAAACTATTTTTTTGACCTTTTCTCTCGTAGGTCTTACATAGCTAGATAAGTCATTTTGGCTTTCATATTTCAACTTAAATTAACTCTCAACATTATATAAATAATGTATAGGTAATATATATCCAAAAAAACATTTAAAATTTTAAATAAATACATTAAATAATGATATAATGTCTCAAAATTATCACTCCATCTTGCATACCTAGAACTATCATTCTACCTTGAGAACTAGTCATCATGATTGTGACTTTCAGCACATGTGTGGGAATTTTTAGGAACTATTGATAAATGTGTATGATCCTATGACATCATTAGTTAAATATCATATACATACATACATAAACACATACATACATAAACACATACATACATAAACACATACATACATCCATAGATATATACATTGGTCTTGAAGACCAATTTCACGATCTTACCTAATCACTATCCTATCTACACAAGAGAGGTCAATTTATGAGAAACTTTCTCAACATATCCACTGATCATTAAAACATATAAATATAATAAATGTGTAATATAGGTCTTATAAAATAACCCCATTTAATTTTATCTATTCTTAATCAATGACAACTCATCCCTACTCTCATTCTCACTTCTACTTGGTTTTTCTCACTATCTTCCTCACTAGGAATTTTTAGTGATAAGTCAACTTACATGACCAATTTATCATATTTTAGGTCTATAAACTACTAAAAAACTACCATGGGATTTAATTACAAGTCTCAAAATTTGTCCTCTAATGATTTGAATTCATTGACTTGGTATACTATATCTGCTATACCAAATTGCTAAGGAATAAACACTTTTCTATGGGGTCCACTTACTCACCAAACAATCCAATACTACCTAGAGGTATTTGGAAGAGTCTAATCCATGATCCAAACATAAAACTAGGTCATCCAATCCATTCTAAGCCATTTTCATCAAGTTCTTCTATATCAAGTCACTATGAGGGGTTTAGGAGGCTTTTAGACCAATTTCCATTCTTAACATTTGTTCATAAAGTTCCAACCCTAAAACCAACTATTAATGGTTGGAAATAATTTATACAACACTTTTTAATTCCTCCCTAAGATCTTAGCTTCCCATGTAATAGTCACACATGCCAATAAGCATGAGAAAATCTTTCTTGAGTCTTCATCTCTTTGTTCCCTTTGGCTCACTTTGAGAGTCATGTGACTGACTCAACACCTTTCTCACATGATCTAACACTTAATTTCATAACTTAAAGCTCATACACATCCATATCACCACCATTATGACTCTACAAGCCATATCCATGATTAATAACTAGTCTATCAAATAGAGCTACTAGGCACTATACCACTTTGAGATCTTAAAGACACCTTATGAAGCTTACTACTAACCTCCAAACATATAAGATAATATCTAAAACATATCCCATAATTATACTTTGACCAAGTTTCCTTAAACCATATAAGTCACTACCCAAAACTGAACTAGCCTTCTTGAACACACAATACATGAAGACAATCTCTCCCTCTAAACTCATGAAACTTTGAAGATCTTCACCAAAGACATGAAACTTACACTGCATCAAACAAATCCACATATTTTTATTCACTCATTTCACCATAAATCACTATGACTCACAAGACACTCCATTAGATCACTCAAATCGATACTATCAGGCTCAAATAATCAACCTCATATCAATGACCATATACACCTTTTTGTGAACAAAGAATTGACCTCAAACTTTATTTGACATCATAACCTCAAATAAATGACATCAAAGAGAACTCTCATCTTACTTATCTTTCTTGATATCAATCACAATACACAAACATATGACATCAATGACAACTTTCAATAAAACATACTTGCTATCATCATGTATAAGTATTAGACAACACTTTTCATTTCCCATGTGATCAATGTAAAAAATACATGTTATTATTATTTTGACACGTAGAATGGGAAATTACCCATCGAATCTAAACTAGTCTATAATAACATAGGACTTTGATGCTCATGTTATCAATTTAGAGTTCATTATTCTTATCTCAATGTGTATAAAGGTCATGTGCCTATTACCCAAGCCTATAAAAATATAATACTATGTTTCTCATATTATTTATATCTTGTGTATAATGGGCATGTTCTTGTAAAACTAAATTGGTTACCACATACATTAATCAAAATTTCAAAAGTTCACAATTTATGTAGTAGTATATTATGTGAAGTAATTAATCATTTCATACCCGCACTGATGTGATTTAAATGGTTTATCTACTATATATTTATTTATCACTGATTTTTAGGGAATCCACTGATGTGAAAGAAAGATAACTATCTTTTACAACTCATGTTATTAAAACACACAATGTCAATATGTCAATTATGAACCTTGAAGTTTATGGTGCACCACTACTAGCACATCTCCCATGAAATTAAGTAGAATAATTATAATAATTATAGTTATAAAAAAATATTACATAATTAAACATTAATTGAAATATATTCTTAGCTCAAAAATTATGAAAAATAATTTTTTTAAAAGTAAATATTAATCTTCCACTTATATTTGATAAACAATACCATTACATTCTTAAGGTCTTAATGTAAGTCTTCCACATGTATTAAAAGTAATTCAATGAAATAAATATCAATATTTAGTTCATATTAAATAATAGTATGCATGTAAGGTCAAATTATTAGATTGTTCTTTGAAATATAAATTTCAAAAAACCCATATCCTAGGGAAAGATGATATGACATAATACTTTATAATCTTCAATAGTTTCACCTTTAAGCATTCATTACCTTATTTGAGTCTAAGTGAAATGTATGATTCAATAGACTTGCGACATTTTTTAGGTATCTTAATTGATCCTCATTTTCATTTTTTGTTTGGTGTCTATTCCCAAATGACACTATCCACATCAGTGCCTTGTTTAGTTTTGTCTATTTTGATGCATATTTTATTAGGCGTCATATTCCTAAAATTGGATTTTTGTATTTCTATTATGGTAATTTCATTTCTAGTTTTAAAATGTTTGAAATTGGATTTTAACTAGTGGGATATCATATTTAAACATTTTTATTATTGGTTTTAATTACTGTGATATTGAATTCCAATATATAACTAGTTAATTAGATTTTAACTATTATGAAATTGGATTCCAATTATATCTTAATTAATTTTTCATCTTAAAATTCATATTTAGAGGAAATGGTTTAATAGTTCAACATGGCCAAATTTTAAAATGGGTAATGATTACATAATGTGATCCCATAGTTGTCATACTATTATCTAATTATAATTATTATAGTATTATTTAATATTAATCCAAATTTTACCATATATTAATGAATCCCATCATGACATGAAATATTTATAAATATTAGTGAAACATAATAAAAAATTTACTATTAATATATACAAGTATTGGACAACACTTTCATGACCCATGTGCCTAATGTAAAACATACTTGTCATTATTCTTATCTTGACATGTATAATAGACAAGTGCCCATCAAATTGACACTAATCTATATTAATATAGGACTTTATTGCTCATATTATAAATTTAGAGGTGATTATTATTATCGTAATGTATATAATAGGCATGTGCTCATTATACCCATGCATATAGGAATATATGCCTCTATTTCACATATTATTCCTATCTTGTGTAGAATAGCATGTTCTTGTAAAACCAAAGTGGTTACCACATACATAAATCAAAATTTCAAAATTTCACACTTTATGTACCATTATATTATGTAATAATTAATCACTTCATACCACAGAAATGTGATTTAGGTTTAGTAATTGTATATTTATTTGTTAATAATGTGTGGGCAAGCCACTAATGTGAAGGAAATATAACTAGCTTTTGTAACTTGTGTTCTTAAAACACACAATGTTAACATGTCAAGTGTGAACCCTAAAATTTATGGTTCAATATTACTAGCACATCACCCATGAAATTAATTATAATAATGCTACTAATTACATTTATAAACAAAAATATTACATAATTAAACATTAATTGAAATTTATTCTTAACTTGATAATTATGAAAAATAAATTTCTGAAAACAAAAATTAATCTTTCACTCATATTTAATAAACAATATCATTACGTTATTAAGGTATTAATTTAAGTATTAAACATGTATGAAAAATAATTCAATGAAATAAATATCAATTTTTAGTTCATATTAAACAATATTACAAATGTAAGGTCAAGTTATTGGAGCATGTTTTGAAATAGAAATTTTAAAAAACTCATATCCCAGGGCAAGATGATATGACATATTAGTTTATAATCCTCAATATCTTCACATTTAATAATTAATTACTATTGATGGGTTTTAAAACACACCAACTTAGGAAGGATGATATCTCATCCAACCTCTCCTAAAAGGAGGCCTATGGGGCCTCCCCAAGGTTTGGTATAGCCAGGCCATGACATAATGGATGACCTAGTTGGTCTATGAAAAAAGTTCCAATTTAATGGGCCTGTTGGTTTATAATATTTAAAACTAATTTTATCATATTTATGTTATTTTATGGATTATAAGGAATGAAAGTGTAGTTGTTTTTTTCATGTAGGTATTTAGTGTGTTTTAGGAAATAATTAGAAGCTTTCATTTTCATATTTACCTAAATGATTAAACTAGACATTTATGGGTTTTAATTAAATGAGATTGTGGGTTATTTATGTATTCATTAATTCCATTACACACACACACACACAAAAATAAAAATAAAAAAAAATAGTGCATTTATGATATTTGAAAATATATTTTAATCAGAATAAAATGATAATAAAAGAATGTGTTCAAACCCTACTTCAACCCTAGCTAACAAAGAGATAAAAAAGATCAAAATAGAAAAAAAAAAAAAAAAAAGAGAAAAAAGGACTAGATAAAAGGAAACCAAATCCATAGTTATTTTATCAAACACACCTAAAAACTGATCTTGCATATGCCTAGCATTCACACAACCATAATGGGAAATGGTGCTAAAGTTTAAGGATCACACCGTGAAGAGGGAAAAAAACCACTGTCATATTACATGCAAAAGTAAATTAAAACAATCTTCCACATATTTTATTAATAAAAATGTTTGATCAAATAGAGTTTACATTCAATTGTTTGAGTACAAATTGAGGTAGCATATCCCTAGGGTAAATAAGAGAGGGAGAGAAAAATGAATTAAAAATGAATGGGCCATAATGTCTTCTCAAAGAAAAAATGAGCCAACCCTTAGAATGGAAAAAATTGCCCACTTATAGTAATAGTTTCCTTCCAAAATGTCATTGAAATTTCCCCTTCAAAAATCTCTACACTTTCCACTTTTTACCCTCAGCACGCAAAAAGACAAAAAAAAAACAAGTCAGATTTTATAATTAAAATTTGAAAATACTATAATGACTGAGATGAAACAAGATTTATGGTAATGCAAATGGTTTAGAAATCTAATAACCAAGGACCAATATATCATCAAAAACTAAGACAGGTTAAAAAGGCCTCCTAGACCTAATCAAGATTTTGGGAGGCATAAGTACATTTATAATTTTCACTTATTGAGACTTATATATCCCAATGTTAATTAGTCTTTCAACTCCCAATTAGTAAAGGGATATAATTTAGAGGCTTAGAGACCTAATTCAAGGTTCAAATCCTAATTAGCAAATGATTGGTTAAGAGAGGACCCCCATGACCTAATAAGTCTTGGGACCCCTGGTTAGCACTATCAAAAACTTTCCTGGGATGACCACATACTAATCAAGCAAAAACTCATGCTTAGAAAAGGAAAATATCTTAGATAGGCCTATAAACCTAACAAAGCATGTGGGCCCAATTAATAAAGAACACCACCAAGGACACAAAAATTAGACCCATTTAAGTTTTTCCCCTTGGTTAGGTCTACAGGGAATGACTAATACTCCTCAAGACATATTTAGGGAAAATTCCCTGACTACTATTATGGACATTTGCATCTAGTCACTATTAGCCAATTTTTGTCCCACATACCAAGCTTGTACATATATATATTAGGTTACTAATGGATGAGAAGATGGACAACTTGTAGAGACCCTTTAGAATGTTAAGGGTGCTTGAAATGACTTAGAAGTCTATAATATTCATTGGTTCTTCATTGTGCTCATCTAGATATTTTGGGGATATTTGTAGAAATTTTGAGTAGGTAGTTTGCCAATGTCATCATTTCCATGTGTGGATGAGTCAAGAATAATTGGTCATATGAGTCTATTAACATTAGTCCCAAGAACATATGCACTAAGTTTCATGTCATCTAACTAAGTAAAATAGAAGATATGAAGACTCAAAGTTGGATTCTCATACAAAATTCACTAAGTTTCCATACTTAGCCATTTTGTAAAGGAGTTAAAATTTATCCAAGTGGGAAATTTGATAATTATATATCTCACACATGTGGAAGTATTAGGAGAAGATGGTCATATGGGTTATTTTCAACTTAGTCCCAAAAATATATGCACTAAGTTTTAGGCCATGCATCTAAGTGTGATGAAACTTATTCATGTACAAAGTTGGCTCCTCAAACAAAATTCAATAAGTTTCCATACTTAGACATTTTTTACCATGACAGGAATGTAGATGTCATACAAGATAAAACATACCAGTCAACTTGTGCAATTTTTATCTTTACTTAGAATCCTTTCATGATTAGTGGATCATGCATAATTGTAGTTATACTTGCCAGGATCACTCACTAAAATTTTCATTCTCATGCAAGCTTTCAGGCTCAAGTTATAAGCTTCTAAATATGGACTTATAGAGTGGAACATTCATGCTAACATCAAATTTAGGCTCTGGTAAATAACTATTTAATCTAAAAATATAGTTAGAGCTTAAAATTGATGTCTGCATACCATCATTTGATGGGCTCATGAATGTATTTGATGGTCTCATAGACATCAAGATTAAACCTGAGAAAAACAAATTATTTTGAGATTAAATTTGATGGTCACATGGATGTTAATAATGATCATGTGAACACCATTTTATGAGAATGTGGACATCAATTTTAAACTCATGAAGTAGTTGTTTGGGTTCAAATGGGTCCCAATAGATCTAACGGTCCTCACTTGATCATACATATTGATCCAATGATGTGAGATGGGTCAAATAGTTAGGGATCTCGATATATTGACATGTGGAGTAAGTGCATGAGGTTATGTATTAACATGATCATGAGGATCAATGTAGTATTTCCAAGTGGCACCAGTAAGACAAAGTTGACATTTCAAATATAGATCTAACGGCTCACATTTTTTCATACCTAGAAAATACAAAGAAATGAGGGAAAGGATGGTGTAAGTGAGACAAAGCAAATCCAAAGAGGAAATATGTGGATGACAAGTGTCTCAACCATGTTGAACAGGTAGAGGATCCATGGTTCTTTCTCAATCATACAAATAAGGATTAACAAAGTGAGATGAGTCAAAGGGTTAATAATCTAAGTCATTTTTTATAGCCAATGAATAAAGGACCAAGCTAGGACATTTTATACTAAGGTGGATGATGCAGTTTGACTTGAGCAAAGCAAATAAATGGACCTGAGCTAGAAAAAATACATGGAACTGAGCTCAAGCTCGACTAGAGTTGAACTAGAATAAACAATAAGGACCAAGCATTGCCAGTAGAGATCCATAGAGGTAAAATAGGTCTTTTAGACCTAATATAGTCCAAAAGGGTGGTAACTTATTGTAAAAGGGACCAGGCATCGAGCAAAGTGCCATCTATATGGACTATAGGAAAACCAATAATCTTAGATTAGTTTTCATCTATAGTTAATCTAGGTCCAAGTTTCAAAACATGGATTAAATATATGTAATTAAAGAAGGAACATATTGAGCCATGCTCTCAATAGATATCCACCCAAAGAAGACATAATCAAAGCTTAGTTAGGTTTATAGATGTGAGGGTTTTGGCCTTATGTAGAAGCCTAGTGGAAAGATGCATAGAATATCAAAGATAGAGATCTGATGGTTGGAGAAGCAACCTGAGCATTTAATATATTTTTAGAGTGATTAAGGGTCCCTTTCATAAATAGGATCATGACTCACCATCTTTGGCAAAACTTTTATCTTCTAGTGTATTACTCAGAAGCTATTATGGAAAAGGTAGGCTATCTTATCCATGATGGATTACATCCTAATTATACCAAAGTATGGTGGGGAATTCATTAAAGATAATAAAATCTCATTAATTTTTCTTCAAACATGTTCCCTCTTCTCTCTTCTCCACTTTTCCTATATTATCCCATTCTATTCTCCTTTGAAAAGATTCTTAGATTTTAGACTTTTTATCTTTTTGAGAAATAGGGACATTCCTTGAGATATTACAAAGTATATTCAACTTGATTAGGCTTGACCCTATCAAGCATTTGTAATAAGTACCTCTTGATGTAATATAAGGACTTTCTTTACCTATCTCTTGCCTTGATTTTGTATTTGGTGAGTTGTGTATGATGGCATTATGTGAAGGAGAATCTTCCTCATCCATTGTCCTCCTTTATGACCTTGTTTAGGGAGTTTTCAATGATACTTATAGTTCTAGATTAGTGTTATATTATGAAACTCTTCTATGAAATACTTGTGCAAGTAGCTTGATCTTGAGGTTGTGTGAGCTCGTATTGTCTTGTGTTGATCTAGTGTGGGTTCAAGCTTATGGGAGTTTCCCTTTTAAATTTGGTGCATCACTTGGTAAACTTTCTTAGGATCATTCATCCCCTTTCTAACCCTTTTCTTCATGAATCATTAAATTATCATTAGTTTAGGTGAGCATCAAAGAGGAAGCTAACCTACTCCATAGGTTCATCCTTAACATAGGTTACCCACAACCTGGGGTTGTCCTAATATTATGACTTAATGGGAGATAGCTTAAAGAATCCTCTCCAAGGGTGTACATTAACATCATAATAGTCACCAATACCTAAGTAGGGATGACAAACTCATAAAAATATATGAAATACATTGTCAAAAACAAGACTTAGTTACGTTTACAAACTTAAATAGAACTAAGAAATTTATGACTCACCAGACACAACCCAATAGGGAATAAACAATTGATTAACACTAAAAACCCATTTGAATACTCAAATAGACCCAATCAAATAAATTTATCCAATTAATAAAGCAGTACTAAAATGACCTCATATCACCTAAACCTAATTGGGGTTTCAATCCTGATTAGGTCTTAGGGACTTAGAGATTTTATAATAAGACCAAATCATCAATAAGATGTGTGATTATAGTTAGAATGTGAAAACATGGACCCTAAAGCCCTGATCATGGGTTGAAATCATATTAGGGTGAGAAGGGCATCAAGGGATCATTTTGGGACCAAGTGTTAAATATTGATTTTTTTTCACATGAGCTTGGTCATCTCAATTGGGTAAGTATCAAAGGCTAAATCAACACAAAAATAAAAAATACACCTTAGAGTATCTAAATATCACCAATCATGTCATATTTTAAAATGTAAAATAGGACCTATCAAGATTCCACTTTCATACTAAGTGTTGTATATAAATTTTTCTCAGATGGACATGGTCTCTCCAAAGTAGGTGGTTGAAGGTATCAATTTAACATAAAAACTAAGGTGGCACACCAAGGAAACTTAAGAGTGTTGAGACCAAATAGCCACTAGTGTAAGTAGGAGTGTAGCAAGAGGATAAAAAATGGGTTACATGTTTTTTGAGGAATTAGAGCATGTTATGCAAGAAACAATAATTACCTTATTCGAGTCTATGTGAAATATATAATTCAATAGACTAACATCCATTTTTTAGGTATCTTAATATATCTCCTTTTCATTATTTGTTTGGTTTACATGCCCATATGACATTATCCACATCAATGTCTTATTTGATTTAGTCTGATTTTATCCATGCTTTATTAGGAGTCAAACAATCCTGATACAATGCTTCACCTTATTCTCTCTCATAAGGTTTCAAATATTGAAACCTCACCTTTTTTTCCACATTATCAGATTCTAATTTAAGGTAATTTATATCCCCACATTCCCTTCCCATTCATATATTTTCATTTTCATTTATTGGTTATATTAGAAACATTCGTCCCATATACACATCCATCAATAGATTAAATTCTTGTTTAAATCAATGTTAATTAATTTTTTTTCTCTATGAAAATGTGCAACTAATAATATATGTTTTTAAAAAAGGTTCATAATTTTTAGTTTCATGCCAAATATTACATGATATCTTCATGACTAACATATCCCATCACAATCTAATGTAAAATCCAAAAATTAACATGTCTATGGAGGCCCCTTTTATTTTATAGTTAATAAAAGATCCCCAATATGTTATCATATTGTGAGCATGAAAATGATTATATGTGAAGAGACAAATTGGACTAAAATTTTCAATATATCCCCACATTTTTTGATACCATGTAGAGAATAAAATAGACTTCGATGACTCAGTGGATTCTTGATGACTCAAACCTAAAATTTAAATGGTTTACTTATATTTAAATGATTCACAAACCTTTCCTTCTTGCATCACTATTTTTTTTTGTGTTTTTAAAATAAACATAAAAAAATTTGTGTGACAAAACCCCAAAACTTATAGTGGTACATCGCTACTAGTGCATCTCCCATGAACTTAAGTATAATAATTCTAGTAAATGGAAAATGTTTGAAAATTATTTTTATTACATACTCGAACATTAATAAAAACATATTATTAGGTCTACATAATTATGAAAAAAATATTCTAAAAAAATATTGATCTTACATTAACATTTTAATAAACAATATGGTTACCTCATTAATGGGTTAATAGTAAGAAGATTGAATATAAGGAGGGATAAAAATATTGAATAGAATTTGGTAAAATATAAATAATCAATATTAATCTTCAATTCATATTTAAAAATTATGGTACAAATGTAAGACCAAGTTATTTTATCATACTTTGGAATAAAAATTTAAAAAAACCCACATCCCAAGTCAAGATGATATCACATATTAACTTTTGACCTTCAATAGTTTCAACTTAGCATTCATTACCATGTTCAAGTAGTTCAAGGTATGATTCAATCTCTTCATGTCCTTTGTCAAGAATATTAATCTATACACCTTTCTATTTTTTGTTTGGTGTTCATGCATAGAAGATGCTATCCACATCAGTGTCTTGTTTAATTTAGTATGATTTGATCCACATTTTACTCAAAAATAAACAATCTTGATAAAATGATTCAACACCTTCTCTCCCTAAGGGTTTATAATATTGAATCCTCATCTTTTTAGGCACATTATCACCTTTTACTTTAAGATAAATATATCCAGATTCCATTTTCATCCATATCTTCTCATTTTCATTTTTTCATACTAAAAGCATATATCCCACATACACATCCGTAAATGGATTGAATTCTTTTTTATATCTTCCAAAAATAGGGCCAACAAAAAAATTGCTATTAGGTGGGATATGTTGATTAATTTAGTCTTGCTGTGAAAATGAATGGATGCCATTACTTGGTCATATATGTCACTGTCATGTCTTTTTAGTGAAAAAAAAAAGAATTGATTTGTTTATACAATTTGAAATTGGTCTATACAAAACACACAAAACATTTTCCCAAAATGTTATATTTGGAAGTCGATATTCTCTACCTCCACCTATTTTAATTTTCCCCAATGTTCAATATATGATTTTATTCCATTCTTATGATCTTCCATTTCTTTGATTTATTTGAAAGGTTTTATAGGAGGATTCTATTCAAACAAGTTTGGTTCATCATTATCCTTTGTATATTAGACTAGGATTGGACGAGACCATTGGATATCCTTTATTATTTCTTTATATTTCATCACTAATATGCCATCCAATAAATGAAACCTAAACATATTAGGTTTGATAATACCATCATTTGGATTACATCCAACAAATGTGGCTCCATGAAGGTTTTGAATTCATACACTTCCTCAATAAGGTAAGGAGTTAATGTACTTGATCCTTCGTGGCATGTTCTATAGGTGTCTATGATATGTAGAAAAGAAAATTTGTCTAATTTCCATAATGATGCTAGCAATTTTTCAAAAGTTTTATCTATATCATTATGGGTGTATCCCACTAGTAGGAAGCTTACATACATAATTTTTAATACCCTTATTTCTATCAACATTAATGAAAATGAAAAAAAGGTACAATTTTTTTTGTCACTTAAAACATTATCCAGTTTCAAGTAGAGGATCAATGGTTATTTTTTTAATGAGTACTTGTACTATAAAAACTATTAATTTCTTAAACATGGAATTTTTATGATTATACCATTTACACTTAACATGCACTTCATTTTTTAATAGTGCATCATGCAATGGTTGATTGGATAATCCACAACTATATAATAAATATACATACTCATCAATGATGGGTTCTTCAAGCTTCTTGAGACACAAAGCCAATGATGTGACTATGTATTTTGTATACACATAATATTTTCAAACTTTTATTGATTACTGACACTTTTTATCTTGTAAGAACCCATCGAGTCTCAATCTCTTTGAGTGCATGATTTAATGGGTGCACCAAGAAAGGGGTGGGTAGACCATTGGTGTTTCATAGGATCGTTGTCCCTTTTTCCACTTGTTACCTACACACTTGTCTCTTACAACTATTTAACCTAAGCTTGTTGTTCTCTGTTGTACCCATTCCATGCATTTTATACATTTTATCCTCTTATTCCTCACCTAAAACCATTTTTGTCAGCCGATTATACTAGGTTAACTAGGTTGACCCTGTATAGTTTTGAGGTATTTTTTACTTACAAGCTAGTTGACCTTTGGCTGACCTAGCTCATGACCTAGTGAATTATTGTCAAAAATTATATTGGGTTGACTAGGTTGACCTTGTTAGCTGACATTTTCATAGGGGTGTAGGGAAAGATCCACCTATATATACAAGTTCATTTCCATCATTTATTAAGAGAAGAAAAAGAAGTAGGAGAAAATAAACATCTACTTAGTGACCATTTTAATTGAGAAGTAAATCTTAGCGTTCCATAATTTCTTTGGAAATACGGATCTCGTCTTATGGAAAATTCTTTTAGATGTATCGATAGGTTGTGTATCCTAGATCTGATTTGTCTTTATCATCCTTACATAACACAACAACCTTTTATGAATCACCTTGTCCAAGGGAGAGATTGAATATCGATGGGTTCATCTTCAAAGGTAAGTATTCCTAACTTTATTTCTCCTTTGTAATAGTAGATAGATAATATATTAGTCCTTCCCTTCCATGTGTTAGGATTTCATATACATTGATGTGAGTAGATTTTCTATATACATGTTTAGTTTTATTATTTATAACCTTTACTTTGTGTCATAAGCTTTGGTTAGCACTAGATTAGATTTAATTTAGTGTTATTAGATTAGGTGATATATCAAAACCTAAGACCCCCTTAGGTTTATTATGTGATTGTGTTAGACTAGAGGATTTGGAACCCTTCTTATCATGGTGTATTATGATAAATGATCCCCTAATCAAGTTTAGTGGATCCCCATATTGGTCATGTTCTTGCTTAACAAATGTATTCCTAATCAAAAGTGTAGGTATGCTCTATCTTGTCTGAGTTACAATTGATTTATATACATGATGAATTTTTTATTACATAAATTTTGGTGAAATCAGTGTGAACTAACTCTTTCAAGAATTGTTCACTTAATTTTCACTAATTTATCATTATTTTTATCATATATTTGCCATATTAGGTTGATTGCATCGACACATTTCTAACTTCTATATGTAGGTTTAACACATAGTTGTATTAAAATGACTCTATTTTTCTATGTAGGATATTTTTCAAGTAAAAGATAAAAGATCAACCTAGTCAACCCAATACAATTTTTTTGACTTTCAGACATCTAGTCCAGATTACTAGGTCAACCCAGTCGACCCTAGGCATTTATCAATGATGTTTGATAACAATCTCATTTATTTACATCTTCAGACTCAGCAAGGGTAGAGATGGAACTGACACCTCTAGTTTCTGAGGAACCTCATAGGAGTATACTTATGGATCATGTTATGATTGGGCCTTACCACTTTGCTAGGTACCCTAACCCCTATAATCTACTTAACACTGAGATGTGTGTGACCCTTATTCATCCTTCTATAGATCTTGCCCCTCCCTCAATAAAACCTACAATGGAGCCCATTCCTTCTCCTACTATATTTCAGACCATTCTTTCTCCCACAAAAGTTGAGCCTATTCCTGCTTCCACTATTGCTGAGTCTATCGCTACTTTTGATCCCATTGCTTCTTCCTTTGAGATTAGCTTTGTTCCTTACCCAAATTAACCTTATTCCATTATTATTACATGTTCTCCTATGAGTTCTTATACTAAGACCACTCACAAGCATATCTTTTTCTTTCATGGCATAGATAATCTTTCATCCACCCATTGTCACAAGATGCAACAATATATTGATACTTTATGTCTTTCTTCCCCTCAATCCTCAAATAAATCCACGTCTCCCAAAAATTTACTTCTTGAATATATGCCTAATTATAAAGAGGTGTAGTTTTTATGGCACCAATGTGGCACCCATCATACTGATCATTACCACATCCTTAAGCAACACCTTAAGGATCACCTTTTGTTATTCTTGGACCTTCTACCATTCTTCCCATAGGTCATTCTCACAAGAATAATCCTCTCCTTATTTCCCATGGATTCACCTCCTATGGTTCCATCACCTCCTATGGTCCTTTCATCACCTTCTATGCCTCCATCCATGAGTCCCTCACCCATGGATCCTTCTCCACTAGTTATTCCTGCATCTCCTATAGAGCCCACTCCCATGCATTCTACCAAGCACCCCTTACTTGATTTACCTCCTCATCATGATCCATCAATAATTCCTACATTTTATATTGAGGAGATTAGATGAGAAGTATTTTCCCAATTTTCACTAAAGATAGATGAGACATTAGCATCAATTAACATCCAGTTTCATAGAGATCTATCTGATGTTATAGATAATGTGTGTGGATAGATTTATCAACATTTATGAGCACGTGCATAGTGATTTTACATTTACATTTAGAATGGACATGTGATCCAATCTTATCTTTGTTTATTTATATATCATTTGACACTCTGTCATATTCTTATTTATCTTACATGGTGACTTTACTTTTGCATTATATATTGCTTAGAATGTCATTTATGTTTACCTAAGGGTGTTTTTCTTTATAATTGATTTCTCTTTTCTTTGTAAATTTTCTTTCTTATTCCCTTCTGGTGTATTTATGATTATTTGCTTTCTTATCTCTATTTTTCATGGATAATGGTCACTATGACTTGGTTATACAAACATGGTTCCCTTTAAACATTCCTTATTACCATGTGATTAGTTAGTAACCATATTCATCTCATGATAATCACTCCTTATACTGGTCCACTTTGGATCTCCTTTTCCCCTAAATTCCTATTTTTCACAACCTAAGCATATACATGGTTGAGACTTGAGATAACATGCTAGTTCATCATTAAGCCTAAGTTTCCTAGTCAATCTTGTCTTTGGTTACTTATCTTCCTTTAACCTAAGCCTATAACTCATTTATATGTATCACTCTATCTCTCATGATTGATCATTCCAAGTCCATATGGAGGAAGAATCTTAAAATCCATAAAATTATGTAAAAGACAAATTACTAAATAAAAGGTAATGATACAAAAGGCAAAAACATTCAATATTCTTAAAATTCAAATCATACTAAAAGACATGATTCAAATCACATCTCCTTTTTCTAGTTGAATATCAAAAACCACATTTGGCCTCATAGTAGAGCCAAGGTCCATTGGTGTGTGGTAGGCCAGTAGATTAGAAAAAGAGAATAACAAAAAAAAAAATTTAGTGCTACCTAATTTCTCATGCAAGTACCCAATCTTTGTAGTAGACTGATGGATATATAAGGGGTCCTAATGAATGGGGAACACATCATGGGAAGGTAGGCCCATTTTACCTTATTTGTACCAATACACCTTCATGAGTTGATCTTAATAACATGATTATTTGCCTACAAAGCTTTATGTATATAGTGAATAGGTTTCCTTTGTACATTGATGGTCACTAGTCACTTCGTGTCTTCTCATGTCACTAGTATGCCTCTTATGTCCTAACATATTCTCATAAGATGCCTAAATTATGATTTTTACATTCCCTTTTTCACTCCCTACATTCCTCATATTTACTCATGAGAAATATTGTTTTGTTCACTGATCACTCCCTTTGGGATTAGATTTATGAGTTGCATTATAAGACCAAGGATAAGACATGACATTCCTCATAAATTACCACCATTTCACATTTCTATTACCCACATCCTTTGTTACCATATTTTCACATTTTTTTCACCTCATTGGTGTTCCCTTTGTGAATTGCAGTGTAAGATGATGGATAGGACCTAGCCTTTCTCACAGAATTTTTCAATAATACAAGTCACAATCAAAATTACATGTGCCAAATATGAGGTAAGATGTGATTGATCATAAAGTTACACATCATTGACATGCTTTCTAGTTTGATTTATTATGTTTTATGCTTACTTCATTTTTCTCCTAATTTTATTATCTTATTTTTTGAGTGCATGTAAGAATATAACCATTTCTTGAATTTTCATGCTTCCCAGCTTAATTTAGTGTGATAAATTTAATACCAAATTTTACCATTTTTTTTTTAATTTTTTTTTAATACTTCCCAACGTGATTTAGTATGATTTATTAACTTAATTGATTTGTTTTTATACCATTTTTTTCCTTTTACATGCCTTCCATTTTACTACATTATTTTCATACTTCCTAATGTGATTTAGTATGATTGTACTTATTTTAATTTGGTGCCAATATTTCATCTGGTTTAAAAATAAATTCCTTTTCACCATCTTGTTTACCACCCTTTGGTTCCTTAGTAATT
>JARHVA010005463.1:740000-827500 GCA_037957365.1 Torreya grandis | reverse complement strand
TATCATTATGGTTGTGGTTGTTGATTATATAGAAATAATAGATAAATACATGTGCTAGAAAGAAATATATCTATATAATCAACAACCACAACCATAATGATAACACATACAACCAATATCTAGGATACTAAAATGATATATATATATATATATATATATATATATATATATATATATATATAATGAGTTTTTAATATAACAAATATAATCATATACAATGCTCCAGCTCTATGGTTGGGCCCCATCCTACTTATCTCATGTTGTAGCCACATTGCCTATAGATGCCTCAATCTGACCCCTCCAAAAAAATATATATATAATAAGTTTGTATGAGATCTCAGTCCTGACACCTATCTTTGTAGATGGTCTACCTGAGCCTACACCTATGCCAATTGGGCTAGGGTCACTATGTGTGTCACTCTCTCCTACTCTTATACCTATGTCATATGGGTCAGGACCATTTTTTGTATCATTATATCTTGGGCATGTGTCTATGTCATCTATGTCACTATAGCTAGATGTGTAACTCTCTCCTCAACCAAGGCCTACTATGCCCATATATCTCTTACACCCATCTCTATTGGTAGATTCATCCCCTCTCTATATGCTCATATCTACCTCACTACCTCTCCAACTAGTCTAAACTAAGTCCCCTAATATAGGGTAGATGGTACCCTAGGATCCTCCAATGTAATGGGGTCATACAACATCAATGCCTCATCCAAGACATCATGGAGTGATCCCCTCACTAGGGACCCCTATCTAATCTCCTTATCCTCTACTACACCTATAAAAAACACACAAGATAGATATTATATCACTGATATATCTCAAAATTTATCTATCTCTAGTAAATTTCAAATAAATTTAAGTAATAATTTAATCATATTTTATTACCTATTTATGTATCAGCCACTATTGTCTCACCATCTATGTGACTATCGAACATAGTCTCCCAATTTTTAAAGCCTCTAAGAATTTCCTTTATCGATTACCTCCTAAAAATAAATCCTATAGTCATAGCACAAGTTCATCTCATCCTATGCTTGAGTGGCCTCTCTATAATCCAAATCTACCTTGGCCCACTTATTGGGTCATCTAGGACATCTACTATCACTACTATCTCCTGATCCTATTACCTTCATCAACACCATGTCCTTAATAGTCATTATTCATCCTACTACAAAGCTAGTGGTGGTACCTCTGATTCTCCTACCTCCCCACCCATATCTTTTCACTCCACTACCTGTCATGCTTGACCAATCCATGGTATTTCATGATGTGGCTTGAGCATCATCCTCACCATTGGTGGCCCTAGTCTTCCTCTACCTCATGTCTCTCTAACATGTCAAGCCCAAAATAGGTGCACCACTATCAATGTTATTGGGTGAGGCAAACACATTTTCCCTGGTACTTATGCCACCAAATATGGATCCATCTACTAGGTGTAGTATCCTATCACCTCCATCTACACTAAATATGGTGAAACTATGTCCCAATTAGGCCATGTAGTAATAATATGCCCATATGGCTTCCATACTATATCTTCTTGTCTCACTATCTGCAACACTAGTACGTGGAGCATAACCCACACTACTTAGTCTTGTATCCATCTCTGTACTTGAGGTGACCTATCATCAATTGCATGGGGAAATCTAGTCAGATGATATATGGGGAACCTCTCATAGATCTAGGTTATTAATAATATGATAAATTTAATAGAATTCTACCTCTGGACAACACTCCATACATATCATGTATGAGTTGTACCTAGATGACAAATCCTAGATCATATAACAGTCTCTCCTCTTGTATCATCCAACTTAAGGATATCATGAAGAATGGTACCTTTTCATCTGACTTGTGGCATAACACTCATGTTATCACAAGTCCTATCATAACCTTCTAGATATATAAAACCTATGAGGTATACATGTCAAACATACTCACCCTCTAGCCTGAGTATATCCTCTTCAAGTTTGTAGCCCATACAACTAAGGCTCTCCTCTCATCCTTACTATTAGGTATCCTAGTAGTCATAGGTGTCCCTACTATTAGTAATCCTAGGATGGAATGTATATCCTCTAGGGTGATGCCCACATCTATCGTATTCCCTCTCCACCTCCCACTTGAAGGCTTTAGTTAATTCTTCCCAACATCCTAGGAATTTGACTAATAAATTTGAGCTCAAGGGTATCCTACACATCTTTTCTATGTCACCTAGGCCTATAAAGATTAGTCTTGCCCTATCTTCTATCATCAGGCACTCTAATATATTTGGTAACCATGACATGTCTACCAAATACCAAAATATGGGTCACCCTTGCAATCAAGAAATAACAAAAGGTGTATTAGATCCTCCATGTCATGTATGGTCAAAATAAATTCTTTTTAAAAAATTTAATTAAAAAAAGCCAAAACTACTTTAATTTTTTTCATTTTGAACCTATTTTTATCCTACTCACCCCTTTTATCCCTTAGTTGCTCATTCTGAGTCATTCTAGCACTTTTTTTACCACTTGCATGCATTTCCATACTATTTCAATTCTTTTGTCAAACTAGTTTGACCAAAATTTCCCTATTTTTGACTTAGTTGACTTAAAAATCTAAGTTAACCCTCTTATTTCCCCCCAATATTTCATTACCATACTAAAATTTTCTTCATAGTTGGTAAACTCTACTAGGTTGGTAGTCTGCAAAATGTACAGGGTCGGCACATACCTACTGGGTTAGGAGTGTGGATTTTCCTAAATTTTGGCCTACTGGGTTGACCCCATTATTTTTTCATATCGACCCCTTGCATTCTATGAAAAAGTGCCTTTTGGTGGTTATCTCCCAAAACCCTTAAAACCCATTTCCCTAAATGGTTTTCCTACCCATAACATCTAATTTGGTTTCATTTTGATGTCTAGAAATGCTTTAAAACATGAATATCTAAAAACATAATTAAAACACTAAAATATTAAAAAACTAGCTTAAGATTCTTAGTTGCCTATCTATCTTGCCCCTGTTGCCACCTCTAGGGGTCCCTCTCACCTATCCTATCATATCCTAACCATCCTAGATAATTTGGTCTTTTAGAGATCTTTTTCTCTCCCTCACAAGTCAAAAATAACAAATGACTTTCATTTCACCATAGTTAAAATAACTTTTCACAATGCAAATCTTTCAATTATTTTTTGATAGATTCATTATTTTACCTCTATCTTTATTTATACTCATCTATTTTTCAAACCATAAATTATTATAGATTCATGATGATGTAGAGAATCTTTTCTACTACCATATGCCAATATTCCAAAAAATTAATTTTTTGGATATTTTTTTGCACTAACTTCTATAGGTTCGCCTAGTATTCTTCACATTAGATGCCTTCACCTTTATTGAAATCTATTTCTTTATTTACAACACTAAGGTAAGTAAAGGTATGTGTTTTTCAATTATATCCTTTCATTTATCTTATTTTCTACTTACTACATCTTATTTAGCATTAAAATTATGTGTTATCATGTTCTATTTCTTAAAGCACCATCCCATGTTGTACTCATGTGATACGTAATGAGCTTTGAGTGGGGAATATGTATACATATAATATTTTCAATTTTTTATTAATTACTAACACTTTGTATCTTGAATGAACTCATTGAGTTTCAATCTCTCTAAGTTCATACCTTAAAGGGTACATCGAGAAAGGGGTTGGCAGACCATTGGTGCTTCATAGGATTGTTGTCCCTTTTACCACTTATTATCTACACACTTATCTCCTAAAACCATTTACCTTAAGCTTATTCTTCTCTATTGTAACTATTCTAGGTATTTACTACATTTTATCCTCTTATTCCTCACCTAAAACCCTTTTTTTCAGTTACCTGTACTAGGTCAACTGGGTCAATCTTATACAGTTTCGGGGTATATTTCACTTAGAAGCTAGTTGATCTTTGGCTGACCTAGCTCATGACCTAATGAATTATTGTCTAGAATTATACTAGGTCAACTAGGTAGATCTTGTCAACTGACATTTTTGAAAGGGTTTAGAGAAATATCCACCTATATATACAAGTTCATTTCCATCAATTATTATGAGAAGCAAAAGAAGTAAGAGTGAATGAACATCTTCTTATTTACCATATTAATTCAGAAGTAAAGCTTAAGGTTCCATAATTTATTTAGAGATATGGATCTTGTCTTATGGAGAAGCATTTTTTATGCATCGATAGGTTGTGTATCCTAGAGCTGATTTGTCTTTGTCATCTTTACATACCATAACAACCTCTTATGAAGTACTTTGCCCAAGGGAGAGATTGAGGCTTAGTAAGTTTGTATTCAAAGGTAATTATTTCTATCTTTATTTCATAGATATATAATTCATTTATGCTTCTTTTCCATGTATTAGGATTCCATATACATTAATGTGAGTATATGTTTTTTATGCATGTTTAATTTTATTATTTCTAACCCCCACTTTGTGCCACAAGCTTTTGTGAGAACTAGATTAGATTTACTTTACTTGTTATTAGATTAGTTGAGATATCAAAACCTAAGACCCCGTTAGGTTTGATGCATGATTATGTTATACTAGAGGATTTGGAACCCTTCTTATCATGGTATATTATGATAAATGATCCTCTAATTAGGTCTAGCAGATCCTCATATTGGCTCTTGCTTAGCAAATGTATTCCCAATCATAAGTGTAGGTGTGATTTATCTTATCTAAGTTAGGATTAATTTATATACATGATGCATTTATGATTACATACATACTTTAATCCATGTTAAATAAAGGGTAGGCAAAAGTGGCCAAAACCCTAGTCTTGTGTCCACATGTGAGTATACTAATCAAATTAATTAGAAGGACTATTTTAGATAATTTGGACCTATGTCCCCAAATTGGATAGATGATAATCTTTAAAAATAGTTTTTGGGTTCTACACAAGTTACATGGGGAAAGTATGGTAATAATTTGGATCTATTCCACATTTATTATATTGGAAACAATTTAAAATTGTAAAATTTTGAATAATGTAGATGTATTATTGATATTTGTTTTTTAGTTGGACTATAGATAAGTCCAAATTATCTAAAATAGTCCTTCAAGGTTCATAACATGACTTATTGACTTTGATTTTCTTTCCCATAATTAGTATGGAAGTTTTAATTTTATCCATTTTATCATGGAAAATGATCAAGAATCCATGAGGTTGTTCCTCTAATTATAATCTCTAGGAGTAGTAATGTGCATAAAAACTTTGAATGTATTCATTATGCCATGTTTGTTCTTATTCAAGATTTGAGAGGGCTTCTAAGTATGCAGTGATTCTACATTTTTTTTACATATATGTACACTCATCACAATTGGAGAATAATTTTTTCTTTATAATTGAAATAATTTGACAAAATTTGGTCATTATCTGATTGTCTAACATTGGTGGAAGTTTCAACAATTTGAGCTTCTCATTAAACTTATTTTGTATTAAATTATTGGTATAAAATGAAGGAAGTAGCATTTTATGAACTTTGACTACATACTATCTTAGAAAACAAGTTAAATTAATATAAATATATGAATTTATCTCAATCATTTTTTATATGCAACTATTATGATGATATTTTAACTTTATTTCTCTTTCTTGGTGTTACCATTTATTGCATACCTGTGACCATTTATCCAGTCTAATTTATGACTATAGAATATGCTCCTTGGATACCCATAAGTTTTTTACCATGCATTATAACATAAATCCATCTCATAAAATTTCATTTTATGTACCTCATATATTTATCTCCTACATTAAATATGAAATTTGTTGTTAATTCATCTAACACAAATTTCTTTCTCTCTTCTTCATTCATGGATCTAACTTTGTGCCATAGAAATGTGATTAGATCTAAGGGAACTATTGAAGATAGTAATATTTTTAATAATGAATTTTCACATTATCCACTTCATCCAAAAAAATTCACCATTTTCTATCCTCTTCAACATTTTTATTTGACAAATTAGTTGGAGGGGCATTCAATTTTTGAGGTTTTTGAGCATTGTAGGTCTTCTAATCAATTTTTTAAAATTATTGGAATTATTGGAATCAAAAGAAACTAGATATAAAAAATGGGGTGGTAATTATTATAATTCATCCCACATATTCACCTCAACCTAATCTGGGTCTTATTTTAATCTCACATCTAGAGGAGAACCATTTATGTTAGCTAATTGCGTAACAGGTCATTGTATGAGAGATCATTTAGATATGGAGCATCCTTTAAAAAGAGGGATGAATACTTTATAAATATTCACACCAAATGTATTATCATCTAATCCATTAAATTACACCATGTTTTCTTCAATTACATTTGTAATTATTCCCTCTAAAACATAATTTCTTGAAAATGAGCACAAATGGATCAATTTGGTAGTAACTCCAATAAAATTCAAATTGTGTTCACCGTTATGTACAAGGTATGGGTTATCCAATTAAGCAATACCTTTATTTACCATAAGGGTACTTCTTATTTTGAGTAAAACCAAATTTTTAATTGTCCAATCTAGTAATTTATTGGGTTGTAGCAAGTTTAAGAAATTAAAAAATAAATTTATTACATTTTTGAGCATTACACCAAACATCAAGGGTCTGAATCTCTTTTCATGAATTTTATCATCTTATAGAACATGAGTTACAAAGACTTAGGCTATATCATCATCTCTAATAGAACATTTGTGTTTGATAATGACATTATGTATGACAAAATCAATTCTATCTTTAGGTATTATATAATTGATGATATTTTCAATGTCATCATTGGAATCTCCCTCTTCCATGGCATTATAATCTTCTAAGTCACTAAATTTTTTATTACTCTAAATTTGGGGATGGATGAATCTACATACTTTGAAAAATCACTCTCTTCTCATAGAATGTAGTATTCTTTTATTCTTGACATTTGTTAATATTTCAAATCCATCAACTGAATAAGAAAATTATACTTTTCCATCCAATACTATGTCAACACTAACAAAAAAAATCCTCTTCCTACACCTCTAAAATGTAGTATCCTCCTAATTGGATACACTCTTCCATATACAACTTTAGTGACTTTTAAAAACAAGTCCACTTGATGATCCTATCAAAATTCAAGATAAATTAAAGTTATAATACAAGAAATAAACATGAGATCAAAGTAAATATGTGAAACCCTATTGGATATAAAAAATAAACATAAATTTGAGATTATATAAAAAAATTAATAATTATTAAATGTAATTTAAGTCTCATGTACTAAAGATCTATTTTTTTCTATGAATAGATCTATATTATATAAAAATAAAAAGAACATGTGAACAAGGTGATATGAAAAACAAATAATGTTGGATGCAAATATGATCTCAATGTATTATAATAAAAATAATGAAATATTATCATAATTAATTATTGATAACTACAAATAAGTTTAAAACACGTATAAAAATTGAGTAACATATTTATTGGTAAATTGGGTGGGTTCCTTCCTTACCCACTCAAGTTAAAATGCTAAACATTCACAATCTATTGACCAAATTATTGGAATTAAAGATTGACTTGTGTGAACAACCTCGATGACTATAAGTGTCATTTGAAAAAATATAGTTAACCATTAAAACACGATATAAACCCATATAAAATAGTTGATTATTTTTAGACACTATTTATGGATTATATATAAACTTGGTCTTGTATACTTGGAAAATTTAGACCTTGGTTGTTCCTCTTAATTTTGGACCTTTCCCACTTTCTAAAGTCTTGCATCTACTCTATCCTATGCCCCATGGCCTATATATTAGTCTGACTAATCTTATGTTGATAACCTAGACCTTTTATCTTACTTAGAATGATTTGAACCTACTTGTCTTCCACCTCTACAAGTTCTAAATTTGTACCTACTTTCCTATTCCTTGGATGGTAGAGTCTTAAATAGATACATCAATTTAGGTGTCCTACTTTGACGTAAGTGTCTAATGCCCTAAAGTCATATAATTTTCAAGTGAAACCTATCCTAATGGTCTTCTTAAGTGCTTTAATACAAGTTATTTCTCTAAAGGGATTGATATAAATAAAAGATCAATCATCATTCATTACCTAACCTAAAAAACCTAAAAAATACCTACGACAATTTATCAAAGCATTTAATCAAGCACTCCATAAATCAGCTCTTACCTATTTTCTCTTATTTCCATATCAGCATAGGGATAAAACATACATATGCTTGAAGTACTGAAGGAAAAACATAAGATATATATTTACCAAGTTACAATTTAGTTCATTGTTGTACTTACTTTTCACATATTACATAATTCACATATAAAACAACACATAGGGGAGAACTACATTAGTTTGATGCCCTATTTAGAGTATTGGCTATGTAGGTAATGATCATTAATAAAGGGGTCTTTTGGGTTAGATCAACACCATGTGCCTGTATACATAATATTTTAAAAATTTTATCAAATACTAATGCTTTATATCTTGTAGGAACTTGTCAAGTCTCAATCTCTTTGAGTGCATGCCTTAAGGGGTACACTAGAAAAAGGGTGGGTAGACCATTATTGCTTTACAAATTTTTTTTTCCCTTATTTCCACTTATTACCAATCCAACCAACTCCTGAAAACCATTCCCTAAGCTATTACTCCTCTTTTTCACACTCCTCTAGTCTTTTCCACTTTCCATTCCTCTTTTCCTTAACTTAAGTCCCTTTTGTGAGTCAGTTGTGCTAGGTTGACTAGGTCAACCCTATATAGTTTTGGACGATTTTCACTTATGAACTACTTTGGCCTTTGGTTGACCTAGTGAATAATTATTTAAAATTATGCTAGGTCAACTGGGTCAACCCTATTAGATGGAATTTTGGAAGGGTTTAGTTTCAAATCTACCTCTATATACAAGATCATTTCATCATTATTTCAATATGCAATCAAGTGTTATTATTCACTCGTACTTATTTACAATTTAATCTTCCACCATTATGCTTGAGGAGTCTTAGCTTAGGGTTTTTACATGGAGAATCTAGGGTCTTGGATTTTTTAGCCTTTATTAGTGATCCTTATAAACCAAAACAACCTCTTATGAAGCCCCTTTGGCTAAGGGAGAGATTGAGTCTCGACGGGTTCATCATTCAAGTAAGTATTCTCTAACTTTGTTCCTATCTTTAGTAGATAGAAGTAGCATAAGTATTGGTTTCAAATAATATTACTCTTCATATTTCATGTATTAGATTTTTACTCATACATAACTTAATTGATATTAACCTATACATCTTTTGATTGTTTACTAACCCCTCATATTGTGCCACAAGCTTTAGTGAGTACTAGATTAGATTTAATTTACTTATTATTAGTTTAGGTGAAACATCATAACTCAAGACCCACTTAGGGTTTTTTCATTTTTGTGTTAGATTAGAGGATTTGAAACCCTCCCTAGAATAGTGTACTATGGTAAAAGATCCCCTAATTAGGTCTAGCAGATCCCCATATTGATCATATTATTGCTTAATAAATCTGTCCCCAATTATAAGTTTATGGTATGAATTATCTTCTCTAATTTAAGATAAATTTATAGACATGATGAATTTCGAATTGTATACATTCTAGTGAACCCAATGTGGATCTAATCTTTTCAGGTTTTTCTTCACTTATTTTCATCATTTTATCATTTTAATTTTCATATATTTGAGATTTTGGGTTGACTGTATTGACATAATACTAAATTTTTTGCACAAGTTTAACACACATTCAAATCAAAATGATTTTGTTCTATTTGTGCAAGTTTTCCAAACTTCCAGTTTAGATTACTAGGTCAACCCAGTTGACCCTATACACTTTCAAGCATTAGGTTCAACATACTAGGTCGATCTAATCGATATAGTTAGCAGAGTTTGCAAGTAAAAATCAAGGTTTTTCAACATCAATATCATTCTTATCTACATCTTACAACCCACCAAGGTTCCTTTCTATCCTTCTTTGTTATTTCTAACATTTGTTATAGTTCTATTTTTCATAGTTTTCAGTCTTTAAAACTGCCCCTCTACAATCAACTAGGTTAACTCTATCGACGTAGTTCACTTTTAAATTTTTTTCTTTTATAGTATATAGGTGACCCTATAGATCTTGTTCTAAATTTTTTGCATACACTATCAACTAAATCAACACTATACTATGTTTCAAAGTTGTAATTAACCCTTATATGCTATTAGTTAGCTCACACTTTCATTTCTTGTTAATTTCATGCTTAGAATAAATCACATAGTTTAATTAGGTGGTTTTCAATATATCATTTAGTTTCACTATTTTATGTTTTATGCATGCACTACCAAATCACAAAATCTTAAAACACATTTTAAAATTTTTCTACCCAAGGCCAACCTACTTATATTTTATCACCAAGGGGGAAGCTAACATGGTTTTCTGACAAAGTATAAACATGTGGTTAATGGTATGTTTTGGATAAGCACCTAACACCCTTATCATTGCAATGTGTGAAGTGAGGGGTAGGCCCTAATACCAAGCCTATAACATTACCAATATAGATCCCTTCCAAACCAAACATCATGAAACCATCTTTAGATTAATTTATAGTTCCTTGCTTACAACCAACTTCCTATCAAATCTAAAATTATACTCTAATAATCTAATAACATTTAAGTTGACCACTTAGTTAGGTTTTACTTTCTAGGTTGATTACTTTCTCTTTTCTCAATTGTATGTTGTATTGCAAAAACTTCATTAGCCAATGTTGGTGTAAGGTTTTATGTTGTGTGTTTCAATTAGATCAACCTCATTGATCCAATTGATTATGTGTTTCCTTTCATTTCTTTATTTCTTAAGTACTTAAAAAATTATTCTTGTTTCAATACACAATCTTTTATAGACTATCTTTTTTTTCTTACCTATTATGCTAGGTTAACCTAGTTGACCCTATACACATTTCAACCCCTGTCTATTATGCTAGGTTAACTCAATCAACTCTGTACAATTTTCAATCCCTATTTTTCATACTAGCTCAACCTATTAAATTGTGTATAGTTTTCTACCTTCCCTATTTGTCAATTTAGTTCTATGTTTCACCTTCTTAGCATTTTGTTCATTTCTCTCAAGTCATCATGAAGTATCATATCAGAATCTTCTTGGATAGCTTGAATCCATTTAGATACTATATGGGATGTTCATTTCTTACTCTCTTTTCCTCCCAAGATCACCATCACTCTTGGGGCACCTCTTCCCCTCCATCCATCACTTAGAACATGGTGTAAATCACACCTTAAGATGAAGTTGATGGGTCTGGTATTTTCTATACTTACCAAGATGCTGCTCATATTTAAAATATTCAAACTAAGGTGGGATCAATTGACATAAGTTTAATCAATAATCCCACTAATAATCCATCTTCTAATAACCCTCCCCTTAATACCAATTTGGGGAGTGATCCTACCAACACAAACCCACCTCTAGATATGACTCAACTTCTTGCCCATGTTATCCAACAAATGAACATAATACAAAACTCTACAACCAACCACATGATGAAAATTCAACATAATTTGATTAATATGGCTAATCAACCTCTAACTATTCATCCTCAATCCAATCTCAATTACATTCCTCAAACATCTTAGAGATGCCTCAGGCAATGTTATTTCTCAACCCATAATGAATAATAAGATGATTCAAAATGAGACTTTATTTCCCTTAATTGTTTCCATTGATATTGGTGACATATCTCCAACTATCAAGTATGATGGGACTAAAGACCCTACCTCATTTATCAAAGCCTTTGTCAAACTTTACAAAAAATAGATTGAAACTAATACATTCACCATTACTAAAATATTAATCAAAACCTTCAATGGTGATTTATTAGAATGGTATAACCAATTACCCCAACATTCCATTTGGTAGCTTGAATATTTGGTTAATCCTTTAGTTAAAGAGTTTCAACACAATGATCTTCCTAAAAATTATCTTAACCACTTCATCAATACTAAGTAATCTCCCACTAAATTAGCTCATGACTTTATCAAAATATGGAAATCATTAGACCATAAATCCAACCATAACATGATTGATGATAACTTATTTAAACTCTTTATCACTACTTTAACTCCTCTTAAATATAAGGTTCGAATCTTTGCTTCCCAAACACTTAATGAAGCCCTTGACCAAGATAAATGTTAAGACTTTCTCATGAAGCAATTTGAACCTAATCCTAAAATTCTAAAAATATATTTTAAAAATATCTATCAATGTTATCAATAGTAATACTCTGCAAATGAAACTAGGAGTTACCAAAGATGACATCCCTTTATCTTCTCACCTACCACTTTTTATGTAACAAATGAAACAACTCTTATTTCCCTCTAAATCTTTCACTTATCCTAACAATCCTCCCAAGTGGTATGACCCTAATCAACTTTGTTGGGTTCATACTGAAATTGGTCATTACCATGAATCTTATAAAGGGATCACTAAATTTGTTGTCTTCGATATGATTGATGATTCATTTAATAACAAATCCGTGATCAACCTTCATCATCAAGAGTACACCATTGCTTCTCAAAAATGATAGGTTTCTAAAGTTTCTACCTCTAATAACCAATTTTTTTTATAACACTAATAATCAACCAAATACCAAGGATGTTTGTGCCATTGATGCCAATTATGATCAATATTATAATAATTATCAATATTTTAACACTACTAAGGTCAAATATCATCACAAGTTGGCTCACAAAGATCTTGTTACCAAACCTAAAAAGCCATATTTAAAAGAACAACTTTTCAAGGATACTACAACTACTACTCTATCTTTGGAAGCACATGAAGAACTAATTCCTCCTTCTAAACCTTCAACTATATCTATTCCTTTAAAAGCTACTTTACCTTTTAAACCTCATCCTAGTTTTTTTAAATCTCATTAGAACTTTCTTTAAGAACTCAACTCTATGCCTTGTAAGATTCCACTTATGGAGTTGGTTTATCCTTCTCCCTATCATCACAAGTTCTTTATGCAATAAATCTAAGAAATTAAAGATCCATCCTCTATAGATGAAGAACCACCTTCTATTGAACCTGAACCTACCAACATCTATACCATTGAAACTATGTGTCTTTCTTCCAAGCCTTCTATTGAATTTATTGAAGAGGACATGATCAATTATTATTCTTTTTCATGGTGATGAAATACCAATTTTTATTAAAATAACCATTAATACTACCCTCATTATTAAAGTTTTAGTTGATGAAGGCTCTAGTATTAATGTAACATCTTTGTGGCTTATTCAACAACTTGGTTATAACAAGGATCATCTCAAGCAAACTTATCTTACCTGCCATGGTTCTGATAAGACAAATAAAAAACCACTTGGTTGCATTTGGATTCCATTAACCGTTAGACCTAAGACCATTAAAACTAAGATTATGGTCCTTGATTTACCCTTATCTTATAATATACTCCTTGGTCATCCATGGACTCATCACATGAGGGCCATTACTCCTTCCAAAATCCAATGCATTAAATTCTTACATAATGGGAAATGATACAAACATGAGGTTGATCCCAAACCATGGAGTATTCAACTTCCTAATCCCAAATATATGTATTATATTCCTAATATTCCTTAACTCCTTTACCTAAGTTCGTCAACATGAATCTTGATTTACAAGTCATTCTTGTGGATTATAATGATGATGAACCTAATGATTTGTAACATACTTGCAATACTACCAAGATACCTCCATACATTTTCTAGTGGCTTCCTCCTTTATTAGCTAGAGACCATACTATTCCTCTTATTAATGAGATTACTAATTTTCCCCACCATGAAATGCTCAGGAACATTTTTTACTTGAAGATGCCTTCACTTGAAATGATTTTGGAGTGGCCAAATTATTTAAATATCCTCTTATCATGTATCCTTATACATTTAGTAATATGGGGATTTTGCCTTTTGAAACTCCCCCTAACTCTCAAGTTTGTATAATTTCTCCAACATATGATGATAATTACATAATGGCCCAAGATCAATATCTAGACTTGGATGTCCAACATTATCAGAAAACCTTAGCTCAAATTCATGATTTTAATCAGGATGTCCATACCATTTCTATGGATCATGACTTATATCTCAAAGGTTATGTGCCTCTTGCCAATTCTTCACTTCTTGATACTCCTTAAGTGGTAGATAAAATCATACCTTCCAAATCTATGGAAATTAGTAAATCTCCTTTACCACCTTTAGATCCTATCATTACCTCTAATACTTCTCTTATCATTGAAACCACCAACACTCCAATATTTTTTGATCCATCTTCCTCTCCTACTCCCAAGATTACACTCAATGCCAAGGCAATCGATGTTTATCAAATACATTATGAGTTTGATCTCCATGGTAATCAAATTCTAGATCTCAAAGTAGATGTTGAGTATTTTGGTCCTCTTCCCACCTTGCCTAGTGATGAAGCTAATCTTGAAATACTTCATTCTTGAGAACATCAACTTCCTCAGCAACATCATAAACTTGGGAATTTTAAAACTAAAACCTTTGTTTCAATAACTTTGTTGCTAGCATTGATCCTAAAACTAATCCAATCTCTTACTTACCTAATGTACCATACCATTTTTAATATGGTAATGCTATGCTTATCGAAGAAACCACTCACATTGAGTATGGTACTCCATCCTATCCTTAACCAATTATAGTATCTTTTAAAATCTCACCTACGAAACATGATAATTTTAGCTTATTAATTGATAAGTATCATAAGGTTTCCACCTGGTCTTATGAGGACATGCTTGATATTGACCTTAGCATTATGATGCATAACATTATTACTTATCCTTATGCTAAACTTGTGCATCAAAATCAAAGGAATTTTTCACCCAAGTTTTTCACTTTATGTCACAAGGAAATCATCAAATTACTCGATTATAAATTTATCAAACTAGTGGACTATTCTGAATGGGTTTCTAACATTGTTCCCATTTGGAAAAAGGTTACAATGATCAATCATATTTGTATTAATTTTTTTAATCTTAACCTCACCTATCCCAAGGATAACTTATCTTTACCTTCGATAGATTCCATCATCAATTCCATAGCTAGTTAAAAAATGTTATCTCTTATGGATGGATTTTCAGGATACAATAAGATTCACATTACCTTTGAGGACCAACATAAGACCACTTTTACCATGGAATGGGGAACCTATTACTATGTGAAAATTCCCTTCAACCTAAAAAATGTTGGAGCCACTTAAAAATTAGTAATAACCCATATATTTCATGATCTAATCCAAAAAATTATTGAAACATAAGTGGATGACCTCATTTCTAAATCCAAAATTCATAAAACTCATCTACTAGATCTTGTTGTCATACTTGATAGTCTTCTCAAATACTAGGTTAGGCTAAATCCTTACAAATGTGTCTTTGGTGTCACATCTAATTTTTTTTTAGGATTTATAGTCTCTCTCCATAATAGCAACATTGACCTAGCTAAGATTAGTGTTATCATCAACATGCCCATTCCTCATTCTATTCCTAACATTAGTACTTACTTAGGCAAACTTGGGGAAATTACATGATTCATCCTTGAAATGGATTATCTATCCACTCTATCAATTATCTTCTTAATAAAGGTAATGGCTTAGAATGGATGGACCCATGTCAAAAATCCTTTAATAACATGAAAGAGTCATTGCTTCACCCACCTACACTTCATCCTCCTATTGATCGACCCTTGATTTTATGTACTTCTTCCACACCTATATCAAATTATTAACAAAATTATCCAAAATATAATTCATGGAACCCACATATATTGGCACATTCACCTTTATCCTACTCTTTGCATTTATTAGACTATCATACGTACTTCCACGAGGGCACCATCATTCTCTCTAGTCTATGGTCTTGAATTAGCCAGCCATTGAAAGTTGATTTTCCCTCTCTCCATATATCACTTCATGGTGTCATTCTTGATGAATAATTATGTAATTCTCACTTTCATGCTATTGATCTCCTTGATGAACATCATCTTTTCACCTTGAAACATAGTTATTAATACAAAGCTCATTTTGCCAAACAACATAATAAACATGTCAAAATTCACACATTTAATTTTGGTGATCTTTTCCTTAAATTAGATTACACCCATGATAAATTAGATAAATATGCTAAAAAATGGTGGAGTCCTTATTTAGTCAAAGATATTATTGGTCTAAGTACCTACTACCTTCAAACTAGTGAAGGCCATGTTTTCAAAGAGCTCACCAACGGATAATTCCTTAAAATTACTTTGCCTAAAACATTTCCTTCTTTTCATGATTTATATCTACATATATCTAACACTTTTTTAAAGTTACATATATCTCTCCCTCTCCAACATTTATCTCTTATTACAAAATATTAGTCCTTCTCGTTTGGTCTTTTGGTTTCCCCTTTCTCTCATGAGTTGTATTGTAAAACCACAGATAGGACCCGACCTTCCTCATGATGTACCATAGTATTCTTTATGTTCAGACTCTTTTTACACACTTTTTGGCATCCCTTGGATTTCTCTTTTTTGAGTTGTAGTGTACGACCATGGAAAAGACCTGGCCTTTCCCACAAAATGCCATATTTTTATCCCATTTATTTTTCACATGCTTTTTGGCACCTTCATGGGTTTATATTTTATGATTTACATTGTAATACCATGGATACGACCTATCATTCCTCATAAAATTACCATCATGTCATTCCATTTATAAAATGTGTCTTTGATCCTTGTTCTCATCATTAGCTTTTACTTCTTTTGATTGATGGAATTTGCACAAAAATTTATGTTAGCATGTTTTCATCCATTTCCATTACTATTATGATAAGGAATCACACTTCATTGTCATTATATCCCTTTCTCACTCTTTGTCACATTTTTTGTAATTTAAAGTAATTAAAATTATTTCATGTGTCATTCCTCTTGATTTCCTATCCTTTCACTCAACATTGTATAAAATAAGGTCAAAGTCAAGATAGCCTTTTATTTCACCTAGATTTATGAGACTCTTATCTTTGAATTTCTCTCTCTTATAAAACAAGACCCAAGTATTCAAATGAAAGTCATCTTTGGCACCGATGTTTGGTTTTCCAAATCCATATGGAGGAGGAATAGAAAAAACCATCAATAAAGCTAAAATCCAAATCATTTGAAATAGAAGGCAACAATATATAAAAGGCAACATACAAATCTCAAAAGTCAAAATCACACCAAAAGATGTGATTATAAGTAAATCTCCTATATCTAATTTAAGCTTGAACTCCATAGTCAGCCTCACATAGAGCTGAGGTCCATTGGGGTGCAATAGGTTAGTAGATTGAAATAGGAGAATTCAAAAAACTCTATGATGTTAACTTACTTTCTCATGTAAGTACCCAATATTTTTAGTAGATTGATGACTCTATAAGGGGTATTGAGAAATAAGGAACATGTTGTGAAAAGGTATGTCCATTTTACTTTTTATGCATATAGCCTTCATGGGATGATCTCTATACTTCATTTGTTGACCTAAGACTTATGTAGATAAGAGTTCTTCATATTCCTTAAGGTTGAAAATCCTCTTGTTTTGACAAACCTAATTTGAGTGTCTTGACTTTGATAAAGAGTTCCTCTACCTTTGTTTTTCCTTCATTCTCCCCTCCACCCATTTCATTTCCCCCCTTGATAAACAAATTATGATTCCAAATATATTTACCCTCTTCTATATTCCCTTCTTATTTACCTCTTAAAAATATGCTAGAACTACTTTATTTTAGTTTTACGTATCCTTAGATCGAAACAACATGTTTGAGTAACTATGGATTACCTTTTTTATACCATAGATTTACATTCCTAGAATTATTTTTCTCTCTTTTTACCATTTATAATTTATTTTACTACCCTTTTATTATAGGCACCTAATTTTTTGCCCTTTTTCCATTATTGAGAGAGGTTGGCTTGTTACCTCTCACTCAACAATGTTGTTTTTCCTTTTATTCACTTTTCTTTTTTTAGAGGTATAATCACTGAGAGGGAGGTTGAATCATTGAGCCCAGATATTTCAATTTCAATTCCAATCCTTTTAAAATATTAAACAATCACCATATATCAATTTTATCAAGCAACATTAACAAGAGAGCTCATTTATTCAATGCATACACAAGATCACATTCATAGCACATAGTTCCTATGGGAAACCCTCATAGGTAATAAAACCCACTCTCAATCCTATAACACATGGACTACTTATTCTATAAGATGTTACAAATAATAGATTGGTCAAGTATTTTAGACCAAAAACCTTTATCAAGTCCTCTTAAACAAAAGCCTTTATTGAAACACCTATTTCACAAGGAGTACTTCCCCTAAGGAAGATCAAGTCCTTTAGACCCTCCTTTGAAGTGGATAACTCCACCGTAGAACTAATGTTTTTAACACCTAATGATACATCTATATTTATCTAACCCCTACACAAACTCCCTCTCTATCTCATACATGCCTCTCACATAAGCATGCCACAATATCTTCCTTCTTCTTCTCTTCAACGCATACTCCACACATACAAGCCTCTCTCAAGTCTTTCACACAAGTATACAAACCAACACATTTGGTTTCAGCATATATATATATATATATATATATATATATATATATATCATCAAGATCATAATATTTTTTTGGCCACAAGACATTCCTTCACCCTTAAGGCATCTAACATTGGTTACACTTAAGCACAACTCTCTTTCACGTAGGCCTAAGTCACTTTTTAGGTCCTATGGAGACCCATTCACCTATTTGACACATATCTGAGAAAAATAGGATCATAGGAACACTTTCCAAAAAATATAACCATGAAAAATTATTTATAGGTCCCTCTTAAGTGATAAAAAACTTCAAAACACCCTCCTACTAAATCTATATTCGCTTGAACAACATTATGTGCACATAATCACCATGAATGAATACACATTTGACTTCTAAACCTTTTTTAATAGTATATACAATTATTAAAACCTTTATAATGTATAAAAATTATCTTCATAGAGTCTAAAACACTCAAAAATATATAATTAATCATGAGACATTGAAACAACATCAACACAAGCTCAAACATCCTTCTTGGGTCACTTGCCAAACATAGTCAAACACATAGTCAAATTTGGAGCTCAATATCTTTGACATTACATAATTTTAGATATTTAAATTAGGTTTATTATATGTGACATGGATTATTATTCAAATTTTATTTTTATATAAATTTTGAATTCATCCTGGATCTCAAAATTTATGGACAAAATACAGAGCATAGGTTTTTCCCTTTACAAAATTCAAATATTCAAATGCCAACAGTCAAAGTTAAACCTCAGACACCATGATATCATCTTGTGTCCTCACTACTTAGATAAATCACACAAAATTTATATTTTTATATTAATCTCAACCTTTAACACCATTAAATTAATGCCACTTTGACCACTTTGATTAAACTCACACCATTTAATCAATCTATACAAATACACGTGAACATTCGATCCTTATCCTTTACCTTTACTCAACATTAAAAATCCTGCCCTTCTTATCATTTCAATAAACACACACCATTAAATTAATATTTTATATTCATCCATGCAATATTGGATATTCTTTTGGTCTTGATCTTTATCTCTTGCAAAATTGACTATGGGAACCATTGCAATCTACCTGAAAGGTCAACTTTGCACCTTTATATCTTTTACCTTGCTCAATCATATATTCTAAAATTTAGACCATATGTTCTAATTTAAAATATGATTCAATAATATATCAACCTACTCTTGTAAAATTCATGTGTGTGAGATATAACTCCATTAATCTACTCACTCATATTTTTTTGTCATAGAGCCAACTATGTCAAGAACTATCTAGAAGGCCAACTTTGCACATGCATATCTTTTGATGTATTTCATTACATGACCTAAAAGTCAATGTAAATAAACTACGCATAAAATTTAATAAACCCATATGATTAAATCATTGTAAAAATACCACACATGTGAAATATTACTACACCAAAAATGCCTACTCAGCATTTCTTTCCATATGTAAATTTGGCTAAGTTTGGGAAAACACTGTTAAACTACCTAGGAACCCAAATTTGAAATTGTTTATCTTTTATTTACTTCATTACATGACTTTAAATTTAGTCTATAGAAACTATGCATAATACTAAAAAAACCCATGTGACCATTTTCTACTAACACCTCCATGTGTGCGAATGTTGACATTATCGACATGCATACTCAGCTCTATTTGAACATAGAAAATATTGTCAAAATACTTGAGAGACTAAATTTACACCCAAATATTTTTGACTAAAATTCATTACATAACTTGAAACTTAGTGCATAGAAACTTGGGACTAATTTTATCACAACCATATGACCAACTCTCCTTGACTCATCCACATGTGGTAATTATGACATCACCAAACTGCCTACTCAGATTTTCTACCAATAGACCCAAATTTTTAGATGAAAACAATGATGATTAAATTGAATTAAATTTATGAAAATAATCTCTCAAATCATCCTTGACCATTGATATGACCCCTTTCACATGCTTAATACTTCAGACTCATCCCTAATCATCTCAAACCAAGCATACTGGGACAAGTATATTGCACACTTTGTCATTGTCACTTAAACTATCGAGGAACTTTATCCACTCACCAGGAAACCTTCTTGACATCACCATTAAATCATTGACAACTCTCTAAAAATATCCACTTTTGTCATTGATGTCAACACCCATCATAAAACAATATAAAACTCTTCCTTCTCTCTCTTCAAGCACTCTCATAATAGGAACTTTCTCCCCCTTTGACACAATGACAAAGTGGGTACCAACTGATCCTAAGGACCTAAAAATACTATCAATAGGAGAGGACCATATTATAAATATGATATAAACTCCCCCTTACATTGACCCTACCTTTTCTTTGCCTTTTCAACTTCCTCTTATTACATGTTAACATTCTTCTTCAACCAAGCACTACAACCAATGAATACAAAACCCCCAATTATGATTAGGTTTGACCAAGCCATCATACCAAACTTATTTAAATATAATATATAGAAGATATCACCACATATTCAATATGAATAAAGCATTTCACATATGCTTCCCCTCAAATCATGCAAATCTCCTCAAGCCATTCAAGCTATCTAAGTTAGCACCCCCTAACTCTATGCATACCACCTTGCACTTCTCAACCATGCACTAAAATATAATGTATCTTACCAATAAACATTTTAGAGGGACTCCCCCTAATATTTTTGAGTAATTTCACCTCTTGAGCATCTTTAAATCTCCACACACCATGAGGAACCACCATATAGGCTTACTAACCTTCTCACTCAATCCACCTCTAAGACCACCAATAAAACTTCATGCCACTCAAAAAATAGGACACATGTTATCAACCAACCTAAGAACTAACCTTGAAACATAATACCTTGCTCTTTTGGAGAAACTAATCAAAAATCATTTTTCTTCACACTAAGCATGTCTAGTCTCCTATAGTCCTACAAAGAAATTGTATAGCCCATATATTTATATAGACATAACTTCAAAACCTAAAACTTAATATTTGGATAAATCTCATATTCCCCCTATCTCACACCAATTCCCATCACCTAGATCATCCTCTGCAACATACTTCCTTCACAAACCTACTAGACAATTAGGCCTCCATCTTGATAAAAATATGAATAATTTGAAAATTACAAACCTTAATATCTATGTGAAACTTGAATTGAAAAAACATTTATCTCATTCAACCTATTAAAAATCCTCACACTTAAAATCATAAGGCAAACCACTTTTCTAGCATAGCTCAAAACCCTACAATCTCAAAAATAAATAGAGTCTACAAACCCCTTTCTGGTCAATGTCCATCTTTGAAACTTATTGTATACCTAGAGATAACAATTACACACTTATGGACCAGTATTTGAGCTTCCACATATTTGGGAACCCATACATCCTACAACCCATTATAGGACCTGCATACTCTTAAGCACAAATTGAGAAACCTAAAATCAAACAAAAATATCTAATTTGACTTCAACTTATCTTCAAAACATAAAACCACTTAGAGCATGCTAGAATAAGGTCAAAAAACCTTTCTATGAAAAAATATCATCTTTAAAAATCACAAATTCTCTTTTTACACTTGAAAACCTTCAATCTAACCCTATAGATTGACCATATATAGCTATGACATCACTCTAACATCACCACAACATATCTTCCACCTGGACATTCCTACTCCAACTAAAAACACTCATCTCTTACCTTCTAAGACCATCTAAAGAACACCATAAAAATAATTTCTTCTCCACTGAAAGGAGTCTCTTAAGAATTATAGATAGAGACATCCTCTGCACCATAATGCTCTAAAACAAAGTGAAGCTAGGAGTGGCCCACATCTCCTCAGTAACCACTAGAATCCTCTTATAGCTATACAAATTTTTGCTCTTTTTCTTCTTCTTATTATTCTGAACTATGATAATTGGTTCCTTTTATATATCAATATCCTTCTCGTCTAAAATATAATTGATAACACATGGAGTAACTATGGAATCTTGACATACCTTTTCATTTGAAGAATCAAATTTTTAGATTGGAACCTCATGTCTAGGTAATGACAATTGATTTTATTTTAATGATACTTGATTAGTAATAATAGGATGTTCACTTAGATCCATACACATCTCAAAACTTAACTCAACCAGTACCTTAGTCTTCTCCTTGAGTTTAGTCTCTTCATTCTTAACATGAGTAGACAATGAGAGCCCTTGGCAATCTTTAACTTCTATAAAATTCTCCACCATAACAAATAGATTACTTGGACCTACAGTCTCATCATGACTCATAATTACCATCTTTCATCTCCATGAGTTAAATTTCCTTCTACCTTACACTCTAGGATCTTGATAAAACTTATTCTATCTTGTAGGCCTTTGCTTACAAAATCTAGAAATGTGACCAATCTTTTCATAGTTATAGAAAATAATACTCATTAATGGAAACTTAGCTTGTCTTAACTTGTTCAAAAAAAACTATCAATGTGTCCAATTTCATGAAAACTAAGACAAAGTACTCTTTTTGAAGAAGACTCACCTTGCCTTACCTTATTTATATAATTCTTAGAAAAGTGTCCCTTATCAAAATAGTTGAAACACTCAACCTTGCTCACACATTTTGACTAATGATCCCCATCATATTTCCATACAAACTTATTTCTAACAAGATTCTTGCATTTTATATCTCTATTCCTAAAATAATTACAAGTATATTAGTAACCATCAAAATTTACATACCTCATGGCATTTGGTTTCCTAATATGATTTGTCTTCATTCTCCCAGAACCTACATTTCTTGTCTAATGATTTGTCTTCAAAGTCTAATCCACCTTAATCTTATTGGCGTTCATGTTAGCTTGAGAATCAACTTTGGGCTCTTCATTAAAATCCAATCTAGATCTGTCACTGGTTTATATTGGACTATTTAAGAGATCATCTAGATCATTAGAACTTTTATCAAACTTGACAATTGATTTCACCTTGATTGTAGACTTCTCTAACTCATCTTTTAAATACAATCTCAGAAGCATACCTTGAGCATTATTCTTCTTTAGATCTTAGACTTGAAGACAAAGATTCCAATTTAGAATTAAGAAAAATGAAAGCACCTTCATGATTTCTATCATCTTCAACCAATCTTTCCTCAAACACACTGAATTGTGCCTCATATTCCTTGATTTGTAACTTCATCTTCATATTCATCTTCTTCTCAATTTTTAGTTCTTCAAGAAAATTCAATAATTTAGTCTCACACTCCACCCCATATTCATCATCATTTGAATCACTCCAAGTAGACTCACTTTGATGTGAGCAACTACCTTCCTCAACCTTGAGTAGGGATTCATATTCAATAGAACCATCATCTTCATGATCATACTCTAAGTCAATGACTTCACTCTCATATGATGAACTACAATCTTATTTGGTGTAGAGACTCTTCTTGTTCTTGAATTAATTCATCTTGTTGTCAAACTTGAATGATCTCTTACCATCATCATGGCCTTAATCATGCTATTCATCATCATCCTTCTTATAGTTATGAGGGCAATTATTAGCAAAATGTCCTACCTATCCACATTTGAATAATTTGATGGTAGTTTACCCTTATACTTTCTTGAACCTATTTTTAATTTCCTTAAAATCAAAGCAATTATTTCATCCTCGTATATATCAAAAATGTCATCCTCCTTGGGTTTGTTACCTTGGAACTTCTGCTTTGGCTTCATCTCTATCTTGAATTCTTCTTACTTCTCTGGTGGTATAACATCATTCTTCCTCATCTCATAGGTAGCAAGGGTGCCATGCAATTGATCCATGTTTAACTGAGTAAGATCATGACTTTCTTTTATATCAAATGCTTTTGGATCAAAATTGAGGGATATAGACCTTAATACCTTTTGAACTATAGTATCCTTTTCAAGGTTCTCTCCAAGACCTCTAATGATGTTCACAATCTCATCAAATCTATAAAAAGGATGCGACAGAATCTTCTTCCTTCATTTTGAGACTTTTAAATTGCCTTATGTGAGTTTGTAACTTAGCAAGATTGACCTTTTAATCTCCTTCATAAATGATCTAATTTTTTCCCCATCTCTTTATCATATTTATAATGTATTACCTTATTGAAATTAGTCTTTTTAAGACCATAAGTGATGTCATTCATTACCTTGTGATTAATTTTCAAACAATTCCTTATTTGCAACACTAGATGGAGGAATAGTAGGAGCAACATAACCATCCACAATAGATTTATATATATCAAACCATAAGGACATAATGTATTTCCTCATCCTTGCACTTTAAAAATCATAATTGGATACATTGAACATCGGTTCTTGCTTAATAGACAAATCTACTTGATGACTACCTATATTATACCTTGGATCTCCTTCAAGCTATCAATCCTTTACTAAAGGATCAAATATGATACCAAATTTTAGAGGTATAATCACTGAGAGGGGGGTGAATCAATGAGCCCATATATTTAAATTTCAATTCCAATACTTTCAAATTATTAAACAATCAACATATATCTATTTGATCAAACAACATTAACAAGAAAGCTCATTCATTCAATGCATACACAAGATCACACTCACAACACATAGTTCCTATGGGAAAAACTCATGGGGAATAAAACCCATTATAAATCCTCCAAAAAATTAACTAATTTTCCTATAATAGATTACAAATAAGAGACTAGTGAAGTCTGTTCGACCGGAAACCTTGATCAAGTCCTCCTGACTGAGAGCCTTTAGTGAAACCCCTATTTCACAAGGAGAAACTACCCCTAAGGAAGATCAAGTCCTTTAGACCCTCATTTGAAGTGAACATATCCACCTTAGAACTTATGTCTTCAACACATAATGATGTATCTCTATTTATCTAACCCCTTCACAAAGTCCCTCTCTATCTCATATAGGTCTCTCACATAGGCATGCCATAATCTCTCTCCTTTACTCAAAATGTACTCATATACACACTCAAACATCTTCACATATCCTAAAAATAAAATATCACTAATATGTCATCATAAACATGACCTATAAGTTAAAAACATATTCAACAAACTATTCTTCTCATCAACTCATCCAACAGACACACTACCTATCCTCTCTTCTTCACTTCAACGTATACTCCACACATACAAGCCTCTCTCAAGTCTAGAAACCAACACATTTGGTTTCACCATTTATAGATATATCATTATTATAAAGATAATAATATTTATTGTCAACCAAAACACATTCCTTCACCCTTAAGGCATCTAACATGGGCCACACTTAAACAAAACTCTCTTTCACATAGTCCTAAGTCACCTTTTAGGTCTTATGGAGACCCATTCACCTCTTTGACATTTATCCAATAAAACTAGAAACATAAGAACATTTTACATTACATGTAATCATGAAACATGATCTATATGTCACCTTTAGTGATAAAAAAATTCACAACACCCTTATGCTAAAGTTGAATTCATTCTAACAACATTTTGTGCACACAGTCACCATGAATGAATATATAGTCAACTTATAAACCTTTTTTCATAATTAATATTATTATTCAAACCTTAATGATGCACAAAAATCATCCTCATATATTTTAAAATGCTTAAAAATAGATAAGTCATCATGAGACATCAAAATAACATCAACACAAGCTCAAACATCCTTCTTGAGACACTTGTAGAACATAGTCAAACACATAGTCAACTTTGGAGATCAATATATTTGACTTTACATTATTTAAAACATTAAATTTATTCTCATTATATTCACCATTGATTCCTTTTAAAATTTTATTTTTATATCACATTTTATTTTATCTTGGATCAAAATTTATGGATAAAATACAGAGCACTAGTTTTTTCCTTTGAAAAATTTAAATCTTCAAATGCCAATGGTCACTGTTAAATCTCAAACACTATGATATCATCTCATGTCATCACTAATTAGATAAATCATGCACCATATATATTATTATATGAATCTCAACCTTTAATTTTTTTAAATTACTATCACTTTGACCACTTTGACTTCACTCACACCGTTAGATCAATCTATACAAATACACATGAGCTATTTGATCCTTATCCTTTACCTTTGCTCAGCATTAAACATCTTGAAATTATTATCATTTAATGAACATGAACCATTATATAAATCTTGTATGATCACCCTCACACCATTGGATCTTAATTTGGTGCTAATCTTTATCTCTTGCAAAATTGACTAAGTATGGGAACCATTGTAATCTGCTTAAAAGGTCAAATTTGCACCTTTATGTCTTTTACCTCACTCAATAATATGTTATAAAATTTGGACCATATGTTACAGTTTCAAAGAGTAATCTAATCATGTATCAACATACTCCTATAACCTTTGCACATTTGAGATATAACTCCATTAATCTACTCACTTAGGTTTTTCATCACAGAGTCAACTATGTTAAGAACTATCTAAAAGGCCAATTTTGCACATGCATATCCTTTTATGCACTTTATCACATGATCTAAAAGTTAGAAAAAATAAACTAGGAACAAAATTGAATAAAACTAAAATGCCTACCCAACTTTTCTTTCCACATGCAAGTTTGGCTAAGTATGAGAAAACACTGTCAAACTATCTAGGAGCCCAAATTTGTACTTGCATATATTTTGTCTTTATTCATTGCATGAACTAAAAATTATTTATTAAGAACTAGGAACAATACTAAAAAAAACCAAGATACCATTTCCTTTTGACACCTCTATGCATGTGAATGATGACATCATTAACATGTTTACTCTACTTTATTTGAACATAAAAAATACTATCAAAATGCCTGAGAACCCAACTTTACACCCACATATATTTGACTATGCTTCATTACATGAATTTTTACTTAGAGAATATAAAATAGAGACTAATGTGATCATAAATATATGACCAACTCCCCTTTAATCATCCATACATGGTAATAATGACATCAACAAACTGCCTACTCAAATTTTCTGCCACTAGACCCAAAATGTCTAGATGAAAACAATGATGAACTAGGTGAATTCCATTCATTCACACAATCTCTCCAATCATCCTTGAACACTGATATGACCCATTTAATATTCTCAATATTTTAGACTCATCCCTAATCATCTCAAAATAGACATACTTCAAGCATATTAGGACAAACATATTGCACACTTTGTCATTGTCACTTAGACTATCAAGGTACTTCATCCACTCACTAAGACACCTTCATGACATCACCATGACATTATTGATAAATATCTAACACCTTTTACCATTATTGAGTGAGATAAGGATTGTTATTTCTCACTCATCAATGTTATTTTACCATTTTGTTTAGGATTTTACCTTGATGTTTGATTACCATCTTTTTGACATGTATCCTCAGTTTGACTTGGTGAGTTTCCATTTCTTAATTAAGGTTTAATTATTTGATATTTTTGATCTTTAGTAGCCTTGGATTTTTGGTTACTTAATTTACTCTTGTTTTGACTTGGTCAGTTGGTCTGACATAGAACTTGTCACCCAAGCCTACCAAATTTCCAAGTACATCCCATCCTCATAGCACCAATTATCTTAGCTTTCCTATGTTCATTTTCTTTTCTCTAGTTTTGCATTCTTAGGTTTGTTGAAAGCAGTCTTTGTGCCCTACATAATCAAAACTAATAACATAGAATATAATCATCCAATAATAAATGTAAGTTAAGGTATGCATCAAATTTACTTTTCAATTATTTCCCATTCAATCATTTAATTTTTAGTTATTTTATTCTTTAAAATACTAAAACTTTTTTAACATTAGTGTTATGTGTTCTTATGTTCTTTCTCAAATCACCATCCAATATTGCACCTTAGTGACATGTTATGAGCTTTGAGTGAGGCATATGTATACACATAATATTTTCAAACTTTTATCAAATACTAATGTTTTACATCTTACAAGAACCTATTGAGTCTCAATCTCTCTGAGTATATGCCTTAAGGGGTGCACCAAAAAAGGGGTGGGTAGACCATTGGTACTTTTTAAGATTTTTGTCCCTTATTTCCACTTATTACCAATCCAACCAACTCTTAAAAACAATTCCCTAAGCTATAACCCATTTTCATACTCTTCCAATATTTTCCACTTTCCATCCCTCTTTTTCACCTTAAGTCCCTCTTACCAATCAATTGTGTTAGGTTAACTAGGTTGACCCTGTATAATTTCAAGTGATTTTCACTTAGGAACTAGTTTGGCCTTTAACCAACCTAGCTCATGACCTAGTGAAAAATTATTTGAAATTGGGATAGGTCAACCCTATTGTCCAAGAGTTTTATAAGGGTTTAGGATCAAATCTTACATATATACAAGATCATTTTATCATAATTTAAATATTAAATAAAGAGTTATTATTCTATCTTGCTTCTTTATAATATTCTCTTCCACCATTTTACTTGAGGAATCTTAGCTTAGGGTTTATACTTGGAGAATCTAGTATTATGGATAAGTCTTGGATGATTTGGCCTTTATTAGTGATCCTTACAAACCAAAACAACCTTTTGTGAAGCCCTTTGTATAAGGGAGTGATTGAGTCTCAATGGGTTCATCATTCAGGTAAGTATTCTCTAACTTTTCTCCTCTCTTTAGTAGATAGAAGTAACATGAGTATTATATTTGAATAATATTACTCTTCATATTCCATGTATTAAAGTCTTACTCATACATAGCTTAATTGATATTCTCTTATACATATTTTGATTTTTTACTAACCCCTCATATTGTAACACAAGCTTTGGTCAACACTAGATTAGATTTACTTATTATTTTACGTGAAATATCAAAACTTAGGACCCCCTTAGGGTTATTACATGATTTTTATTACATTATTGTGTTATAATGGATGATTTAAAACCCTCCCTAACACAATTTAGTATAGTAAGAAATCCCCTAATTAGGTACAGTGGATCCCCATATTGGTCATGATCCTACTTAACAAATGTGTCCCCAGTCTAAAGTGTATGGTATGATATATCTTCTTTGAGTTATGATTAATTTATATAAATGTTGCATTTTTGATTGTATATAGTGCCCACTAACCCATTTTCCCCTAGATTCACTATGAAGATGAAGGACTAGGGTTTTTTTAATTTCATGAAGAGTGACAATCCATGACCTAGATTTTAATGCACTATAGTGATGGTGAAGACAAAACTATAATAATAAAGGTGGTCTCATCCTTTTCTAGTATGTATTCTATATAGGACACCTACATTGGGTTTAAATATTAGTTTCAACATAACTATGTAAGGTTGACACTAGTGTCCACCACTCTAGAGGCACTCAATCTAGAATTTGGTGATTATTTTAGAGTCATCTTTTAATATAATTTATGCCTATTCTAAATCTAGAATTATGTTATGATCAAAACCAACTAAGTACATTAAATTTTTTTTCATTTCCATATCTAGCATATTTATACTTAATATTTATAGCCTATCTTAGTTTAATAAATTTAACATGTGTTATATCTGATTTTAGTATATAATTATCATATTATAGATATATTTTATCACCCTTGTTATTTATGTTATCTCTATCCCATTTAACCTTAGATAACCCTAATCTAGATCATTTTAGGACTAAAAATTTGGTGAACCTGATCTTTGAACATCAAACCCTAGGTAAATTAGGGTCTAATTTTTTTTTTGATCCCTAATTTTTATACAATATGTGCAACATGGATTAATCTATCACCCTTTTTAGGTTCCAAATAATCATAGTTTATATGGTTTGATACATTAGTTTCCATTTCAAAAATATTTAAAAAAATCATTACAATAATAGGAGGGGTTTAAAGCAAAAACAACACTTGATCTCTCTTCAAAATTCCTTTTGTAATGTTATAGATCTAGTATCTAGATGACAATGTGCATTATCTCAACCATTTATTCTATCTTAGTCATATTATAATGATAGATATCATCCCAAACCCATTATTCCTCCATGAATTATATTATATTATATGGTCAATATTGTTACTACTTGAAGAGGTAAGATTGCTCAACCCATTCCACCACCTATTAATATACAATAGGTACCTCCTAAATTTAAGATTGTAATAAAATATAAGGGATATGACATTATTGACCAATTGAGATATTCACATGCTAAATTTGTAATCCTTAAGATCTTAAAGCAATCTAATGTTTATAAAGATATCCTATATGAGGCATTACATTAGACATAAATTCCATGTTATATTGAGCCCACATATTTTGTGGATATCATGAAACATTTCAAGAATAATGCCAAGATTATTACATTTGATCCAATATATTTACCATCCAAAGATATTAGTGACCAAAATTTGCCTTTGTTCATATAAGTGACCATGCAAAATAAATACATCAAAAAGATGTTCATTGATAATGAATTAGGGGCAAACATTTGTAGCATAAAATTACTAACCACCATGGGCATTAACACCAATATTGTGCTAGTATAGTGTTGTTATTAATGTCAATCTAATGTCATTAATGTCAAAGTATGTTATCATTAATGTCTAATTGCATCTAGTGAATATGCATGGTGTGTGGGGTATGAGCTTTTATATGCCCTATATGAAGATTCAACATATAACATAGTGAGATATGAATATCCTTAGTTGAGCTTTGAAGATCTGCATAAGAAGATTCAAAGATACTCTATTGAGCTATGAAGATGTTCTATTGAAGCTCTAAAGATCTGTCAAATATCTCAAAAGACATTCTAACAAAGCTTTGAAGACCAATACAAATGTGATCCAAAGATTAGCCATTTTCCAAATATTTCCAACTTTACTTTGTATATTAATATATCAACTCCAAATATATCTACTATACATATATAGATTTTCCCTCTTTAGATATCTTTTTTTAGACATTATTATTCATAGTAATATAATAAAATGATTCGATAATGTTTCTCTATTGAGAGATAATTTGAAGGAAAATTGATGATTATTCTGAGATTGATGTCAATTTTCAAGTCAAGATAATCATGTTTTGAATTACTAATCTTCGAATACAAGATGCTTGAGAAGTCTAGTCATGACACTAGTCATTGCATGAAGAAATCTTGTGAGAAGGTATGAGCTTCGTGGCCTAGTGAGATGAATTTCCAAAGGCATAATATGTTATATGAGGTTGTTTTATCAATAATATGAGGCTTTATATCACTCAAGTGAGTCCTAGGGTAACCTTACATGTGTAAGACCTACAAACCTAGTATGTAACTAGACCACCTCTAGACCCTGCTTGGCCTAATGAAGCAACATAAGCTATTGATAAGAAATATGAAGAATAATGTATAGTGTTTGATAATGATAAAGGTTTTTTTATTTTTTAAATGAGTTGAGATATTATAAAGTGGTTAAAAGGTCAGCTTCAAGACGTATTATGACTTACAATCAAAGGCTTAGAAAGCAAAGAGAGAGATGGTGGCCAAATGGGGTATTAGGATCAATTTCCAAGGCAAGTGTGAGTATATGTGCATTGAAATAGGTATGCAATTTTTTTTAAAGTATTTTTACCAGATTTTAGGTCAAAATTTTGAAGGTTAAGGCAAGAAAAAGTGTTTTGAGGTCTCTTGTGTGCATAAAATGAAGGGTTCTCAACCTAAGAAGAACTTTCAAGTGTTCATTGGAATGTGTAACATATACATGAGAACCTAATATATTAGTGGTATATATGTAAGGTTCCTATCTCAAATTTCCAATTAGTATTTTTTAGAATAAGGTTCTATATTTTATGAATGATTGTTAAGACTATGAGATGGCTTAAACCCTCAAAGAACTCTAATAGTGACCCTATGTCAAAGAAGTTATTTTAAAGTTATAGAATGTATTTTTTTGGATATTTTATCTAGTGTAAAATTAATTCAACTCTCTTAGTAATCTCTAGGTGTGATTTATTTTTTAGGAGAGTGAGTGGACCCTATAGGAAAGGCCTTATTTCTTAGAGATTTAATGTAGTAGGTAGAGTTGTCCAAATCAAAGTTACTAAATAAATGAATGTTAAATATTGAGAATTGTATATTATTTACATGGTGGTTTAATATCAGGTTATATCAATTATGTATGATAAAATGTTCATACAAGTTGACCAATTGCTAACATACCTAGTGGTGTAGACAATAAGAAAACCAGGCAAAAGCGAGAAGTTGATTAGGGATGTGCTATCATGGATTAGGGATGGATAAAAATGAATTATGTATGTTTTTATTTACATATAATATATTTTAATATTAGATATATTGTTTTTATATTATAGGTAATGATAAAAATGTTGCTCATAAGTTAACTTGTCTAGTAAAGATGAGACAATGAAGGTGCAAGATTATGAGATTGGTCTATAAGACCAATATTTACATATTACCATGTTATATACCTATATAATAATTATATAATGATAATATATTATCATAAACATGAATAAATAAATTTTTAATGTGTCTACATAGGTGTTGAAATTCAAAATCACCATGACTAGTCTTCAAGGCAAACTGATAGTTTTGGGTAATCAGGTTGTAGTGATGGTTTTGAGACTCTATGCCATGATTTGGTATATATAATACATGTAATTATGTTTTTTTGGAATTTAATTATCTATACATTATTTTTATAATCTTGTAATTTAGTGTAATAAGTTGAAACATTGAAGCCAAAATGGCTTATCTAGCTGAGTAAGGATTGTGGGAGAGAAGGTTAACAATTTGGTCTACAAGATAAATAGTTACCATTAATGATTATGATATTTTTGTTTAAATTTTATATAAGTATTTTATAATATAATTTTTATTCATTATAAGTCCTTGAGTATGTTTGATCAGATGTCAGAAGTTCATGTTTCCATGACTATGTTTTAAGACTAGTTGGCAGTTCTAAGAGAGCTTCTTGTAGAGAAGAGTTTGAGCATGTATACCCTGATTTAAATCATATTATGAATTTTTACATGACCCTAAGGTCATTTATAATATTTTATTATTATTATTTTCTATTTATTTTTGTAAAAAATATTGTTTTTACTTCAATTATTCAAGACAAACTTTCTAAGTATGTACATGCCTAATATGAATAGTACAAATAGTGTGCTTCAAGTAGTGGTTTGAGATAAAAAGTATAATGGAAAAAATATGAGGTATATTTTAATGGTATATTCTATTTTCCTATTATATTAATTATTTTAATGTGTTTAATAGAAGATTAAAGAGTAGCATGTGCTAAGTAGGCCTAATGGGATTAGGTCTCCATGAGACCTAAAAAAGAGATAAGGCCTAATTGAAGTAGGTAAGACTTAAAGGGACTCAAATAAAATGTTATCCATATATATTAGATGTATTAAGATGATTCCATGGATAACCTAATAATATAATAATGTTTTGTCAACTAGTAAGGATATGATCAAGTGACTTTTATAAATACTAGGCAATTTTAGGCCTATTTTGTGGTGTGGTGAGTATGAAGAGAGTAAGAAAATAATATAAAACTTGGTAATAAAAATAATTTATTATATACAATTATATTAATATATAATATCATTGATGAATCTTTGATAGAGGTTTTTCATCTAAGGATCAATGTTATATGACCTAATCAAGTCAAGAAGAGGGCTAGTTGAACGAAGAAGGATAGAGGCCAATTTGAGAGGGATATAAGTGTGTGAAGAGATGAGGAAGAATATCATCATATATTTTACGAGAAATAAGGTATTATAACTATGATCAAGTGTTTTATGTGGTTGAGTTGGTGTTGAGTTATCTAGGGGTTGGTGTTTGCTAAAGCCTAATTGAGTTGGTGTTTAGGTAGTTAGGGTCGGTGTTCCATGTGAAGTGGGTGTTTTACTAAAATTTATGTTTTTATTATAGATATATAGTATATTTTAATCATCATTGGATTTTATTTCCCTTTAGGTTTTCTCACATATATACTGTGTTCATGTGTTTCATACTCTTTTGGATTGGTGATTATGCTTGATAATATGTACACAATTTTCTAAATGATCTATGATTTCTTAAGTAAGATTGTTAAAGCAAGTTTTTGTAGACTGATTAAACCCCTCTATCAATAATTTATCTTAAAAAAATTGGTATCAGATCTTGGTCCTTTGAAGTAGGTCTAAAAACCTAAACAAGATTATAGAAGCAAGGATGGATAGTCAGCAAGCTCAAGGTGGTTTCTCTACTAGTAAGGATCTATTATTATATGGATATAATTATTCATTTTATAATGTCAAGATGAATATATATTTGATGTCTCAAGGTCGTGATATCTATCAGTCATTAGTGGATGGATATAATGTTCCTCTTATTCCACCAATTGATGTAGCAGGTAAGAAAGCTAGTGAAAATAACTCCAAGGCAATGAATGCCATTCTTTGTGGGCTATGTAAGGTATATCTTGTGAAGGTAATACACTATAAATCAGTTAAAGAGATATGGGACAAATTGAATAATATATACGAAGGAGACACTAAGGTGAAGATGGCCATATTATAGACCCACCAAATATAATGTAAAAGCCTAAAGAGGAATGAATATGAAACCATTACATATTACCTATTGAGGGTTGATGAAGTTGTCAATATCATTAGAGTGTTGAGATAATAAGTGAAATAATATATTGTTGTCAAAAAGGTGTTAATATCAATAACTCCTAAGTTTGGCTCTAAGGTATTTAAAGTAAAAGAGATACAAGATTTGGACAACCTAGAAATAGATGGGCTTCATGGCATCTTGACTACCTATGAGATGAGAACTAATGAATAAATACCTCCTAATAAGGAAGTATATTTCAAAGTTGAGAAGAATTAAAAATCTAATAAGGTTTAAGATGAGGAATGCTCAGATGTTGATGATGATCAACTGATAACCATGTTTGCAAGAAAGTTGAGGTTTGGATATGGTAAGTACAAAGGTAAGTTACCCTTCAAAATTTTCAACTATGGTAAGATTAGTCATTTTGCATCCAAGTGTCCTAAAAAGGATAAATTTTATCATAATGAAGAACATGATGAACATCATGGAAATGGTAGAAAGGCAAATAAGCCTGATAAGAACAAGAGAGATTTCAAGAAGAATGAAGGTAGGAAAGGGTCATTCAAAAATAAGAAGAGTTTCTATACCAAAGAAGACAACTCATATTATGTAAATAATTCAAGCACATATGATAGTGATGATGGTCGTAATGAACCTAAACATGATAATAATAATACCTTTTTCATGGCCATATAATCAAATAATGAGAGTTGTTAAAATGGAAAAGGCATTATGGCTGATGTAGAATTAGATGAAGAAGAAGTAGAAGTGAATCTTAAGGCAAAATTGGTTAGTGCCTTAAAGGATTTAAATTTTCAAAGAAGAAACAATCACAAATTAAGATCAATAAAAGATTATGAGGAGCAAATTGGCTTGTTTGAGGAGAGATTGAGTAACGCCTCCAAGGAGTATGATGATATCATCAATCAAGTTGAGGTACAAATAGAGATATTTAATACAAACTTGAAGGATAAATAGGAAGAATGAATCAAGTATGAAACTAAAATAGAATACCTAAAAGTTGAGTTGAATCAAGCATCTAGCAAGGTAAAGAGCTTTGTGAAGTTTGAAAAGAGCATTGAGGCTCTAGATGATATCCTATGTAGTCAAAAGTCTGCAAGTGACAAGACAAGTGTTAGTTTCAAATAAGACCAAAAGGAGGCATCTCTAGTTAAGAATAATACTATTGAAGATAAAAAGGTCAACATGAAAAGATCTATCAAACAGACTAATTATATAAGGTGTGCTAATTCTTTTAATGGTTACTATTTTGTATGTAGTTAGTCTACTCATAAAGCAAGAGAATATAGAATACACTTTAAGAATGTGTACTCATAGAACTATTGAAGGAGTCATACTTCACATCAGTCAAATGGTATGTATAAGGTTGTTTGTTACAACTATCATAATGTAGGGGATATTTCAAGATTTTTTCCTAACAGAGTTAGAAGGTCATCAAGTCAAAACAAGATGTTTGAAGCTCTTAGAGTGAAATTAATAACACAAATAAATATATGAAAACAAAAGGTAGTAAAGATAAGTCATGATTAGTCTACTATCTGAAGTGGACTACTTGATGTGATAGAGCATGCCTTAGGTGTGAAACCAAGTCAAGAATGCCTATTGTTAGTTGACATTAATGATTAAATGGTTGATGATGAGATCAAGCCTATAATGCCAATCAAGTTCAAAAGGATATTGAAGAACATTAAGTCTTGTGATAACATGAAGATATGGGAATATCTTGAATTGGTGTTGTTTTAGTGCCCTATTAAAAGGGGTGATTCTAATAGGCTTCATAGAGACACTCATCAATAAGTGGAATCATGGTGGATGCTTGTTGATCTTTGATAGGTGTTGTATAATATGAAGAAATGTTGAATATTATTGATTCTAAGTTAAAAGTGTGATATTTTGGAATATTGAGAGGTAAGTATTGGTACCAAGGTGATTTATCTATGTTGAAGATTGTTTGTGTGGACTTTTGATTCATATGATGATAAAAATGAGAAGACAAATAGAGAACATGGTTGTGTGTTTCTATATGATCCTACTTTATTGATTTGTTGCATTGATTGATATATGCTTGGCCTAAAGGAGATCTTGGCAGCTCTAAGTTATTTATTAAGAGAGTGGTTTCCCTTATTATCTAGATAGAGGTAAGCATGGAGTTAGGGGGAGCATGATATATGAAATGTTTCATGATTTTGATTGTTGAGAGTTGTGAGAGAGAGTTGAGTGTTATATATTCATAAATATTACCTTAATTTCGTAGAGGACCAAGGAAAATATTATATTATCTCAGTTTGAATATCATGAAGAAGACAAGTAATGATAGAGGCATGTCATAGTGAAGCATGTAAGCATAGATCTAGTTAACAGAATGATGTAAAGAAGGTGTCATGATGATGTCTTTGATATGGTGTCTTGAGAAATATGAAGGGGAAAGATTGATACAAGAATAAAATATGAATATGTCATATGGAAATGAAATGAGTGATATTTTATTCAACATGAAATACTATATTGTTCCCTTAGAACAATATCTTTGATAGCAGACAGACCTAATTGACATAGTGGACAAGCATTGATTACAAAAGTGTTTTATGTTCATAGGCATTAAGTGTGATTGTTATAGGTGTTTGAAGATGAACATTAGGTCATGTTTCATAGGTATATATGCTCAACATTCCTTTGTTGTGTGAGGTGAAGGTGATCAAGCAAGATAAAAGTCTAGAAAATAATGAACTAGGTATTTTACAGTCTTAATGAACAATGAACTATTACAAGAAGGGTTGTCATGATGTATATGGATCAGATATGGCCTCTAAAACTCAAATAAGTTTAAAAGATAATATTTTCATATTTTATGAATGGATACTAACATATTTAGTTATATCTTCAAGGTGACATTGTTGAACATTATCTTCTCTAGTTAGCAATCAGGATTGTTATCAAAGAGCATCTTGTATAAGGTGGATATCAAAAGTGAGTTGAGATAATTGGAAGAGTAAAGTTGGAAGTGAGTAGGTGTATGAAATAGTTGTCATGAGTGAGTTAATTCATAAAATAAGATTTAGTGAATGGTTTTAATGAGTTGTTACCTTAGTTTTTTAAGATTTTATACCATTTAATGTCTTTAAGAGGGAGTATCTACTCAAGGGGAGAAAGAGAGTTTATAGAAGGTGCCTACAACAAATAATGAGTCTAAGATGAGTACTTGGTCAATATTTCATTTTTTGGTTTCTTAAAATTTATTTATAGGGATTATATAAGATATTTATGAAAGACCCTTTGTCATTAATGTCAAAGGGGAAGAAACACCAGTTTGATGGAGAAGAGATTGATCAGACTGTATTGTGTTTTGCCATAAATGACAAAGGGGGAGTTTGTTGGTATGGTTTTTTTATTGATGTCAATATAATGTCATTAATGTCAAAGTATTATATCATTTATGTCTATATGCATTTGGTTAAGATGCATGGTGTGTGGGGTATGAGCTTGTATGCTTGACATGAAGACTTAGCATATAACACAATGATCTATGCAGATCCTTAGTCAAGCTTCAAATATTTGCCAAATAGATCTGAAGACATTCTAATGAAGCTCTAAAGACCTATCCAACCATGCTCTAAATATTCCTATCCATACTCTGAAGATGCCTATTTTTAATCTATATATTAATATAGAAACTCCAATGATATCTACTATACATATATAGATTTTCTCTCTTTAGATATCTTTTTTTAGACATTACTATTCATAATAATAGTCTAAAATGATCTGATAATGTCTTTGTATTGAGAGATAATTTTAAGGAAACCTAATGATTCTTCTAAGGTTGATTTCAATTTTTAGGTCAAGGTACGCATGTTTCAAAGTACTAGTATTTGAATACAAGATGCTTAAGAATTCTAGTCATGACACTGATCATTGCATGAAAAAACCTTGTGAGAAGGTATGAGCTTGGTGGCTTGGTAAGATGAATTCATAGAGGCATAAGAGGCTATATGATATTTTTTGAGAATGATTATGAGGATTTTGACAACTCAAGTGAGTCTCAGGGTAAGTATACATGGGTAAGACCTATAGACCTAGTATGCAAGTAGACCAACTCTAGACCCTATTTGGCCTAGTGAAGTAACATAAGATATTGATAAGACATATGAAGAATACTTGATAGTGTTTGAGAAAAATAGATATTGTTTTGTTTTTTACATTAGGTTTTGAGAGCTTGGATAGTGGTTAGAAGGTTAACTTCAATACTTATTATGACTTGCATGTCAAAGGCTTAGAGAGTAAAGAGAGAGATGATGGATAGATGGGGTATCAAGATAAATTTCCAAGGAAAATGTGAGTATGTTTTCATTGACATAGGTATGTCATCTTGTTTCAAGTATTTTGACCAAGTTTCAAGTTAAAATTTTAAGGTTAAGGAAATAAAAAGTGTTTTGAGGTCTCTCATGTGTATAGAATGAAGGGTTCTCAACCTAAGAAGAAATTTCAAGTGTTCATTAACATATGTAACCCTTACATGAGAAATTAATATATTCATGGTATATTGGTATTTTTTATATCTCAAATTTACAATAATTGGTTTCTATAATAAGGGGCTAAGCTTTATCAATGATCATTAAGACTATGAGATGGTTGAAACCCTCAATGAAGCCTAATAGTGACCCGATGTGAAAAAAATTATTATAAACTGATCATAATGGATTGGTTAGGATCTTTTAGATATTATCTCATGAATTAAACTATCTCAGGCATCTTTAGGTATGATTTATTTGTCAGGAGAATGAGTGGACCCTATAGGAAAGGCCTTGTTTCTTAGAGATTTATTGTAATAGGAAGAATTGTCTGAGTCAAAGTTATTAATTAAATGAATTTTGAAGCTTTATAATTGTATCTTATGTCCATGGTTATTTATAAGAAGGTTATAGCTCTTAGAGGTGATAACCTACTCATATAAGTTGACCAATCACTAATAGACCTAGTAGTACAGATAGTAAGAAAACTAGGTAGAAGTGAGAACTTGATTAGGGATGTGTTATCATGGATTACAGATGGATATAAATTCATTACCTTTACTATATATGAACTGATGGGCCACACAAAATGAAATTCATTGCCTTGGAGTTATTTTCACTAGCCTTCTTACTTGTTGCATCTATTGGCGGAGTTGGGGGTGTAATATAGCCATCCATAACTGATTGCCAAATATCATGTCCTTCTGATATTAGATATATATATATATATATATATATATATATATTCATTATAACATTCTAGAAGGCATAGTTAGATACATTAAACAATGGATATTTACTTATATAGATATCTCCTTGAGCTTTCTAAATATTCATCCTTGCTACTTATAATCTCCTTTCAGATGTCAAGCCTATTCCAAAGGATTTGCTCTGATACCAATTGTTAAAAATAAGATGACTGAGAGGGGGGATGATCAGTAGTCAAATTTTTTTTATTAAATTCCACTTATATATGTATAAACCATCTTAACATACATGGACATATCAACAAACATAAAAAAACATAAGATCATGAAACACATGAACACAACATATACATGGGAAACCCTCTTGGGGAAGAAAATACACTGATGAAGTAAATAGACTAAAGTCTAATAAGACAAACATCAACATTCATTTTAGTACCCACTCAACTTGGATAACCAACCCCAATCTATCAAGCATAAAATTAACATTATTTAGCTAAGAACCAACTCAAAAAAGAGCCTCAACCCCTAATTTACCAAGCACCCACTTGGATTTAGCAAGCTCCAAATTTTAAGGAGGATCCAACCCCCTAGAGGAATCAACACCAACTCAACCACTTGATTATTTGATCACCTTCAAAAAAATTTGTTGCATCTAAAATAGATGATGATATATTATTAAATCTCTTCATCCATATTAAACTAATCTTCATCCATCTCAAAATGATCTTCAACACTCTCAAATTGATCTTCAACACTCTTTGCTCAACTAGCCCTCTTCATAGTTTGATTAGGTCTTCTGACCTTAATCCTCTTGCATAACTTATATTATATATTCATGATATCATTATTGGTTTTCATGACCTCTTTCTACTCAAAAACTATCTACGTAATTCACTTATCCTATTATTCTCTTACTCTCTTATCAAACTCTTAACGTCCCCACTTTACTTCCTCTAAGCACACAAAAATAGGCCTAACTGTCTTACTTTTATACAAGTCATTTGATCATATTATTTTAGGTCAAATATACATTAAACTTGATTATTGTTTCCATGAATATGTTAAATTATATTATAATAACATGCCTTAGTCATGAATCAATTACTACAACAGGTCAACCATACATCAATCAACCTTTATTCCTCTTTTAAGCTTATAGAGACCTAATAGGCCTTATCAACAACATGATACCCTTTTAACCTATTTGAAGCTTATCCAAAAACCTTAAATGGAAGGAAAAGTGATAATTCACTTCAATAAACATTATCCAACATTGATTTAGGTCTTAAAACACCTTTTAGGTTCAACTACTACTTGAACCTTTACTCAAAACACTGCTTATAAAAGGCCCATGCATATACAAAAACTCTACCTTAAAAAATTGAGGTATATACTCAATCTTTCCAAACACCTATGGAAAAAAATTATATATTAATAATTATCATGAACTCAATATTATCATCAAATTAATTTGATGCATTAACTTAGGGTAAATAGGCTCAAACAGTCCTCTACAAAATGTTCACTTAGAACTACCAACTGACTCCAAAACACAATCAAGTAAACATAAACAGCTGATACAGGATGGATTATCTTCAATGGATTTAAATACATGTACATGACATTAAAATATCCTTAGAGAAACTTTAATCAATCATATCATGAGATCCAATAATAACTATTATTATTATAAACCAATCTTCTAACCTTCTCATTCATAGACTCAACTCAACTAGATAAGCTATTTTTGTTTCAATGATTCAACCACTTAAACCAACTTCAAATATTCTAAAAATCATGGATATATAATTCAAGATGTAAAAAATATCATCATGCATTTAAATGCATCACTCTTTCATAAAAACTCATCATGAAACATTTTCTCTCTTCTATATGATTTCTTCATTGTCTGCATCACTAGGTCTTTTCAGTGATTGAACAAATTTGATCACTAGTTTCAAACATTTGAGATTTGGAACCCATCTAGAAACTTTCATGAATAATAAATGAAACTCTCATAATTTTATATTCATCCACTTAACACTATTAACTCAATCAATGTTGTCTATTATAATAAATATTTAGAAGATAATAACTTTTTTGTATGGTCTTCTCACTCACTTGATAAACCAATCATACCTAGAGATATCTAGGATATTTGAATTCAACCTCCAATAACTTGTCTAATCATATCAGACCATTATAAATTATTGAGATCATGATATTCAATATCAGGTCCTTATTAGGGTTTTATGAGGGTTTAGACTAACTTGCAATCTTAATGATCATTCATAAAACTTATATCCTCTTTTTTGAAACCAATTATTTTAAATTTGATATAAAACCCTTAATCATATAATATGAATAAATTATGTTTTCATTTGGAAGCTACTCATACCAATGAGCACTGAGAAAACCTTCTTGGGTTGACATCTCTTCATTCTATGTAGTTGAGAAACCTTGAAATACTTTAAAGCATTTTCCTATTACAAATCAAGTCCTACAGTTTATGAACATCCCTTAAACAACTTGAATAAACTATGTCAATATTCATCTATTCAATCATAAATTCTTTGGATATTCAATAGAACTTCTTTTGAACTACTTACAGATCTTGGATCTCAATTGTAGTATCTTTAGGGATGTAAATATAGATTTTTAAAGCTATGAATATAGATCTTCAAAGCACATAGATATTTATATCTCATATTATACTTATCTTCAAGGTCTTTAATACATTAGATACAATCTCAATCATGCTATAGTTATAATAATTGAGAGGGGGGGCGGTGAATTAGTGAGCCTAGATATTTTAATTTTAACTCCAATCCTTTCAAACTATTAAATAATCAACATATATCAACTTAATCAAGCAATATTAACAAGAGATCTCATTAATTCAATGCATACATAGTATCAAACACACAACACATAGTTTATGTGGGAAAACCTCATGGGGAATAAAACCCACTCTCAAGCCTACAACACATGGACTACTTGCCTATAAGAGAGTACAAACAAGAGACTAATTAAGTCCTTCTGACCAAGATCTAGTGAAACATAAATTTCAAAATAATACCCTAACAATAAGATGATCAAGTCCTTCTTACCTAAGGAATTTAGTGAAATACCTATTTCACAAGGAGCACTTGTCCCTAAGGAAGATCAATTCCTTCTAACCTCTTATGAAATGAACACCTTCACCTTTGAAATGATGTCTTCAACACTTGATGATGGACCTATGATAACATAGCCTCATTTACTTCTTCACACACTCACAATTCATCAAAAAACCATATTTTGGATCAATTCACACTTCTCATTCTCATCAACTTGTAAAAATTCTATCATAATACTAACAACATGACCAAATGATCATACATATAGTCCTCACTCTAACCTTTATATTTCCTCTATCTTCTGCACTCTTCAACACATGATTTTTTGACATGTGTCTCTTCTTCACTCTACTATAATAGGTCTTTATTACACTCTTAACACATACTCTACCAGTATACATAAGCCTCCACTTCGATCACCTACTCATAAGTCTCTCATACATGTCTTATCAAAGTCTAGAAACCATCACATTTGGTTTCACTATTTATATAGAATTCATGAATTATCAAGTCCATAATATTTAATTTTCAGCCAAAATACATGCCTTCACCATTAAGGCAACTAACATGGGTCACACTTAAGCACAACTCTCTTTCAAATAAGCCTAAGTCACTTTTTAGGTCCTATGGAGACCCATTCACCTCTTTGATACTTATATGAGAAAAATAATAACACAAGAACAATTTAAAAGTATATGAACCCATGAAAAATTATTTATAGGTCCTTCTTAAGTGTCCATATCCATCACAACACCCTTATATTAACACTCAAATATCTCAAACACCTTTCTATACACACAGTCATTATGAACTAAAACACAATCAAATTTTAAACCTTTGATCATACTCATATGATTGGTCAAACATTAATAATGAAAACATATGGTATTATATGATTCTAATACATAATTCAATAGCTATATCACATTTAAGCATTGAGATACCAACAAGAACAACTCAATTAACCTTCTTGGTTTACTTGTAGAGTAAACATGAAAACATAGTCAATTTTGAACCTTCATAACTTTGAATATAGACACTTTAAAACCTTTAAATATGTATTTGTAGATTCATCTTGTATTCCTATATAAATTATATTTTTATGCCATGAGTAAATTCTTCTTGTATCAAAATATATGGCCTAAAAACTAGATACTAGTCTTTTGTTTGTTAAATTCAAATATTTGAATTCAAATGGTCATAGTTAAACCTTGAACACTATGCTATCATATCATTTCCTTGATGATTATATTAATCACACAACATCAATATTATTTTAAGGATATTAGTCTTTAATTATGTTAAACTTTAAATAGGTTGACCACTTTGAATCCACTCATATCTTTGATCTCAATTACATGATAAAATGTGAACCATTAGATCCTTATCCTTTACCTTTGCTCAACTTTAAACCTAGAACACTTCTTACCATATCACTAATTCCTAAAATCTTGGATAAAAAACACTCCATTGATATCCTCAATATTTTCTCAAACTTTACTTTGTGCAAAATTGACTATGGGAACCATTGCAATATGTCTAAGAAGCCAAATTTGAACCTCAATAACTTTTTATGTGCTTAGATGCATGATCTGATATTTGAACCATAATATCACCTTTAATATTATAATATAACAATATATCAATATTATCCTAGAAAATTTACATTTTTATTATATAATTCCATTAATTTTCTCACTCATATTTTCTACCATAGAGCCAATTATGCCTAGAACTGCCTGGAATGTCAACTTTTCACATGCATATCTTTTGATGTGCTTCATTGCATGACTTAAAAATTAGTGCATAATAACTATGCAAATAAATAAACAAACACATATGATTAACTCATTCTTAAAATATCACATGTGTGAAATATGTCTACATAAAAAATGACTACTCAACTTTTGTTACCACATGTAAATTTAGTGAAGTATGGGAGAACACTATCAAACTACTTAGAAGCCCAACTTTGCACTTTCATATATTATGTCACACTCAGTTTCATGACCTAATGTTTAGTGAAAAATATCTTATCTCATATGTTAATTAATCAATATATCAATCTACTCTTGATAATTTCATACGTGTAAGATATGATGTCACCAAACAACTTACTCGACTCTATTTGAACATAGAAAACATTGTCAAGATGCATGTGAGCCCAACTTTGCACACACACATCTTTGGATATGCTTCATTTCATGATTTAAAACTTGGACCATATCAACTTAGGACTAATTTTATCACAACCATATGACCAAATCCCCTTGACTCATCCACACTTGGAAATTATGATGTCAACAACTGCCTACTTAGATTTTCTACCACACTAAACCCAAAATGTCTAGATGAAAACAATGATCAATTAGATGAAATTAACTCATGCACACAAACACTCAAAAAATAAAAAAATTCTTATGGTACCTATTTTACATGCTCAATACTTTAGATTCATCCCTAATTATATCTAACCATGCCAAAATAGAAGATCAACCAATCTAACTTCAAGCATACTAGGACAAGCACATTGCACACTTTGTCATTATCACTTAGACTATCAAGAAAATTCATCCACTCACTTAGAAACCTCCATGACATAACCATGGCATAATTTAAAAATCTCCCACAAGTCAATCTTAATCATGTTCAAACATTGTGAAGTGTTTTTTGGAGCATTCTCATCTTTGTAGCTCATTCAAGGCATCTTTGGAGTTGCTTACATAAAACTATAGAGCACACTGATTATTATTTAGACCTCACTCATTTCATATTTCCATATACATATATTATCTCACAAGGTATAGACAAAGCATTACAAGATGATTTATATTTTCTATTCAGACTTGCACTTACTTATGATGCTTCTCAATGATCAAAACATTTTTGTAAATAGTGTTCTTTCATCACAACTACAACACAGATTATGATGGCAATAGAACTCCTTCACATACATACCTTAAGGCTTACTTTACCAAGCATTTGCATCAAAATATTTGACATCAACTATATTATATTGAAATCAATGAGAGTGTTTAAGTAGTTTTTCATTTTTAAATTAAATAATACTTACTAAATACTCAAATAAAAATAGGGTTTATGATCAATACCTATGGATTAGAAGATGTTATGTACCATTTTGAATCTAATGACTATGAGAGATTATTTTTGGCTAGGAAGAATAACCTACACACATGAAAACACTTGACAAAAATAGATGAATAAAAGAGATGGGTGGACTACTTGATACAAGATCAGTTTCAAGAAGTGGTACACTTCCTTAGAGAGATGTCAGTTCAATATTTGTGTGATTAAGTAGATAAAAATCATATGAAATTACAATAGATGAAAGATATGATAACAATGATTATTAAGATTTAGTCATTGATTAAGCTATCAATATAAATGAAATATTCCTCTCAATAAGTTGAAGCAAAGTCTATATCATCTTGTATGATAGATATTTGATCTTCAGTGTCTTTGAGAGAGGGAAAATAAACAATTATGTAGAGAGCTAGCTTGAAAGTTATGTCACTTTAAACATCAAAAAAGGGTTGGGAAACTATGAGGAGATGAGTGATACTGATAACATCATGTACTAATCTTGGTAGAGTCATAAATAGTCAGAGGCCATATTTAAATAATAGTAAATTAGTAAAATATTGTAGACATGGGTCTAGGATTAAGGTCTTCAGTTTTTTGTTAATTAAATATAATGGATTGATGTTGATCTATATAATTGGTTTCAATTTATAATTAATCAGCATCGATTCTCTCTATGACTGAATTTAATAAAAATAGTGAACATACAAGTAGAATGACTAATAGAGACTAATAAACAAATAAAAAGGGATGTAAATTGTATTCTAAGGATTGTTTAAATAGATAAAAGTAAAATAATTGATATAAAATGATATAAATAAATAAAGAATACTTACCTTCTATTAATTTGCAAGAAGAATGGAACTTCTCCACAAACATAGGTAGTTTTTTGAGCTTGACAAAGGATATGGATTAAATATAGTAAAATTCCAATAGAGTGTCATTAAAGTCATCACTAAGTCTCTAAGAAATCTTGTAGTAATTTGAAGCTCTACATTTCTAGGTGTAGAATACAAAGGTTGGATGGGTATTTAAAGATCGATGTTGATCTAGAGAATTAGTGCTAATCTCAGGTGAATCAGTGCCGATTCACCCAATTTGGTGCCTTTATTTTAACCATGGAAAAAAATGGCTTTGATATGGGTGGAGTTTTTGGTAATGACTCCATATAGGGGTAAAGAGGTTTTGGGGTAGATTGTTAGGGTTATAAATGGATTTAGGAGGTTATGGAGGATAAAAAGGTAATAGTAAAGTCCTCTTATCAAGCTAGCAAATGGTAAATATATTAAACCTTAGAATAATGATTATTTAGGAGATTAAATAAAAATATAGACCTATGACACCTAATTGATCATCCATAGGGTATAAAATTATAGTGTCTACATTTTCCCCCCTTTATGGAATGATATGAAATATGTGTCATGCAACAAAAACTATGAGAGGTCTATTACCCCAAATTTATGTGAGGAGGTATCCCCCCTCAAACTGGGAGCCAACATAGGGTAAGGAGTGGGTGATGAATTTGAAAAATGGAATAATGGATAGGATGAGGTAGATGAGATCTAATAAATATGGGTGTATAACATGAAGTGTATGTTTTTCACTAATAGGATGTAGAATAATACAAGTAGATATTCCCTAATGAAAATCCTATAATAAAATACCACAACTACAAATAGGTGGGCTTAAACAAAGGCTAATCAAGAGAAAAATTGATAGGGTTAGCTGACTAAAGCATCCAATGTGCTATACAATGTGTATGCTACATATAGATAATTTTTCTCAAGGGAGAATGCACTCTAGGGACCCACTGAGGGGAGATACCCAAAAGAGTGCATACCTTACATAGGCTGTGGGACTAACAGGGAGTCAAAATCCACAAACCTAAAATGGTATAGGACAAATAATAAGGTAGATGTGATAAGGAACTAGGATAAAGCTAAGGAGTAGGGTTGGATTTATGTAAAAGTACAAGTATTACAAAAAGGGGCCAATCAACATTGATCTAAAATGAATCGATGATGATCCACCCAAATAGCACAGATCTAAAATAAATTGGCATCGATCCAAAGTTAGGTATATAAGCAAGTCTGATGTGGGAAAGGGCTCATTTACTATTTTTGAAACCCAAATGATGCTTGAGAGCTCAAATGATGTGAGTGATACAAGATGTGATGAAGGCAAGCGACAATGAATTGAGGTGATAATGTTGGTCACATGATGAGGTAGGTATATTATTTTATTAATTTTTGTGAATTTTTTAAGTTTTTAGGATTTTATGAAGCTAGGATAGGGCTAAGATTATGATAGGATGGCATTGAATAATCAATGCTTATTCCCTAGTGAATCAATGATGATTCACAAGGGAATGGATGGCATTTCACCAAAATTGTACTGATCTAAATATAATGACACCAATCCATAAAGGATCTATCAATTCATATAAAAATGTGAATGACTAAGAATAGAGTTTATGATTAGGATAATTTAGATTTTTTATGAGATATTAGGATTATAAGGGATACTGGTGATAGGTATGGGTTTTACTACAGACATGGGTTTGAGTGTTGCCCTTACTAGAGTAACTATGAGATAAGCTACGTGATGATGACTAGGCCAATCTAGAGGCTATAGACCTAGGAGGGGTGCATCACTATAGACTCATAAATTGAGACATGAGATTATTGGTTATATTGGTGGAGCACTAAGATGTCACTATTGATACCTTTTAGCTATTGATCAAGGATATGACCATCATAGAGGAGGATATCTATTATGTTTTATGACCTTTAGTGTAGGGAACATTGATAATACCTAGGGATGAGAAGGACCAATGAATAACCTTGATATGCCTATATGGTGATAATGCAAATGGTATCATATTTGAGCTTCTCTATATAGATGACATATTGGGAAGAGGCATGCTCATCATGATGATGCTGGTGATATCTTGCTATACACTCCCAAACTCAAGGTGAGGTATATTTTTATGGATCTTGATTGGGTTTTTTATAGACATGTTGGAGCACCACACAATATTTCTATGGGTGTATACCTTAATATCACATATTTACAAGTAGATCTAGGGTTGTAGGACCCATAGGCATTATGTATTAGATGTTATTATCATTCTATAGTGTTCGGCCTATGAGCAAATCAGGATAGTGCATCTCACTGGTACCCCATAGATATGGTGGTATGATATAGATTATAGCATTGCCTTCCTATGATAGAAGGTTAATCTAGCATAAGGATTCATAGATGGTATTACTAGGGACCTTGATTACTATAGAGGGGTCTTAGAGGGACTATGACAGATAGATATCATTTCGAGGCCTTATCTAAGATTTCTTATGTGGCTTGGGGTGAAGGTGGAGATGATAGGGATATGGAGGGAGTGTTGGGTGATAGGTAAGAGGATAAAGTACTTGGATTACCTCCATTTTGGATGAGTGTGGTAGTGGTTTAGGCTAGTTTAGGACATCCCATGGGCCTCACATGTATACAAGTAGGATGAGATAGAGCAAGAACTGCCAGGACTAGTCACAAGATATATCCCTATAAAAGAGGAGAGGGTAGCAATAGGTGATGATTTAAAGGATTAGGGGTGTACTCTTCCATATATAACATGGTGGGCTATAAGGTAGGATAGGATGGTATAGCCACACTATCAAGGAGGGGATGAGGAGATGGAGGAGGTTGAGGAAGAGATAAGAGATGAAGAGGATGCGAGAGAGGAGGAGATAAAGGAGGAGAATATGTGTGTGTGTGTGTGTAGAGAGAGAGAGAGAGTAGAGATCATCATAGCTAAGGATGTACTAAGGGCTTAGTGTATCACACTATAGGGGAAGCTAGTTGTAGTATAGGGGGCACTGACTGTAGTGTGGATTGAGTAAGATACACTTCAAAATAAATTGGATACATTGTAGGTGGCATTCTAATCTTTGCAGTTGAGTCATGACATGGTGATAGAGGATTAAGATCTGTATAGGGCTAAGAGGGATACTTTGAGGAGAAGGTAGGGGGAGAGAGAGTCATCAGTGCAAATTATTAGAGTGGTGGTAGGGCCTAACACTAGATAGGTGAGGGCCATGAGCATCATTTGATATAAGGAGCTAGGAGAAAATATGAGATACTATGAGTAAACCATTATAGATCAGATACCAAAAACTTCATATTATGTTACCATTTAGCCACATAGGGCATGTCATCCAGGTTCATGCACATATGATTAGTGAGAATGGGGAATGTCTCTCAAATGAGAGATAGAGATACAAGAAAATATGGATATGGGGACAAAGATGAGGGTGGAGGCCTTCTAAGTATTCACCAAAGGAGTCTATAGTTTACACATTAGACCACATGCATGTATTTATATTCATTGTTTTTGATAGAGAGCCATAAATATGTATATAAATTCGTGTATGTCCATTGATCATTTTATGTGTGTGTCTATGTGTGTGTGTGTGTCATTATGGATTATGTAGTTATTATGGATTTATGCTTAAGTATTATATATGTTCATGGATTATGCTTATGTGGATGTTTACATTGTGTGGATTATGTGATTATGGAATTAGATGATGCAATTTATTATAGTTCATTACATGTGATGGATTAAATGTTTTATGGATTATGATTTATGGTTTGTTTATGGATTATGGATTTAAATGATGTGATGGATTTATATTTGAAATTTTTATGGATTATGGATATTATTTATTTGAGTTAGATCATGTGAGTATGTATTTTTATGTGATGTGATTAGAGTATTTGATTATGAATTTAAGTGTTATAAAATTCTTTATGGATCATTATTATATTATGTTGGATGTGTTATATATGGATTAATTCTTAAAATCTTTATGATTAAAATGGATATGACTTTGATTATGTCTTTATGATTTAAATGATTAGATTATGGATTATGGATTATGGATTATGGGATTTTATGAAAAAATGATTATTGATTATGGATGTATATTTGAAAATTTGATGTGATTATGGATTATGGATTTAAAACTTAAATTATTATTATGATTAGCATTATGATTATGGACATTGGGTTACAATTATGGATGCCATTTATAAATTACTGATTTCATGTTTATAGATTTGTAAATTGTTGGATTAGGATATTTGTTAATATAGGTGGAAAAATTTGTAATTAATTTAATTTATAAATGGATTATTAATTTGTATTGGCTCGTACCATGACTCAAGAAAACCTCTTGAAAGGAAGGCATAAGCATCCTTAACCAATTGCTAATAAGTATCCTAAAAATTTTAGGTCAATTAAGTTCAGGATGTAAGTATTTGCTTCTAAGATTTGATAGAAAGTAGATTCCAAGAATAAGGTGTTTCCATCTTGAATACCCAAAACTAAGGGTCAAACATAGAATCCTTTTGTGCCAATCCACGTAGACTGATCAATGTGTGAATTCTAATAAATTACATAAATTTGATCAATGCAGGAAGGTTTCTAGTGATATTTTTTTGCATTATATCCATCCTTTGAGGGAGTGGTCTATATTCTTAGATATGCTTTTTGAAACAACTGTCCTTCAAGGGAGAAATCTTTGATTTTGATATTTTAAATATTTTTGTAGATTTTTGTGGATTTGCATAGCTATCCTTCGAGGGAGTAGTCTATTTATTTTGATTTATCTTTTGTATATGATTTTTTTTGCGTCTTTGATACCAATAGTATTATGGATTGGACTCAGGTATCCTAAGATAATTTTCCAAAGCTTTGATACACAAGATAAAATTACTTATTCTCAATTTAGGGAAGGATTTTATGGAATAATGACTTGGATCTCCTTCCCATTATAGGTGAAGCTTATCCAATTAGAGAATGCTATGAATAAATCCAAGGTATTCATATTCAAGGTTAGAAATGGATAATACTGCCAAAAAACCACATATATTTATGTATCATTATTTGGTATAAGAATAACATGGAGATGAAACCTAGAAACTAAACTAAGGAGATCAAGGTTATTAAGATTTATTAAAAGTAGAAATGATGTATATATAATGAATTAAGGGGTTAAAATTTCTATTTTACATTAAGAGAGGCCAAATGATATGCTCATATCTATACTTATGGGTGATGATATATGGTTTGAGCTGGCTTGGAGTAAATTTTCCCCTTTTAATTTTTTCCATATTAGTTACTTATTGATTTTCCATTAAGATAAGGTCACTCATATTAAATTCACTTTATTTTAGATGTTTCTTATATGAAAATTTTATTCATTCTTGATATACATGTAAATGGTCAAGGGAAATTGAGCAATACTCATCTAAGAGTTCAAGATGGGCTAATCATTCATGATGGAAGTTATCCTCAAAAATGATATCTTTTAGGGAGATGAAAAGGGAAATAATATGAGCCTTGAGAGGAAGGAAATCTTTAGTACCATAGACCAGATAAAAAGGAGTAGCATCTGTAGGGGTTTGAATACTAGTTCAATAATCCCATAAGTCAAAAGGAACATGAAGATGTTTGTGTTTTCCTGCTTCATTAACAACCTTGGTTATGATACCAACAAGTGTTTTATTGGATGCCTCAGCCTATCCATTATCTTGAGGATAGTAAGGTGAGGGAAAAATGATTTTAATGTTAAAAGAATCACAAATATCTTGAACCTTTTTTTTCTTAAAATACTTTCCATTATCTATGATGATCTCATGAGGGATTCCAAAGCAACAAATGATATATTGAGTAATAAATTAAATAATTTTATTTTCTCTGGTCGAGATAAAGAAGATAGCCTCCACCCACTTAGTAAAATAATTAATGGTGGTAATGATAAATCCATGGCATTGGGAATATTTAGGATTAATTTGACCTATAAGATTGAGCCCCCATTACAAAAAAGGCCAAAAGTCTTGTGCCACCTATAATACTTGGCTAGGGACATGGGATAGGTTGGAATGTCAATGAAATTTGATACATTTATTAATTTATTAATAAATAAAATGATTTAAGGGGGAAAAATAATATCTTAGATGTGAAATTTGCTTAGTCATAGTATGGCCACTACAATGTCCATGACACGACCCATCATGAGCTTCTTTGATAGCCATTGTAGATTCATGATTTTAGATGCATCAAAGAAGGATATAGTCAAAACAATGATTATAAATAACACCCCTAAGTATGATAAAATGTGTGACACAATTTTAGAAAGCCCACTTACCATTTTTATAATATCTAAAGGATTAATCCCCCTAGATAGGTAATCAAATATTTGTGCGTACTAGAGATCAGATGGATTTTCCTCCACATCATGGATGGAAGGAAGGTCAATTTTGGTAAAAGAAGGTTTATTGATATTTTGAATGAGGACACACAACTTAGAATTTTGAGATGAAGATGGGATAAAGGAGTCCAAATAAGCCATAGTATCTACAAACTTATTAGTTGATTGAGGAGTAGCTTAGATAACATAGTGCTCGAAGGTGACTAGGTATACTTCTAAAGAGTATCATTCTTTGATTGATAGATGCAATTAATTTGATTAACCACAAGATGGGAATCACCATATATTTTGAGTGTTCTAATACCCAAAGCTAAGGTGGTTTGGAGACTTATAATTAAAGCCTCATTCTCTAAAATATTATTAGTGCAGTCATAATCAAGCTTAAAGGATAGAGAGATGGGTGTCCCCTCAGAAGGGATTAGGATAATTCCAACTCCCCCACCATGATCATATTTGGATCCATCAAAGACTAAAGTCATTTGATATTACAAATCTAGTTGAGACATGGAGGCTACAAATTCATCTAGAAATTCATAACTAACTGGTTGATTATCAGAAAGTGGCAAATCGACAAGCTGATCAATAATAATTTGACCTTTAATTTATTTTTGATGGATAAAATACAAATAAAATTCTATAAAAATCATAATCCATTTGACCATTCACTAATTTTGATAAGGCATGGAGTGCATAAACTTTAGGTAATTAGTGTTCATGATGACATAAGTTTTATGATTGAACAGATAATGTCATAACTTAGTAGCTAAAAAGACAAGAGCTAAGCACAACTTCTCTATATGAGAATAACATGTCTTTTACTCAACAAGTGTGTGAATTATATAGTAAACTACCTAATCTTTTATATATTCATCATTATGGACAAACATGGCTCCAAGGGCATGGTCAATAGTAGAAATATACAAGAAGAGTGGTTGTCCTTCTTTCAAAGGAGTGAGAACTAATGGTGAGAGAATAGATCTTAAGAGCTTCAAAAAATTCTTGACAACTAGAATCCCATTTAAAATTAATATCCTTCCTAAGAAGGTGATGGAATGGTTGACAATGATCAGATAACTAAGAGATAAAATAATGGATAGACTACAATTTACCTTGAAAACTATGTAGCTGATTATGATTGGATGGGAGTGGAATTTCTAAGATGGCTTTGATTTTGGAAAGGTCTACTTTTATCCCATGGATGGAGATAATAAAGCATAGAATCTTACTCATTAATACTCCAAAAATGAATTTCATGGAATTTAAATGGATATGAAACTAGATTAAGTGAGCAAAGATAAACTTTAGGATAGAAAGATGGTCTTTTTATAACTTCAATTTACTAAGTAGATCATCCACATAATCTTCAATAATTTTATGGATTATATCATGGAAAATGTAAATCATAGCTCTTTAATAGGTGGATCCTACATTCTTTAAGATGAAAGGCATAAATTGATAGTAGAAGGTCCCCCAAGGATTAATAAATGAAGTCTTATGTTGGCCTTCTGGTGTGATAAGGATATGATTATATCCAAAAAAAACATACATAAATAACAAAATTTCATGTCCACTAGTTAAATATACTAACTAGTCAATATGAGGAAGAGGGAAATATTCTTCAAATAATCAAGGTTAAGATCTTGAAATTTAGTACAAAGGCAAATTCATCTTGTAGGATTAGGGACATGGAAAATATTAGATACCCATTAAGGGTAATCAATAGGTTGGATAAATTTAATGGATAAGAGGCACTGTAACTCTTCTTTGACCAAGAGTGTATTGTGAGGATGCATCTTCTAGAGATTTTTGTTGATAGGTTTTCCATTAGGTAATTTGATAATGTTATGGATGAAAATTGTAGGATTGATATTATGCATATCACTATATGACCAAGTGAATGCTTCACTATGGTCTATTATAAATGTAGTGAAATCTTGGTAATCTTGAGGATCTAAGGATGTACTAACCTTAACTATTCATAGAGTTTCATGGGATCCTTTGTTAATGTCAATGGTGCCCTCATTTAATAGAATACATGTTTCTAATAGAAGGGATTTATCGAGATGGGAGTTATTTTCACCCAAATGAGATAAGATAGACTCATCATCTAGGCATTAAAGAATAGGGATGGTAATGAGATACTATTGTATAATGTCTAAGTAGGATAGAGGAATGGTTTAGACCTCTCCATCATGGTGATATAAGGTTCTATAATAATGGTATTGACTAAAAAAGGTTTGGAGGCATGGATACAACATCCTCAATCAAAGAAGGAATGCTAGATGTTGAGGATGGTATATTCTCTTCAAGGATGGGAAGGAGGGTAATATCTATGGTGGATTTAGGATTTTTGATGAAACTAAGGCCATGTTTTTCATGGGGTTTTATAAAGTTTCCCAATGTAACCTCGTGTGTTCCTTGTTCATAACATCCTATGACAAAACATTTCTAGGCACATCATTTTAAGCATGTCTCTATGAAGTGGGGTTTATCAAGAAATGAAAAGTTTGAGCTAAAAGGTTTAGGATGGATTTAGTTAGAAATTCCTAAAAAAGGATGGTCAATTCCCCTATATATCAAATAGGTGCAGAGGAAAGGTGGACCAAAGGGAATAATTTTCCCCAAATTTGGACAATATTCTTGTTGTTTGTCTAGACATCAATATTATTATGGATTAAGGAGAGTGTTGAGTTTCAATAATTGATACTCTCTAATTGCATGCTGCTAAAATGTGAAATCAATGGACTCCTTATTGATTCTTGATGTAGGGATTATCATTCTAGTGGATGCTTTGATGGATGAGGATGGGGTAGTGATTTATAATTATATTAAGACATCATTGGGGTGGAAGGTGAGGTATCAATATTTGAATGGATTGGGATCAATGGGAATGTTTTGGATTTTACCCTCATTTTTGAACTTAATGCATCAATACAAAGTAAAGGGAATATAATGCATAACGCATATCTAGGGACATCCTATAAAAATGTTATATTGAAACTCCCCTTCAATTACGTAAAATAATTAGGGGAGAAAATGCATGCCTACTTGAATGTGAGGGGCTATTGTTACTAATACAAGGTCAATGGTATCATTGAAGGTTCATATAATGGTGGGGAATTGGGCTACAACTATCTCAGGTAGTTGTAGTCATTTAAATGCATGAGAGGAGATGATGTTTATATGGTACCATTATCAATCATGAATCATTTGATTTTCATTTGATAAATTTGGGTAGTGATAAGTAGTGTGGGATCTTGCTTGTCAGGATTTAAGGGTATTATTTCCAAATAATGAAAGGTTATGGATAAGGGTTTCTGAAGTGATGCAATGAAAGATGATAATCCTAGACAAGTTCATAGAGGGGCATCTTAAATAGAATATGATATAGATACTTTAAACCAAATATTTTCATGAGTTATGAAACATTATTAGTTTATGACTTTCCTAAAATATAAACTTTAGGTTTAGGATCATGCATTTTTGGACTATTTATGGCAGGAGCTAATGCTTTGGCAATAGTCACCTTGGAATTTTCATGATTGTGGGTCTTATGACCCCAGGCTTGGGATCACATAGCTATGTGAACAACATCTATCTAAAATGGAGGGGGATTCACTATGTTCTTAGATTCATCCACATCAAGAGAGAGAGATTGATACTAGGCTTTATCAGAGGCTTTATCCTCTTTTACAGCTCATTCTGATATTGTTGGTGGTAATGTGTTACTTCCTAAAGTGTATGGAACCCTAATAGTTTGACTATGGGGATGGTGATGATCTAATTATTCTATTAAGAGAACATCTTCTTCTAATAGGTTTATGCTTTTAATGTGCTACAAATTTTTGTGTCATGATTTTCTATTTGATTATATGCACATGTCTTATTTTAGCTAAACCATGATGGTTTTTGAATATGAGGATTGATAGGATTTATGGGTGGTAGGGTGATTAGGGATATTTGAATAAGTTTATCAAGTATCTTAGAATAATATCCCTTCAATGGATCTTGACTAGGATTTTCAATCTTCCAAGGTGATGGTAGGGAAGAGGTATGTGACCTCGAACCTTGGCCTTTTGAGATGCCTACCTAAATGGCCCCTACTATAGGTACTTTGTGTTTAGGATAAGTATTTACACCTAAACCTTAAAATAATAGGGTTTTAATGGGTTATGGATTGGCATGACCATAGTGGGAATATCTTTTTGTGATGGCATATGCGATTTAGTAGAGAATTCTATAATGGTTGATTTTAGTTTGGCTGAAGGATGGGGTCCTAGTAGAGATACTCTTTTCTGAATAAGTGGCAATGACACTTTTATTTTTCAAATATACTCAGGGGTATTGGGGATGTCCTCTTTAGGGAGTTTAATCCTAATAGGAAGATACTATAGATATTTTCCCCTTAGGGCTCTGAGGTTTATGATTTTGACATCTATTGTTTTTCCCTTGATTTTTATATAATTTAACTTCTCTTGAGCAATGGGGTCACTAATTTTAAGCTAGTTTGAGGTAAAGTAATATTTTCCTTAGGAATTAATAGGTTAGTAAGAATAGGTATACTAGATGCAAGTATGGAAATGATACGAGGAATAGTATGTGTATCTTGTATAATGTCTAAGTAAACCTTTTCATCGATAGTATTTTCCTCTTAGTTCTTGAGTGCTTTCAGATATGGTTTCCTCCAATGGATCCCAAATAATGAAATATGATAAGCTAGAGGAAGTTTTAAGGATGTTGGCACTTGGTTTGGATAGTTCAAAAGTGTCTCCTATAAGGAGATAAGGGATAGGGGTATTATCAACTTATTTAGGTAGAAGCAAGTCATGGATGGTGTTAATTACTTGGGTTTCATGTTCTAATGTGGATCCTAAATTAGATTACATAGATTTTTACATGGAATCATGATTAGGGAATGGGTACCTAAATATATCTATAGAATGATTTATGGGTTCAATAGGATTAACTAATTATAACTCCCCTTGATCAATAAGATTTTGTACTAGGCCCTTGAAATAATGACATCTACTGATGTCATGACATATTATGTGATGAAAGTTACAAAAGTCATTTTACCTAAACCAACTAGGTTTAGGACAAGAATCATCGAGAGGTCTTACTGAAGGAAGCTCCATGAGATATGCCTTTAAGAGTTTATCTAAAATAGACACATAAGATTATCCTAAAGGTGTATATTATCATGGGAGAAAACACGTCAATAGATTTTGAGATTGTGCCTATGAGGTGGATGGCTTAGATTGGTTTTTATTTTTTGGGGGTGCCAATTTTAAAACTATAGCATTAGCAACCCCTTCAGTTTTATTATTGTTACTATTAGTCCCTTTAGAGGGATTAGGTTTAAATCTTGTGTTTCATAATTTAAAATTCCCTTCTTCTACACTCTAATTTCTAGTTTGTGGGCCATTGAAAAGGCCTCATCAAAGGTTTTAAAATATTGTATCCATAACATTGATGAGATATGTTTAGCACATGATTTCATGAATAACTTGATCAGCTTGAGTTATAGAAGGGAAAATGTGAGTTGATTGATAAGCTATCTCCATCTAGCCATAAAGTTAGTGATAGATTTGTCATCAAACTATTAGATGGCATAGAGGTTAGTGATAGTGAATTTCCTTTCAATGTTGATATAAAATTATTCTAGGAATATTTAAGCTAGCTACCCAAATGAGAAGAGGGAATGTTGTGGGATTGAGCTATACCAATCTAGTATAGGTCTAGCTAATAACATAAGAAAGGTTATAAGAAAAAGTGAATCATCATGTGATATAAGGTAGAAATCATGTCTAAATGCTCAAAGGTTCTATTGAGGATCCTCCTTATTTTGAAACTTTGTAAACTTTAGAAGTTCCCACTATGGATGATAAGGCTTAATAAGAATTGTTGGGTTAATAGGCTCATTATAAATTTGCTCATAGGTGAGCATCTTCTTCTACGTAGAGGTAAGGGATTCCAAATTAGTCATATTATTCATAAGGATGGTCATGAGATCTGGTTTGGAATTATATTGAGGGATTTATCCCAAAGCATTATATTATGGGAGTTGATATGTAGGATGCTAGATGGAAAAATCCTAGGATAAGGGATAACCAACTGATATGGTCACGATTGGTTGAGAAGCCACCACATACTATAGGGATTATAAAGGGATGTAATTAGACCCAATAAATTTCTTAGGTTCTATATACTCAGTGTTCAAGGGAACATATTTTTGAGTTAGTTGACTTACAAGGGCTTATTTTAATGGCTATGTTTAGGTAGTTAAGGGTACACTAGTTTTAATAGGTAGAAGGGTTGTTGGGACCGAGATGACTAGGTTCTAAAGTGATGTGGTAATAGGCTAAGTAGTTTTAGGTGTAGTAACATTTTGATGGGGATGGAGCATTAGACATCACCAGAGGTGGATTGCCTAAGGGAAGCATAGTAGTGGTATCAGAACTAGTCAGAGGAGGATTATTATGGGAAGACACCATAATAGTGGTAAACCCTTCACCTTCTTCTAAAGGCATGTTATATGGATTCCTAGAGAATTTCATATGGGGAGAAAGAGGGATGTGTATGTCTTAGGAGATGAGAGAATGGTTAAGTTTGATGGGGTTGTTGTCTAGTATAGTGGAAAACTTAGGATCACCTTGGGTATAATACTGAGGAATGCATTTCCCTGTGGAATCAAGGGAAAGAGGAGGGCTAGTAGAATTATCTATGGTTGAGGATGAATATGGGGGTTTGGTTTTATTCTATGACTACTATTGCATCAAAACCATGTAGTGATAAAAGGGAAAAACCAAGAAATAAAAATAGAAAGAACACAAAAGTTTTACTTTGATTATATCATATTTAGTGAACATGAAAAGATACACATACTAAATATGGACTTAAAATGTTTTTACTTTTTAAATTTAAAGTGTGATAAAATAAAATAAAAGGTTACCAAGGGTCTTAAGAAGTGATAATATAAGGATGGTCTTAGCTTTGTTTAGGGACAAAGATATTTTTGTACTGGGATTGATATTTGGCCTAGTATTAGGGCCTACCCCCTCATTTCACACATTGTAATGTAAGGGTATTGGGTGCTTAGCTAGAATATATAGAATGACCAAGGTTTATACTCAACCAAAGTACTAAGTTGTCTCTCCCCTTGGTGGTGAAATCCAAGTGGGATAAATAGGAAGAATGCTACCACTAAGTGATGAAATTCCAATTGGTTGTCTTATGTCAATATCTTGATGAGTTTGTTATGAAACATGATTTGATCTGTGTGTGATAAAATTGATAACTATGATAAATTCACTACCTAGATTATTCTATATGAATCAACTAATAAATCAAAATGGATGCAAATTCTTTTTAACTCTTGAAAAGGAAAAATGCAGTTTTGGATTTGTTTTGAATGAATACAACAAATTAAAAAAAAGGGAGAGAAAGATAGATAAATCCAGAATGAATTCTAATAAGAAAAGTGAGACCTTAGGGGTCCCATCAGGCATGCTAGAATGTTTAAGTAGTTTTTCATTTTCCTTTTAATAAAATATTACTTACTAAAAACTTAAATAAAAATATGGTTTATGGAAAATACCTATGGATTAGAATATGTTGCGCACTAATTTGAATTTAGTGACTATGAGAGCTTCCTTTTGGTTGGGAAGAATAACCTACACACATGAAAACACTTGAAAAAAATAGATTAATAAAAGAGATAGGTGGACTACCTGTTACAAGATCAGTTCCAAGAAGTGGTACACTTAGATGGATGTTAGTCTATTGTTTATACAATTAATCAAATAAAAAGCATCTAAAATTAAAATAGATGAAATATGTGATAATAATGATAATTAAGATTTAGTATTCAATTAAGCTATCAAAGTAAATGAAATATTCATCCCAGTAAGCTGAAACAAAGTCTATATCATCATGTATGACATCTAGTTGGTCTTCAGTGGATTTGAGAAAGGGAGAATAAATGATTATGCAAAGAGATAACTCAAAATATATGTCACTCTGATCAATAAATAAGGGTTGGGAAACTATGGGGAGATCAATGATACTAATAACATCATGTAATAAGCCTAGTAGAGTCATCTAGAATAAAAGGCCATATTTAAATCATAGTAAATCAATAAAATATTGTAGGCAGGAGTCTAGGATTAAGGTATTAGGTTCTGTGAATTATGATAATGATAAGATTGATGTTGATCTATAAAATTGGTGTCGATTCAGAATGAATTGGCATCAATTATCTCTATGACTAAATTTAATAAAAATAGAGAATATAAGAGATAGAATGGCTAACAAAGATTGATAAACAGATATAGAGGGATGCAAATGGTATTATAAGTATTGTTTAAATAAATAAAAATTGAATAATTGATATAAAATGATATAAATAAAGAAAAAATACTTACCTTTGATCCATTTATAATCAAATTGGAATTTCTCCATAAATGCAGGCAGTTTCTCAGACTTGTTAGAGGATATGGATTGAATGTAGAAATTTTTTGATAGGGTGTTGTTAATTTCATCACTAAGTATCCAATAAATCTTATAATAACTTGAGGATATAAGTTTTTGGGTCTAGAATGCAAAGGTTGGTTGAGTATTTAAGGATCAACACTGATCTAGAGAATCAGTGTTGATTTTGGGTGAATTGGCACTGATTCACCCATTTTTTTGTCATTATTTTAACCATGGGTAAAAAAGGCTTTGATATAGGTGGATTTGTTGGTAATGACTCCATATCGGGGTAAATTGATTTAGGGATAGATTCTTAGGGTTATAAATGGATTTAAGAAGTTATGAATGGTAAAAAGGTAATAGTAAATACCACTTACTGAGCTAGTAACTGATAAATATATTAAACCTTAGGAAAAGGATTATTTAGGATATTAAATAAAAATACATACATACAACACCTAATTAATCATACATAGGGTATGAAATTATATTTTCTATAGAGAAAACCATACATCTATAGTAGAACATTTGACATCAATGACAACATTAAATATCAAATATCAACACTTAAATAGAAATTTAAAAAATCTCTCACTTAATAAATGAAAATTTTCAATTGTTTAAGACCTATAACACATGTTCATATTTTATATATGTTTTTGAGGTCAGTGATAATGATAAAAATGTTGCTTATAAGTTTACCTATCTAGTGAAGATGAGACATTGAAGGTGAAAGGTTGTGAGATTGGTCTGCAAGACTAATATTTCCATATGATCATGTTATCTACATATATAATAATGATATAATGATAATATATGATAATCAACATGCATCAGGATATTTTTAATGTTTCTAAATAGGTGTTGAAATTCAAAATCACCATGATTGATCTTCAAGGCAAACTGGTAGTTTTGGGTAAGTAGGTTGTAGTGATGTTTTTAAGACTCTATTTCATGAGTTGATATATCTAATGCACATAATTATGTTTATTTTAAATTTAATTATATATATATATATATATATATATATATATATATATATATATATATATATATTAAAAATATTTGAATTTATTTTAAGAGGTTGAAACATTGAATCCAAAATGGCTTGTTTGGTTGAATAAGGATTGTGAGAGAGAAGGTCAATAAATTGGTCTGCAAGACCAATAGTTTCCATTAATTATTATGATATTTTTGTTTAAATTTGATATAATGAGGTTATAATATAATTTTTATACATTATAATTTCTTTATTATGTTTTATTTGATGTCATAAGTTCATGTTTCTATGACTGTGTTTTCAGACTAGTTGGCAATTCTGAGTGAGCTTCTTACAGAGAAGAGTTTGAGCCTATATACCTTGAATTGAAGCATATTATGAAGTTTGTGATGAACATGAAGTAATATATATTATTTATGAATGATTTTTTTCCATGGTATTTTGTAAAAATTATGTTTTTACTTCAATTTTTAAGATGGAATTTTTGAGTATGCGTAGGCCTAATTTGAACAATACTAATGATGTACTTCAAGTAGTGGTTTGAGCTAAAATGTGTCATGGATAAAATATAAGATTATGTAGGGAATATTTGAATGTAATATGATGTTTTAATACTATATTAAGTGTTTTAAGGTGTTATAAAGAAGATCAAAGAGTAATGTGTGCTAAGTAGGCCTAATGGGATTAGGTCTCCATGAGACCTAAAGAAGAGATAAGGCCTAATTGAAGTAGGTTAGACCTAAAGAAAATAAAATAAAATTTTATCCATGTATATCAGATGAATTAATATCCATTCCATGTCCAACCTAATAAAATAATAATGTTTGGTTGACTAAGAAGGATATGATCAAGTGACTTGTATAAATACTAGGCAATTTTAGGCCTATTTTATGGTGTGGTGAGTATGAAGAAATTAATCAAATAATATAAAACTGGTAATAATAAGGTATTATAGACCATAAAATTAGTATATAGGATCAATGATGAATATTTGACATCAGTTTTTTATATGAAGATCAAGGTCATATGACCTAATCAAGTCAAGAAGAGGGCTAGTTGAGCGAAAAAGGCTAGAGGCCAGTTTGAGAGTGATAGAAGTGTGCAAAGAGTTGAGGAAGAATATCATCATTTGTCATATGAACAACATGGTATTATTAATTTAATCAAGTTTTTTAAGTGGCTAATTTTTTGTTGAATCATCTAGGGGGTTGGTGCCTCCTTATAAGTTGGTGTTTGCTAAAGCCTAGCTAAGTTTGTACTTAGCTAGTTGGAGTTGGTGTTGAGTCATCTAGGTGGTTGGTGCCTCCTTGCAAGTTATCACTTGATAAAACATATCTAAGTTGGTGCTTAACTATTTTGGGGTAAAGTGGGTACTTTAATAAAGTTTGTGTTTGTCTTATAAGAGTGTATTCCATTTACATCATCAGTGGGTTTTCTTCCCCTTGAGGGTTTCCCACATATATATTGTGTTTATGTGTTTCATGCTCTTGTGGATTGGTGCTTATGCTTGATAAGATGTACATACTTATTTAAATGATCTATAATTACTTAATATTGTTAAAGAATTTTTTTGAAGACTGATTCACCCCCCTCTCAGTCATTTAGTTTCCAAAATATTCTTCAAAAAATGGTTATGTACATAAAATGATTTGACAATTCATAGGCCTTTTATTGATAAAATAACATTGGATGTGACATTAGGATCAAAAATAGTTTAAAATACTTTTTAGATAATGTTTCAATCATTACATTATAATTTTATTTTGGGTAGAGCTTGGATACATTCAATAGAAGTTGTCCTATCTATACTTCACCTATGTGTAAAATTCATCCATGATGGGACCCTATTATCCATGCCTATTGATTATGAACCTTTAAGAAGTTTTAAAACAATACATTATGAAATATAATGCATTCCTATAGTGGTACCACCTAAATAATGCATCCCTCTTGAGCATATACACACATATGAAATATGTGAGTTAAGCATAAAGGATCTTATGTCTCTATATGAAAATAAACATTGAATTATAAGGTACACATAGATGCACATAAAGAGAAAGAACCATTACCAAAAGAGATGGTAAAATTACAAAATACCCCAACATTTGAGATTCATTTATTAGTCAATACTAATAAAAATATGGCCATGTTTTACTATGATAGTGATGATGATATAACTTATGATATGATATATGAGAAATACAAAAATTAAAATTTGATCTACTTGATCACCTATCACATAACCTATTCAAAACTACAAGCCCTAGCACATAATATAAATACACTTGCATAATATATCTATAAATGAATATAGATAAGGTCAAAATAAAAATAATAAATGAGCATGTAAATACATATTACTTCATACATACCTCTTAGTTAAAAACATTGAGTCATGCATACAATGGTAAAATAAAATTAAACCATGTGAACAATGTGGAGTTTTCTTGAAATGCTTCAAACCAGATGCTATAGATCAAAACATAATAAGATAATATAGATACCATACTATCTTTGTTACTTAAACATGGACTAATTTATTTCCTTTCTACCAGACACAGATTAGGTAGTAGACTTATATCTATAGAGGGAGTACCATATTGTAAATATTATTAGATCATTTTCCATAATACCAATCAATGTGAGGCATTGAAGAAAATAATTCATAACTATAAAAATGAAGAATGCATACACATTGTGTTTGACATGAGAAAAAGGAAAAATCCTTCATATATTTCAAAAGAAAATTATCTCTCGAAACAATCAAATCATGAAGATTTATCTATTAATACAAATATTAATGGGCTATATTTCCACCATCTCTAGTTTGATAATAAAAATTGGGATAAAACATATAGCACCATGTTTCTCGCATAATTGAGACATACTAAAGATGAACTAATATACTCTCCATTAATTCTAGAATCTTGAGGATACATTCGGCTACCTATAGCCTATGGCACACATGTGAAACCTTCCACCATATGGATATTAGATAACAAACCACATTTCAAACTAAAGTTTGGATTAAAGTAGCAATTTGAGTAGAATGCTAAGCTAGATACTACAAATATGTGTGTTAATTATCTTGATATGAGTATAGAGATTTGTGTACAACATGATGGGTATGATTATTTTCCCACACCATTGGCTTAAGGAAAACCATTAAATATAAAAATTGAAGTGGTGGAAATGAAGTGATATAAACAAATCTCAAGAAATTTTATAGGTGATCTTACACCTTTTGATTATGAGGAATTCCTTGATTAGACATCTTCAAATATTCCAAAAATACCAAAAAAAAGTATTCAAAAATATAAAAACATTTTAATCACCTACATACTCTATTGGATCCTTGGAATCTATGTGTTAGTTCCATGTTTATGTATGTTATATTAGTTACTCCTACATACATATGTGTGTCATGATTATATGCACATTTGATATATGCATACATATATACATGATCTATTCCTACTTTCAGAGTTAGGATTTTCCTCTACTCATGTAATATGGACATTGGGGGCATCCACCTCTACAATCACAATAATTATAGGTTATATAAGTCTATGGTAACTTTACATTATAATGTTTTGAGTTCATATTTGTAATTACACATGCCTTTATCTATGATTATATATTTCATAGGGTACTTGATATGTTATGCACTTAATTTTTTGTTAACACATTTGATCCATGGGCTACTATAACATGTTTATGATGGTTTATTATGATTTCCTTTATATACTTCCTTAAGCATATTGACTTACTATTTTATAACTTTTTTGAGAAATTTATAATGTTCCCTTGTTTGCATCTCCTATGCCTTTATATGCTTTCTTGGATATTTTAAGATGTAATCCTTGATTTTTTAGACATTTGACTAAGTCATGTCCCTTCGATTATGTAGAATTTGAACATGCCCCTTGTTTTTGGTCTACTTAAACCATTATTTTTGTATATTTATCAATGATGTCATGGTGATGTCATGGAGGTGTCCTTGTGAGTGGATGAAGTGCCTTGATAGTCTATGTGACAATGACAACGTGTGCAATGTGCTTGTCCTAGAATGTTTGAAGAAGGTTTGGTTGATCTTCAGAGTTTACATGGTTTAAGGTGTTTAGAGATGAGTATGGTGTATTTATCACATGAAATATGTCCCTAATAAGTTTTCTAAGGTTTGAATTCTTATATACATAATTATAATTCATCTAGTAATCCATAGTTATCAATTATATATTTTGGGTCCAACGGCAAAATGTTTGAGTAGGCAGTTTGATGACATCACCAGTGCCATGTGTGGATGAGTCAATAGGAGTTGGTCATATGGTTTTGATCATATTTATGCCTAGATCTTATGAACTAAATTTTATGTCATTTACTAAAGTGAATTAAAATATATGTAAGTGCAAATTTAGGATCCCAAGCAGTTTGATAATGTTTTCCCATACTTAGCCAAATTTACATGAGGTAAGAAAGACCTAAGTAAGTAGTTTGGTGATGGAATATCTCGCATGTGTGGATTTTTTAGGAAATTTTGATCATATTAGCTTGTTAAATTTTGTGCCTAGTTGATTTTCACTAAGTTTCATATCATGCATCAAAGCAGATCAAAAGATATGCATGTGCAAAGTTGGCCTTCTAGGCAATTCATGACATTATTGGATCTGTGATAGATAAATACAAGGAGGCATTTTAATATTTTTATAGCTCACATGTGTGAGGGTTCTATAATTATTTTGACACATGATTTGATTCTCTTATGTGAGGAGATCATATGGTCCAAATTTTAGAACATGCACTTGAGTGAAGCAAAAGAAATGGAGGTGAAAAGTTGACCTTACAAACAAATTTTAAAGGTTTCCATAGTTATTTTTGTATAAGTTATAGTTTGATAAACATCAACGGAGCAAGTTAATCTAAGATGTTAGGAAGTAGTGAGATGAGGTCAACATGTTCAAGGTTTAACATTTGGCATTGGTGCACAATGTGTTAAAGGTCAGGATTCATCAAATAAGATTGACGGTGCATGTTTAATCTGAGTAGTGAGGACTCGATATGTGATCATGGAGTTTGAAGTTTAACTATGACCATTTGAATTCAAATATTTGAATTTAACAAAGGAAATACCAATGCCTAGTTTTTAATCCATACATTTTGATCCAGGATGAGTTTGATCATGGTGTGAAAAGCAAACTTGTAGAGGACTCAAAGGCACATCTAGAAATATAAGTTTTGAGATCTAAAAATATGTATATTAAAATATATTGAGGTCTAAAGTTTACTATGTGTTTGATTGTGTTCTACAAGTGACCTAAGAAAGATATTTAATCTTTTTTTGATATATCATGATGGATTAGCTATTGTATAATATTGTAGACTCCATGAAGATCATATTTGTGCATTATGAAGGTTTGATCATTTGTATATAGTATGAAAAAAGCTTAATAAGTTGACTATGTATTCATTCATGATGTTCCTATGCTATGTATTCATTCATGAAACATATTTAAGGTGCATATGCTATGTTATGTGCACCTACTATTACAAACTACAAATTAGTTTCATTTTTCAAAACACTCTCAGGTACTATCATCACCCACTAGGGCATAATTTTATGGACTATATTGAGCCAATATACTATAATAGTTGCTTTACTTTTTGTATGGTTGAGGTGATTAAATCACTCAATCTTGCCAAGCTTTCATGTTGGACTTGATTGTATCATCTATCCTTACCAATTTGATAATATTAGTTAACTTTTTTCACTCATGATCATGAGGTTATAAGAATTATTGGGTTGCACAGTTGAGTTAATCTTAACTATTGGGTAATAACTCACCTTTTATCCAAGGTTTGGGGCATGTGCATTCCAATATCTCTTTTTCCTTATCTCCTTATATATATATATATATATATATATATATATATATATATATATATTTCCTATAATTTCATAGCCTTATAATGATACATATTTTAAATCAAATTACCAATAATTAAGGTGGCTACATTGACATATAGGTGTAGTCCTAAACCTTGATCTTTCAATTTTAATCATTTTAAATACTTTCAATTTTAGATTATATACATTATTTATGTATTGTAACATGCTATTAGTTGTAGTTCAGTCACCAAAAAAGCACTCAAGTTGGACTCATACAAAGTTAATGTGTGTTATACACACCCAAGTACTCATTATTTTCCTTTATATAGAAACTTCATTACATATTAAAGGGGGGTTGTAAATACTATTTCTAGATTATATAGCACCTCAATTGTATACACTTGGAAAACTTATACCTTGGTTGTTCCTCTTAGTTATATATCTTTTCCATTTTCATAATTCTCACATCTACTCTATCTTGTGCCCCTTGGACTATATCTTGGTCCAATTAGTCTTATGTTGATGACCAAACCTTATATCATGCCTAGAATTCTTAAACATGCTTATCTTCCACCTCTAAATGTTTTGAATTTGTACCTAATTTCTTATTCCTTAGACACTAGCATCCTAAATGGAAACCTATGTCGACGTAGGTATCTTGCTCCAATGCAAGTGTCTAATGGCCTAAAGTCATCTAATTTTGAAATGAAACTTATCCTAATGGTTGACCTAAGTGATTTAATGTTAGTTATTTATCCAAAGGGATTGATATAAATAAAATATCAATCCTCATTCATTACCTAATCTTACAAAAACATTCCTAAAGTAACTTATCAAAGCATTCGATCAAGCACTCAATAAATTAAAGCTTTCCTATTTTATCTAATTTATAAATCAGTCATAGGAATAATACATACACATGTCTAAAGTATTGGAGTAGTCTAAGATCATTATTTTCCATGTTACAATATAGGTCACTATTATACCTTTTTCACATATTTCATGATTCACACACAAGGAAACATGTAGGGGAGAACTGCATCAATCTGAGTCCCTCTTCAAAGTTTTTTCTATGTAGGTAACGCTCATTTACATAAGGATTTTTGGGGTCAGCTCAACATTGTGTGCCCACTGACCCATTTTCCCCTAGGGTCACTATAAAGATGAAGAACTAGGGTTTTTTAAAATTTCATGAGGAGTGATAGTCCATGACTTATATCTGAATAAACTAGAGAGAAGGTGAAGACAAACCCAAAAACATCCAGATGGTTGAATATTTTTCCAATAGATATTTTTTTATAAGACACCTACATCAAGTTCAAATAGTATCATCGACATAACCATCTAAGGTTGATAGTAGTGTTTATGGCTCTAGAAGTAGTCAATTTAGAATTTTTTTATAGTTCTAGAATCATCTTCCACTCTAATGTATTCATGTTATAGATCTATAATTGTGTCAACATCAAAACCAACTAAGTACATTACTTCTTTATCATTTTCAAATCTAACATAGTTGTGCTTACTATTTCGAGTATGCCTTAGTTTAATAAATTCATCATATGTTATATCTAAATTTAGCATCTAATTGGCCTACTATAGAGATAGTTTATCACCCTTGTACCTTAGGCTATCTCTATCCCCTTTAACCATATATAACCCAAATATAGATAATTTCATAGTTAAATACTATTAAAATAATGGCATTTACCTACAAAGAATAGTTTAATCTGTTATTAGAAATAATTGATGTATTTATTTAATCACATTATATATATGTATGTATGTATGTATTCTCAAATATTTTTTAATCTAAGGTGGTTTTTAGAAACACATTTTTAGAAAGGATACTAGATGATGTTTTTAGCTCAAAGATCAATTTGAATCATTTAATAGAAAGATTAATCCATGGACCTATAACACCAAGTCAATTGATTCATGAATCCCTAAAGAAGATAATAATTTAAGATTAAAATAGGGTTGACTCAGATTGTAATAAACCAAAATAAATTGATGGCTCTCAAGGAAAGCTCCCACAAAGCCACATGTCAAAAAATCAAATTCAAATAGAAATTTTATCATCATAGGCCATTGGTAAAAAATTAATTCCCCCCATTTGGCCATGACTAACCTTATCATGGCATTTCACGACTATTATATGGTATCAAACCAATTTAATATCCATTTTCAACCATAATACCAAAAAAATGAATATTAATAGCTCTATATTACCTTAACACTTGAATATAAAAATTCCACTATCAAGTTAATAAAACCATTATAATGGTGGCTCCGATTTAGACTCAAGATCCCTCTTTATTCTCATTCAAAAAAAAACTAGGAATAGAAGGATAAAGAAAATTATAGGTCAAATATACATGGGTAATTCCCTCACTACATGACCATTCACAAGAGTAAAGTCAATGTAGTGAATGAGTACAATGATGATGATGATTTTCCCATGAATAAAAGAATGGGAGTATGATGTCTTACATACTTCATGTTGTTTGTGCTACCATGAGTTTCCTAGGGTCACCTGCATAGAAACCCTAAAATGTTAAAAAGGATTTATGAAGACTTTGACATTATTCATATTAATTATATTTATAGGTTTAGGTGTTATATACAAAATATAACTCAAATGACTATGTATCAAACTACTAATATGAAGCTTAAGAAATGAATGCTATTCAATGAAATAAATAGGCTTTACAAGAATATTATGCTGATTATTGGATCAGTACCATGACCACACAATCATAAGTCTAGTAAGAGGAACAAAAATAACACATATCCATTTACCAAGGACATGTGTCCTAGATAAATTATTTGATCAAGAAATTGCCTTCCAATTGACTAATATTATAGATGGACACTTAAAAATACCAAAGTGGCCATAATTAATACATCACCTAAGTGTCAAGGTACTATGTAGGACTATATATAAACAACAATCCATTTTACAAAAGATAAGAATAATATTGGATTCTTAACTATTAATATTATTAATATGCTAGATTTATGTAGAATAGACATGTGTTTATCTACATAGGTCCATAAGAATTTTATGAATTAATAATATAGTTCAAATCTCCAAAGAATAAAATTATGTGACAAACTAAATTTGAATGATGATTCCACATGTCTTGATCTCAAACTTACACACATTTGTAATTTCTAGAATAGGTAACCATGAGAACAAATGTCTTAAATGACATGACTTTGTGCAATGATTTAATATTCCAAAGTATCACACTTTGATGCATTCACAAGGTTTGACTATTAAATTAATAACATTTAACTAAAAATAATAGCTGAATCTTTTATTGGAGCTCATCAATGTATAATATGTGAATCATATAAAATAATAATACATTGATAGATACTTATTAGTAATCATGGCCCATTCAAAAAACCACTAATTCCACGTTAGACCATGCTTAAAATTATAGTAAAATCTATGATTATATTAACTATATGTATTTTATTTAATGTTTCTTCTTTCTATTATTAAAATAATATTAGCATGTGAAGGGCAATGTTTAATAAATAAAAATCACAAAAAAAATTAGGATATGGTTCCAAATTTGAAGGTAACTTGAAGGGATTCCATGTAAGAGTTAAATTTGATGGGCATCCTTGGCTAGACTATGTAAAAAAATTATGATTATTATTCATTCCACATTGCCCTTCAAATTTTCTAAAAATCTTATTTTAAAAAGTCCTTGATGTGACTTTAGTACCTACTATTTAAAGATATTTATGTGTAGACATAAAAAATTCACATACTACAATCCCAAGTGACAAACTACCCCTAGACTACCTTAGAACCCCCTTGAGACCAATTTATCCTTTTAGACTCTAGCCAAACCTAATCTATGTTAGTTTGATTAAATGGGATTAAACCAACCTTTTACCTATTTCTACCCTTCACCCTCAATCACCGATAGTCAAGATGACCGCTGACGGTCACCCTGACCACTGACGGTCAGGATCCACCTCCTTAACCAACAACATGCAAGCCTATATACCTTTATTTTCTAAAAATAACTCATCTAAATCCAATTACTAACCATTGCATGTGTGATTTAAAATTAGGAAGCCCAGTTCACATCCTATTGTTGTTGAGTTGTGGAGCTAAAAGCTTCACTATTAAGCTCTTGTGGAGGTTGTTGGGCTTAACCAGTAACCAACATCGATTAATAGGTAGCCAACATCGGTAGTATTGCCAACATCGGTTAGGTGTGGATCAGGATCAATCGACATCGGTCAGGGATCAGTTGACATCAGTCATATGCAGACCAACAGTGACCGGCATTGGTCACCTGTGTGCATGCGTGTTTGCATGTGTCTCCAAAATTAGATTTGGTCTAATTTTAGGAGGACCGAGTGTTTGCATGTAAAGACTTATTTTAGTCTTGAGTCTGTGTTTCTAATTATTGTATGCCTTGGATTCTATTTAAGAGACCCATGGGGCATGTATTGTAATTAAGCAAGGGAATAACAACTCAGTTATTGAGTTGATTGTAATTGATTATGAGAGAGAGAGAATTCTTGAGAGAAATAATGTACACCCAAGAGGTGTGGGAAGAGTGAGATTTCTTCATTGTATTCTAGAAGAGTTTAATACAAGATTGGTTGTTTCTTGTATCTCCTATTATTTTCTATTTCATATTTCTAGTTACTTATTACTTCTGGTTCAATTTTGTGTTTAGTTGCTTATACAAACGTAATCAATTGTACTCCAAGTTCCTAACAAGTGGTATCAGAGCTTGGTATCAGAGCTTTGTGTGTTCTAGATCCTGACAAGTGGTATCAGAGCCTAGTTTGGACCAGGTTAGTGATTGTTGATTACAGGTTCACTCACAGGGGTTTTTGATTGAGTGGGAGCAAAGCAATGGCAGAAGAAAGTAAGCTAAGAATGGAGAAATTCAATGACAAGAATTATCAATTATGGAGGATGCAGATAGAAGATTATCTGTATCAGAAAGATCTATTTTTACCGTTGGGTGGAGTTTCAAGTAAGCCCATAGATATGCAAGATGAAGAATTAAATGTTCTTGATAGAAAGGCTCTTGGATCTATAAGGTTGAGCCTGGCATCTTCTATGATTTCTAACTTATCATAGGCAAAGACAACGGTAGAGTTAATGGATACTATGGCAAATTTATATGAAAAACCCTCAGCTTTGAATAAGGTATATCTTATGAAGCAATTATTTAGTTTGCAAATGTAGGAAGGTGGATCTGTATATAGTCATCTTAATGATTTCCATGAAATTATAAATCAGTTAAATTCAGTCAAAATAGTTTTGATGATGAAATTAAGGCTCTCTTAATCTTAGCTCTTTACCTAAAAGCTGGCATAGCTTGGTAATGGCAGTAAGTAATACTGCATCTACTTCAAATATCTTGAAAGTTGATGATATTGTTAGTGTAATCTTGAATGAAAAAATTCATAGGAAAAGCACAGGGGAAACATACGGTAATGCTTTAAGTATTGAAAGCAGGGGAAGGCAAAGAGAGAAGGGAAAACAAAATAAATCAATGTCAAAGATGGGAAGGAGATCCAAATCTAGAAATGGAGGTATAATCTGTTGGAATTGTGGAAAGAAAGGACATGCAAAGAAAGACTACTGGTTGAAGGATAACAAAGAAAACTAGCAAGAAGTTAATAAGGAAGCAAATGTTGTAGGTATTGTTGCACAGGATGCTCTTATATTTTCTTTGGATAGTCAAGTAGAATTATGGGTTTTAGATTCTAGTGCTTCTTTCCATGCAACCCCAAATAGAGAATTTTTCAATGATTATATCCATGGAGACTTTGGAAAAGTTTATTTAGGGGATGGTGGGCCTTGTCAAATTGTTGGCAAAGGAAAAGTGTAGCTGAAATTGTAGAATGGCAACACATGGGTGTTGAAAGATGTCATGCATGTACCCATCTTGAAGAGGAATCTAATTTCTACAGGAAAGTTGGGTGATGAGGGTTGCATAGTAAAACTCACAGCTAAATCTTGGAAAGTTTCCAAGGGTGCACTTGTATTAGCAAGAGGTAAGAGAGTAAGTACACTTTATCTATCTACTTGTGCTACTGATTATTCTCCTTCTATTTTATCTACTTCAGATGTAGATGCAAAGATGTGGCACTATAGGCTTGGTCACAAGAGTGAGAAGGGAATGCATGTTCTTAAGTCAAAAGGTAATCTTTCAGATTTGAAAAGCATAGATCTAGATTTCTATGAGCATTGTGTTTTTGGGAAATAGAAGAAAGTAAGGTTTCTCAAGACTGGGTCAACAAAGAAGAAGCACAGGTTGGAGCTTGTTCACACAGCCATGTGGGGACCAGCTTAGGTAGCTTCTATTGGAGGATCACAGTATTATGTCTCTTTCATTGATGATGCTACAAGAAAGGTATGGGTTTATTGCATAAAGAGGAAATCTAATGTTTTTGACACATTTAAGAAATGGAAAGCTTTGGTTGAGAATGAAATAGGTTTGAGATTGAAGTGCCTTAGATCTGATAATGGTGGTGAGTACTGCAACAATACATTCAATAGTTACTATTCTATGAGTGGAATATGCAGGGAAAGGATGGTTCCAAGGACACCTTAGCAAAATGGAGTTGCTAAAAGGATGAATAGAACAATAATAGAGTGTGCACAGAGTATGAGATTGCATGTTAGTTTGCCCTTAAAGTTTTGGGCAGAAGCTGTAGATACTACGATTTACCTGATTAACAAAGGACCTTCTACTACTCTAGATGGTGGAATTCTAGAAGAGGCTTGGACAAGTAAAAAGGTAGATCTTTCAATTATCAGAGTTTTTGGTTCTAAAGCTTTTGTGCACATTGATAAAGAAAATAGAAAGAAGCTGGATGCTAAATCTATGCGGTGCACTTTCATTGGTTATGGTTTTGGAGATTTTGGATTTCAGATATGGAATTTAGAAACTAAAAAAATTATTAGAAGCCATGATGTAGTTTTCAATGAGAAGGTGATGTACAATGATCAGCTCAAGAGGCCAAATAATTCTAAGCAGAGCAATCTTGATTTGGATGAGTTATGATAAAAAATGAGCTCGTGAGTAAAAATCATCAATCACAGGAAAACATAAGAACTGACATTGGTCACATAGGAACCGATGTCAGTCAGACAGTAACTAGCATCAGTCAGGAAGGGACTGATGTTGGTCAGGTAGAATCGACATCAGTCGGGTCTAGACAGAGAGATGACCGAGATCAATCACTGACAGAATGAAATTTGGGTAGACAGTAAGTTGTGAATGAGTCTCAAATGCCCATAAGGAGGACTGTAAGGGTAAGTAAACCTCCAATTTGTTATTCCCCTTCTTTATACTACATGTTGCTCATTGATGGTGGAGAACTAGAAATTTTTGGTGAGGCAATATAGGTAGAATCCAGGAAACAGTGGGAGCATGGCATGAATGAGGAAATTGATTCCTTGGAAGAGAACCAAATGTGGGATTTGGTTGAGTTGCTAGCTGGAAAGAAAGCACTGAAAAACAAATGGGTATACAGGTTAAAGGAAGGAGAGAATGGATAGATGAGACATAAGGCTAGGTTGGTAGTAAAGGGATTTGCATAGAAACTGGGTATTGATTTTGGTGAAATTTTTTCTCCTGTAGTAAAAATGACTTCTATTCGGACTATATTGTCTTTAGTTGCTATTGAGGATTTGCATCTTAAGCAGCTTGATGTTAAGACAACATTTCTTCATGGAGATTTGGATGAAGAGATATATATGGATCAGCCAGAAGGTTTTGAGGTCAAAGGTAAGGAGAAAATTGTGTGCAGGTTGAAGAAAAGCTTATATGGTCTTAAGCAAGCTCCAAGACAATGGTATTTGAGATTGACAGGTTTATGACAAAGCATGGCTTTAGTAAATGTCAATCTGACCATTGTGTTTATTTTACCAGATTGGATAATGGTCATTATATTATCTTGATATTGTATGTAGATGATATGCTTGTTGCAGGTTCACACATGCAGGAAATTATTGAGCTAAAGGTAAAATTAGCTCACACATTTGCCATGAAGGATTTAGGAGCAACAAAGAAAATCCTTGGCATGAGTATTAAGAGAGACAAAAAAAATTACAGGTTGATTTTGTCTCAAGAGGATTATGTGAATAAGGTGTTGGAGAGGTTCTAGATGCAGGATGCAAAATCAGTAAGCACACCTATGGATGGACACTTCAAGATGAGCAAAGAATAGTGTCCTAAATCACATGATGAGGTTGAGTAAATGAGTAGAGTTCCATATGCTTTAGTAGTTGGGAGCTTGATGTATGCAATGGTATGTACTAGACTTGATATTGCCCAAGTAGTGGGAGTTGTTAGCAAGTTTATGGCCAATCTAGGAAAGGAAAACTGGAAAGTAGTTCAGTAGATTCTCAGATATCTGAGAGGGACCAACAACATGTATTTATGCTATGCAAGGTCAAACACTTCTCTACATGGGTATGTAGATTTGGATATGGCAGGTGACTTAGATGGTAGGAGAAGCACCACAAGATATGTGTTCACTGTTGGTGGAACATCGGTTAGCTGGATTTCAAAGTTGCAGAAGGTTGTTGCCTTGTCTACTATAGAGGCAGAATACATTGCAGTCACAGAGGCTAGCAAGGAAATGATATGGATGACTCGGTTCATGGAAGAGTTGGGAAAGGAGCAAGAGAGTTGCAGAATGTACAATGATAGTCAAAGTGTAATTCATTTGGCAAAGAATTTAGCCTTTCATTCAAGAACCAAACATATACAGCTAAGGTACCACTTCATTAGACAGGTATTGGAGGATGGACAGTTGAAATTGGAAAAGATCCATATGGATAAGAACCCTGTAGATATGTTAACAAAGTTGGTAACAAAGGAGAAGTTGAATCTTCATTCAACTTTTGTTGGTCTTCAATATTGAACTTGAAGAGGGAGAAACAAGCTAGAGAAACAAGACAGAGGATGTTGCTGTATAGGTACAGGTGCAACTATTTATCTCCAAGTGGGAGATTGTTGATTTGTGGAGCTAAAAGCTTCACTATTAAGCTCTTGTGGAGGTTGTTGGGCTTAACCAGTAACTGACATTGGTTAACAGGTAATCGACATTGGCAGTATCACCAACATCGGTCAGGCGTGGATCAGGATCAACTGACATTGGTTAGGGATTGGCCGATGTTGGTCATATGCAGACCGACAGTGATCGGCATCGGTCACCTCTGTGTGTGTGTGTTTGCATGAATTTCCAAAATTAGATTTGGTATAATTTTAGGAGGACTGAGTGTTTGCATGTAAAGACTTATTTTAGTCTTGAGTCTGTGTTTCTAATTATTGTATGCCTTGGATCCTATTTAAGAGACCCATGGGGCATGTATTGTAATTAAGCAAGGGAATAACAACTCGGTTATTGAGTTGATTGTAATTGATTATGAGAGAGAGAGAACTCTTGAGAGAAATACTGTACACCCAAGAGGTGTGGGAAGAGTGAGATTTCTTCATTATATTCTAGAAGAGTTTAATACAAGATTGGTTGTTTCTTGTATCTCCTATTATTTTTTATTTCGTATTTCTAGTTACTTATTACTTTTGGTTCAATTTCGTGTTTAATTGCTTATACAAAAGTAATCAATTGTACTCCAAATTCCTAACAAGTGGTATCAGAGCTTTGTGTGTTCTAGATCCTAACAATTGCAACTCTCTTGCCTTTCCTATAAGAGGAGAGGATCAGGGAGGTGAGGATCATCTAAAATTATTATCAAGATCTTATGCATATAGAATTATCATTTTACAGGTCAATCATCATCAATAATCCAATTAACCAACTACTATGTTAGAGAGCCAACTTGACATCATAGCTCTGCCAAAGTGCTAAGTACCATTACTCTATCAGAATCATGTTAGAATCCACTAATGAGTCAACCACCTCAATCAATCACTAAATTATCTTTTTGAAATATAAGTATCTATTTTTTGATATTCATTTACTTTATTTTATTTTCTCATTCAACCCAACAATAACCCATCTCCCAAAATTTCACTTTGTGATTCTGTTAACCAACCATTTACCAACCCAGATCTACACATAATAACCATCAATGGTTATCTCAACTACTGACAATCTTTCTAACCATCAATGGTCATCCTGACCATCGAGGGTCACCTTAACCATCAATAATCAGCCCAACCACTGATGATCATTATGGCAGTAAATTCTAGCAAGATATTTTGACCTACCTACCCCCAATCAAACTTAATTTTTTGTGTCCCTACCTGTTCATGGACCCCTACCTAATTTTCTTAAGTATACCCCAATCATCTAACACTAGTATTAATTAGATTATCTCTATTTTAATTATTTCTAGTCTACTTATTTAGCAAGTATCACTTGTATTCAATTTTGGTACCTTTTGACTATTTATCTAAGTACTTTCTATTCTATTTATAAACTTAATTATTTAAAATGTGTGGATTGATAGCCCCTCAGGAAGCTCTTGATTTCAAGATCTAGCTATCATTAGGCAATCCACTCAACTATATATCTAAAAAAAAAAAAAATTATTTATTGTTTTCTTATCTATAGGTCATCTTCTCAAGCCAAAGAGGATCTCTTCATAATCTTCTGATTCCAAGCATGTACAATCAAACAATTTTTCAACCATATCCATACTTAGTTTCTTCTTTTCCCTTTTTGAAATAATAAGTAAAAATTCATTGAAACATTCTAGCACACCCAGTAGGACCCTTATGTCTTTACTTGAGATCTTGTTTGCTTGCATCTTCTCTTTATTCTATGCTCATTAATGAAATCAATACTTTTTTTTTGGAATTAAAATTAAGTGCATACATTGACTACTTGAAAGTTTAGTTCACATAGATTAACTTAAAATCAAATTAATCTATCGTAGCTTCACTCTTTATTGCACACGCTCAACCAAACCACTTTCATCAATTAAACATCTAAAAAAACTTGAGACAAGGCCCAAATAGGTTTTCATCACCTAGAAATAACCTTACCCTTTCCCATTAATCTCACTTGGAGGTCATTACCAAGGAGAGAACCAACTCATCTCTCTAGTTGAGTATAAACTCTGGATATCAATATATATTGGCTAAGCACCTGACACCCTTATCATTGTGGTGTGTGAAGTGAGGGGATAGACCCAACCAAGAAATGTATTGATTCTAATAAAGATTATTTTTGAGATCCTAAACATAACCTAAAACTAACCTTAGGCTTCTTTTTAGTACCTTATCTAAAACCTAGTTTTAGTCACACAACTTCTTAAGGCATAAGCCAAAAGTGAGATAAATAAAAACTCTAAGGCTTAACTTATCTTTTAGAGTGTGATTTGATTTTCTTTGATCTCTTCTTGTCTTCTCTTTGTTTGAGTAGTGAGGTTTTTTTGTGCTTTCTCTCTCCCCTATCTCATATGATTCTCACATTCTAGTAGTGAAATAACCTTGTGGAGTAAAACCCATCACCAAACTAACCTACCTCTTATACCTCTTCATCCACAAACTATGTTTTTGAACCAATAGATTCTCCTCATCCCTCAATAATTCTTAATTTCCCATGAGATTTTCTTCAAGGAGATGTGGAATTTTCCACTTTCCTAGATAATAATCTCATAGCCTTGTAACATTATCATACAACCATATCTTACCATACCCCAACTTCGGCCCCACCTATAGATCCACCTTATGGCATGCCTCTCCACCTCATGGGTAGCACCTCTATTTATATTATTACAACCCAATCATTGGATATTCAAACCTCCTTATCCACCAATAATCCCTTTGAGACTACCATGGAAAACCAACCAACCCAAACTATGAATGCCCTTATACCTTCCACTCCTACTAAAAACTCTTCCACCTTAGGAACAAGCCAACATCTAACCACATACACTCCCTCCATAATAATAATGTCTACCTCTAGCATTACCAACCCTACCTCAATTATCCCCAATCCTTTAACCACTATGCCACTTCAAATACTAGTGGTTTTCATACCCTCTACCTTACCATTGATCAACACAAGAGTTACCACCCTTCCATAGATCACCAACCCAACTACCACTCCTATCCAACAAGCACCTATTAAACCAAACTTTGGATACATCCTTAACCTACAAGGGCATATACCCCTACTCACTACCCAACCACTTTCATCTACCTACCCTTATCTCTCTTCCACCCAACCATTGACATCTACATACCAATATGTGGTAGCCTCCCAACCTTCTACCCACTATCAGTATGTCACCAAAACACTATAACAATATGCATATTATAAATATTTAGGTGAAAAACACAAAATGGACCTAATGAAGATGCTTATGGATAAGATGACCACTTTAGAGTCACCCATTTTGGGTACTCACAACATCTTGTCATATGACTAGATCTATAATGAGCCCATTTATCCATCTGTACCTATCAGGCCATATCCTCCCCAATAAGAACGTCCCAAGTTCTATAAATTCCAAATTAAGGAGGATCCTCAACAATACCTTAGGGAATTTAGTAATTCTTTTTATCTGATTACCTATGATGATGTCCTCCTTCTCAGCTCCTTCCCTATGTCCCTAGCTGGTCTAACATTGGATTGGTATAGTCTCATACCCAAACACTCCCGTTTATCCTTCACCCAATTGGCTCAAACCTTCTTAGATCATTTTTGATCAATATCTCCAAGAAATTTTCTATCACTAACCTCTTTTATGTTTGATAATTTGAGGATAAATCTATTTTCAATTTTGTGGCTCGTTGGAAGAGCCTAATTAACCAACTTTCCTTTTCCTAGCCTCAACCTGAACTCATAGAGCTCTTTGTTTAGGCATGTGCCAAGCATATCTCTTCTACACTATGTGTCCAAATCTTCAAAACCTTTGAGGAATATTTTACCATGGCACTTAGGTTAGAGAATAGAGCCATTGATGAAGGGAAGCTAAAATTGAAGAATAAGAACTCCACTTACAAAACTAATGAGGCCTCTTCTTCCAAATTAAACAACCAGTCCAATACCAATGTTAGGGGCAAGGGAACCAAAAATTTATTGGTCCTTAAAGCCACTCCTCCACCATTCCTCAACCAACCAATTTCCTCTAGTTCCTTAAATAAAAACATGAAGAACTAAAACCATAACAACTAAAAGTAATTCACTCCACTTAGAGAATATTACAATTCAATCTTGGAGAAGTTATTAAAATCTAATATCATTCAACTTCCTCTTATAAAACCAACACAATAATTTGACTCTTCTCATCCTACACCTAGTTATTACAATGAGAATGATCTATGCACCTTCCACCAAGTAATAGAACATGACATTAGTAGGTGTAATACCTTCAAGAGCCTTGTCCAATCCCTCATTGACAAGGGAGAGCTTGTATTGGAAAACCCTAATGCACACTCAAACCAAGCCCTTAACATATTTAGGAAACCTTTTCCCAACCATCCACATGATAACAATGAGAACAACATGATTGAATGTTCTCATGATTCCCATATTGTTAACATGGTTCTTGACACACTCACTAATAAAGAACCCATTGGCCAACCTATCTGTCCCCCACCCTCTTTGATAATTGAGGTAGTGGATTTACCTTCTCCACTTTTGGAAACCCAAACCATGTAAACCCCATTTCTCCTCCTCCACTTATCGAGGTAGTGGAGCCATCAACCCCTCCCTTGGCCAACGTACTAGACCAAACACCCATTTTACCTTTCTCAACAACCAATGAGTAACCTACTCCCCATTTAAAAATCATTCCTAAGGAGGAAATCCCCATATATATTCCTCCCATGGAGGAAAAACTTATCTCAACCTTGCATCCTTTGATTGAGGAAGAGGAAAATGTTACCATCCATATGTCTCAACCTATGGGCTTATCTTTCAGGTCCACTATTCAAGGAATAAATCCAACATAAAAACTATTCTCTAGGTTAGTGAATTTTTTTTAATCTATCTCCAAACCTATCATGGAATGATCCACCTTATGGAAAAAATTAGGGATACCTTATATCACCAAGCAAGAACCTCCAACCATACCTTTAACAGACCAACCCACCACTTTCATTATCCTAACTCCTACACTATCAACCAAACCAATAACAACTTATACCAATCCAACAATCCTTTAGCCATATATATCACCTAAATCCTAAGAGGCTAAATCACCTTGTCAAACAAAATTGACCAAACCAATCAAGAACCTTGGCACCCTCCCTATGTAGATTCTTAACCACCCATTTGTGAAGGTGGAGCTTGTCTCACCAAAACCAATAACCAAATGTCAAACCAAAGCAACCAAGGAAGTAAAACCACATAAAGGCCTAAAATCCTAAATTTTACTACCTTCAACCTTTCATTCCATTTTGGGACCTCATCCCTCTACCTTGAGTAGGAATCCCATTATCTATACCAAAACCCCACCACCTCTTTTGGTTATACCTTCATAATTACTTTCTGATGCACCTCTTTTCACTATACAAACAATACCCAAGCTACCTACCTTGCACTCTTCCACCTCTATCTCATCTTCTTCTTTGTCTAAAACAAAACCATCAACCATGTGCACAACCTTACCTAAAGCACCTATCACTAGACAACATTCTGCCTCAACAACCAAAGCTAAGGTCACTAAACCTTTACCACCTTTAGTTGAATCATACTCAACCATTTTCTATAAGTTATTAAAAACTTCTTGTTTAGCCTTACCTCTCATCAGGCCCTTTGATCTTATTGCTTCAAAAATTGTCTAGTACAATGACCACCAAGTGTGTTCTTATCATAGGACACGTAGCCATCATATAGAGAACTATAGAGAGCTCTCCAAACTGTTATCCACCAACTCTATGATGAGGATAATATATTAATATATGAACCTTCCACAAGCCCTATACTAATCCCACCAATAAACATACCTACACAATACTTACCTACTCATATACTCTCACCTCAAAGTGAAGATGAGTCTGACCAATCTCTTACCCCAACTTCTCTTATTCATACTATCAATGTGGTCATGAGATCATAAAAAAAGGATATGGGGAATGTTAAGGTGTCTATTCTATGGATGTATCCATCCTCTACCTCCCAACCAACTCAAGCCCATCCATATCCACCTTCAACCAAACCCAAGGTGTTTATTTTAGGTTCCTCCCAATCTAACTCCTTAAAATCCATTAGGAGAGTTATCCTTAAGCAACTTCATTGGGCCTCAGTAAAGATGAAATTGTATAAGTTGATATCTACCTCTCCCATCACCACCAAACATTAATAGAGGCTTTAAAATTGGTAGAGGTACAACCTAAACAACCCCAAACTTTAGTAGCCTTTATTGGAACCCTTCAAATTTACAACATTGTTACCTTCAAGGATTCAAAAATACCCTATATCCATTCAGATGGCCTATATCCCCCTCTCTTTATTACTACATACATCAACCAAACCCACATTAAATAGGTCATGATTAATTGGTGATATAGTATTAACATAATCTCCTCCTATGCCTATAATTAACTCAACCTACCAGATAACATCATGTCTAAAACCTCAACCATCCTTTGATCATTTAATGATACCACGTCCACTAATTTGGGGACTATTGTCTTTCATATCCATCTAAGACCTCGTACACTCCCTAAACTCTTTTATTTAGTGGAAGGTGAATTCCAATACAATATTTTGTTGGGATGACCTTAGACCTACTCCATGGGTTACACCCCCTCCACCCTTCACCATTGTATTAAGTTTGAGCATTGAGGCCAAGTAATCACCATCAAAATTGGCCCAGGTCCTTTCTTGACATGGAACATGACCTATCACCCCAATGATGTCCTCATACCTCCATCAAGTACACCCTCAACAACCAAAAACCAACCTTCAACCATGAAATTGAATGTCATATCCCCTTCCATTGATGAGGCATCCACCAATTCTTCCATCCCTTCTGACTAAATCCCCACCATAGACCCTTTGAAATCAATGTTCCATCACCTTTCACTAGGGAAATGCCATATTTTAGACCTTGATGCTTTCCCTACTCCTCATGAGTATGGGAACCTGACTAACCAACCAATATATAACCCTAACATTAGAACTATTGTTCCCTTTAGACCTCCCTACTATTGGATATCTCTTGTCTGTGGGGGACTCAACAAACCCCTTAGTTATTCTACCACATCTCTTTCACCCTGACCATTTACTAATGAATTCTCCTACCTAGATAAATCAAGTTCATTGAAACATACCTCCATCAGTGTGCTTGGAAAGGATTTGGCCTTGGGTGTTATGAGCATGGCCCACATGAATTGGTTACCACTAAAACTAGAAATTCTCATGAGAAACACATCCTTGATTTCATCCTACCCAACAAGAAGAAACCCAAACCACCTACCACCACCATTATTGAGGAAGATACCCCTTCTTCATTTACCTCTCATCCACCTACATGTGAAGATGATGACATCATCCCACCTAAATTTTGTTTTATCAACATGATTAACCTGGGATCCCTAATGTTTTAAAAGGAGGGGTTGATCATAACCATCCCTTTGACCCATCTTGAGATGATAGGAGAAGACTCCCCTATCATTAACACTATCTAGTGCTATGATGATGATTTCATTCTCACCTACCTTGGTGCCCTAGATTCTTCCATCCACAAATACCTTCCTCCTATGAATTTAACCATGTTGAATGAATCCACCATGGATATCAACTTGAGCACTTTAGACAACTGCCATATTGTCAAACTTGGCTAATCACTGAATGTTGAGGAACTTCAAGATTTTCCCTCTTTCTTTCAAGATCATAAAATAGAATTCACTTGGTATTATAGTTACAAGCATAAAATTGACCCCACCATTACTACCCATAACATAGTCACTAAACAAGATACCAAGCCCATCAATCAAAAACTTTGATGCATGCAACCTTGCATAGCCCTTATCATCAAAGATGAGCTTTAATGTCTTCTAGCTGTCAATTTCATTCAACCCATTGACTATCCCTAATGGGTATTAAATTTTGTACCTATCACCAAAGATACAGGGGGACTATGTATTTATGTGTAATTTCATTACCTCAACCTCACTTTCCCTAAAGATGATTTTCCCCTATCGAGCATTGACCAGCTAGTTGATCTTACAGCTAGACATGAGATGTTATCTCTCATAGATAGATTCTTGGGATACAATTATATCTTAATCACTCCCAAAGATCATCACAAAACCTCCTTTACCACCCTATGGGGAACCTTCTAATATAGAGACATGCCTTTTAGGTTAAAAAATGTTGGTGCGACTTATGGACATGCCATGACTTATATCTTCCATAACCTTATCCATAATATTTTTTAGGTCTATGTAATGACCTTATAAGGAAATCCAAACTCTAAAAAGATCATTTAGCCATTCTCAAGATCTTATTTGAGTGACTTATCCATTACCATGTCCACCTAAACCCTAAAAAGTGCATTTTGGGGTCTTGTAAGGAAAGCTCCTTAGCTTTATCATATCCCTTCATAGAATCAAAGTTGATCACACCAAAATCAAATCAATCCTTGATATGTTCCCTCCATCTAACCTTAATCAACTCTATGTTTTGTAGGGAAAGCTTCAATCCATTTGTCACTTTATCTCCCAACTTTTGGATTGATGTCAACCCTTCCACCACTTTTTGAAGAAGGATGTCTCTTTCAAGTGGAATAATGACTACCAAAAGGCCTTTAATTCACTCAAAAGGTACCTTTTGTATCCACCTATCCTCACCCCTCCTAAGGATGACTAACCTTTTTACCTTTATATCTCTACCATCGATCATTCCCTAGGGGCAATGTTGGTTCATTGAGATAAACAACATAAAGAGCAAGTCGTATATTACATTAGTCATATGCTTGTAGAATATGAGACTTGATAGACCCATACTAAGAAGATTTTATTAGCTTTATTATTTGTGGCCACCAAGATTCAACACTACCTTCTTAACCATAAAACCTATGTCATAAACAACACCAACCCACTCAAGTACATGCATTACAAACCCTACCAAAACTAGTGTATGGCCAAGTGGCTTGTGATCTTAGCAGAGATTGACTTTGAGTTCCTTTAGAAAAAGTTAATTAAAGGGAAATTCATTACTGACCAATTGGCTAAGGTAACTTTAATAGACA